>LNAC01000174.1:2340855-2427845 GCA_002007465.1 Ailurus styani | reverse complement strand
GTCCCGGGGGCGCCGAGGCCCGAGGGCGCGGGGTGCGGGGGCCGCGCTCCGCCCGCCGCCCTCGGGCCGCAGGCACGGCGAGCCAGCGAGCTGCTGTCATGTGCGGAAACGAAGCTCTCGGCCGCCGAGGATAGATTTCACAGGAACGTAGTGCCTTGTACCGAAAGACGCACTTTAGCTGCTATTAGGAAGTACTTTTAAAAATTGGGCAGGTCGTTTCCCTTGCAGCTCTGCCACCATCTCCACCATCTGCTGTGTGGACTGAGTCAGCGTGAGGTAAATCTGCAGCTCCGCGCTCCTCTCGGAGGCAGTGTGCTTTCCTGTCCCTTTCAAGCATGATCATTTCTGCTCGCTTTCCATGTCTTGGGTGTCAGGTGAAGGGACACTGTCGCCGTGTCTGAGAAGCTGCTGCTGTTCCAAGGAGATCAGAGTTCGGATTTGGGAGGGTCTATGGGAACCCAAGTTCGCGTCCCGGCTTAGATTCCGATTTGCCTTCTTGTCTTCGTGAGGGTAGGGGTCAGGCGAGGACGGAATCCTGCCCGCAACCTGCAGATATGCTCAGTTTCCGAAAGTGTGTTTTCAACAGTGTCTTCTGCACAAGAGACGGGGAGAAAAAAGGCGAGCGTGCGGCGAGCCCTGCATTCTGGCTCGCGCCTCCCCGCCACTCGCCCTCCGCGCCATCTTAGCTCACGGGCAACCGCTCGCCCGGGGCGGCGTGCGGCCACCGCCGCCGCGGCTCCAGCCACAGGTGCTGTGCCCTCGGCCCCTCACCTTCCAGGCAGACGCCCTGGGTCGCTGTGGAGGGGAGGCGGAGCCAGAGCGCGCGGCGGCGGCGGGTCCGTGCGGCTCTGGCGGCCGACGCTGCGCTTGGCCTGGGCCTAGCGCGGTCGGTCCGAGCGCCCTCGAGCCCAGGCCGGCGGGGGCGGGCGCCTGCAGGAGCTCGGCGGGGACGGGGGCCGTGCGGGAGGCCTGCGCCCCGACGTGGGGCCTGCGCCGAGGATCCCCCGCTTCGCCGTTGGGCCGGTGGCCCAGTCCAGACAGGGATTCGGGGCGCGGGTGTAGACTGGCAACCCGGGCCTGCCTGCAGGCCGGGAGTCCGGGAGACTCTCTCTGCGTCCTCGGAGTCTGGTCCGGCTGGCCTGCGACCTTGGCTGGGCCCGAGGGCGCCCTTTCCAGCCCGTAGCTCCTCGAGAGCCACGCCAAGCCACTCACGAGGATGTAGGACCTGACGGCCTTTTTTAGGCCTAGCAGAAGCTTGCTGGGGAGTTTGCTTCCAAGGCCAGGTTGTTTCTGTCTCGTTAGGACTGACTGACATCACCCGAGCAATGAAAATGTAGTCATATTGAGTATCCAGAGAACTTTCTGGACCCTCTTACCTCCTGCGTTTGTGTTTTTACAAATCCTACTGCTAAAACTCTTTGACTCACCATTTTGGGGATAAGTATTTATCTTTTTAGCACTGAAGCTTTCAAGGATGTTCTATTTTCTCTTGGGGTGCAGGCTAGGAACAAAAGCCTTGTTGCATAGAGACCATTTATATTCCAGCAGAACTTAAAATCTCTATAGCAATATTTGGGCAACGTGTTTGTGTTCGTGAGAGATTTTATAAAATGTTTGGTCTGTACGCAGGTGCAGCCCCTATTTTGTGTGTATATTATATTATCATGTAGGCTTTTACCCGTGGGGATAGGAAAAAAGTAGAACTTCTGATCTTTTGTGAAAACAAACCAGTCTAGATTCCCCAAAGGAAAAGCAACTATGATTTAGACAAACTTAGGGAGAAGTCAGCATCTTTTTTTTTTTTAAAGATTTTATATATATTTAAGTAGTCTACATCCATCGTGGGGCTCAGACTTACAACCCAGAGATTAAGAGTCTTAGGCTCCACTGACTGAGCAAGCCAGTGGCCACAGAAGTCAGCACCTTTAGAGACCGGTGATAAGCATTCAACTTAACTCTTTTACTCTCGTACGTGGGCAGTTACTTGGCTAATTTTAATATTTGAAAGAATAGATTCATAGTGTAGTATCCGTAAAATCAGGCTTTTAAAAGGTCAGCTGAGACTTTTAAAACAAGTTGAATCTATATGATTTATTGAAGTTACAATCTGAGTGCAAGATTTACATTTGGACCGTCAGATTTTCTTTTGCCAGAGCAAGAAGATAAGACAAACTAGGCAAGATTTCAGGCATTGAATTATACTCGGTTTAATTCAGTTGCCTTGAGATTTGTGGGCCTTCCTGGTTCCTTCTTCAGCTTGTAAGTTAGGTTGGAACATATTTAAAAATATATTCACTTGAAAGAAAACCCCACTGCGTTCACAATAAAGTAAACTTGATGGTGTTCAAGTCACTGGTCTCATCTGAGCAGATTATATCTGCCTTGCATGTATTTTACACCCACAGTATGGTTTGCAGCAGTGTACAAGGCATGGCGTGAAAAATTTGATTTGAATAGTTCCATTAAAGCAATGAAAAAACCATGGCTTAATAGACCTTCTAGTGATAGCTCGCCCTCTTACTATGCTAACTCTGAAGTAAATATGTAATCTAGTGTTAGGAACATGGCATTTAGAAGACCCTTGCTGGTAATATTTAATTTAATAAACATACTAACTGTGACATTATTAATGCAATGAAGCTTGTACCACAAACTGATTCTTTCAGGTTGTTTGACCTATTACTTATCACTAGATTCCTTAAAACATATCCCGTGATGTATAACTTGAATTTTATATTAATATTATTTTAGATTTCAGCTCTTGAAAAATATCTGCATGATGGCACTCATTTTATATACAAAGCATTTTATACTTGGGTATCTTGGCAACTTTTATGAGGAGGAAGAGGGAATTTAGGAGGGGAGAGCGTCTCTAGGCATGTGCCTCTGGTCATTTTAGCCAAAACAGTTATTTTGTTCCAATACTAGCAAGAAAAAAAAAAGTATAAGATTAAGTTTTGGGGCAAGGGTTATACTGATTTCATATATATTGGTAGTACATATGTTTTATTATATACACACACATATATATGATCATACTAACTTTTAAGAAATGGCAAATTAATTAAACTTTCCGGTTGAAAAATATAACAAAACAAATCTTGCTTATATTAAGTTTGGTGCTTATACTAGATTTATTTAGGTTTCAGTTTAGTGCATATCTTCACGTTAGCAAAAGTGTACTGTATGGGAAAAAGCCTTTTCATTACAATCTTATTTCAGGTTCCTAAAAAAGAAAAAGTCAACAATGTTGTTCTTAAACCACAGGATCTTCCTAGCTCACATTTCAACTTTCAGGATGTATTTGTCTTTTATTTTGTCATTCCTAGTATGAAAGGGAAGGCATTTTTCAATCTTAGGATAATTCAGAAGCAATTTTTTGGTTCTCAGTTAATTCAGTTTCATCTTAAAAGTTCAAATTTAGCAAAGCACATGTTCCCTTGTTCATGCCAAGTGTGATAAAAACTAGTCGAAAAATAAAACCATTGCAAACAAGTAGAGCACTGCACTTCACTGCATACTATACAGGCCACATCATTTCTAGGTCTGATGTCACTGCCTGCTGGGCTGCCATTTGTGGGCACAAGTAAGGCTGCCTTTGAAAGTTGATAGAAGGCACGACCATTTCAGATACGTGTGCTCAAATTGTGTGTGTGTTTGAAATGTCCTCTTTGAATAGTGATATGCATACCCGTGAACATTCAGACATTTGCTCTCTTCTATTAATGAAAGGTTACTCTGTTTAGTCCCAGAGGTCTTTTTCTCCCTCTGCCTTAGGAGATAGTTTCTTTGATTGTATTTAAAATGTGAAATAGCAAAGTCATCTCTCCCCTTTTGTAATATAGTCAAAGTATAGACTACTTTGTGGAATTTTAACTTTCTTAATAGTTTCATCTTGTATTTACAATATTAAGCTATCACATATATTTTTAAACTTTAACATCCTTGAACTTCAGTTAATAAAATATGCAGACACGTTATATAGATTCAGTTCAGGTCATCTGCAATCAACAATGACATTTTATGAGAACTTTTCAGTTATCATAGTGATTTCTATTTTGAATGGCTTGCTCAAGTGGAAATTTACTAAAGGCCAAACCATTATTTCCAATTAAAAATGTTTCAAAGGTGGTTAGTACTTTTATAACCTGATGTGTTTTTTAATTAAAAATTTATAATTTTACCAAATAATAGCAATGTTTACTACTCGGCACCTTCCTTTGAAAGGCTATGATCAGGACTTAGTCCTTCCACAGTTTACTTACCGTTGAATGCTATATATTTTGTTCCAATAAAATCTTTTTTTTCTACCTCTGTCTTAATTTGCTATATATATATATTTAAATTGACTGCGTTCTAAATAATCCTTAGAGCTCACTCACCTTTGGGATTCACTCTCTTAATTTATGCTCACATTCTGCTTTGTTCCTGTGGAGAAAGTCAAGGAAACATACTGACTTCCTCCTCAACAAATTTGTTCTTCCCTCCTCCAACTCTGCTGTCTTTCTGACACTGATTTTGCCCTTGTTGACTCTCTTGCCAACAACTTTTTTTAACCTCCTCTTTTTTTTCTCACACTACCATGCTGAACCTGAATCTTTATAAAATCTATGCCTGATTCATCAGTTTGTTTATTTCAGGTCAGAATTTTTATGCTTTCCCCAAAAGCAATTGTACAATTTTCAGGACAAACGTCAGATACAGTATATCTCCTCATTTAGCCTTTCCCACATTGTTTTTTAAGATTTTGTGTTTTTTCCCCCCATATACTTCTATAATCACTTCATCTCTCAATATTCACTTTTCTATTATCCTTTTTTTTTTGTATTTGTGAAAGGACAAATTAATATTGTTGTTTCTTGCTGGTGTTTCTGTGTTCTTCTTTACCCCTAACATTTTTAGCTCTGTGAGGCCTCATTTCATTCATTTACCCCTGCTCTCTTTTGTACTTAGGACCCATCTTTCAATGCTTTCTTTGATCCTTTTCAGTTCAGCTTCCTCATTTGCACAGACATTAAAATCTTTCTTATTACATTTATCAGTGTGCTCTTGACTGAATGTAATGGCCTTATTACAGACTAATCTTCATTCTCTTAGCTATTTAAAATCATAATTAGCCCTTGGGCTGATTGAGAATCACTGATTCTGCAACTCCTTCACTTTCCCTTCCTTCTTCAACAGCTTTTCATGGGTTTCTCTGTTTGCTGGCTTATTTATTTATGCATTTATAGGTTTCTATAGGATTTCTTGGCCCAGGGTGTGTCCTCATACACTCCTCCTTAGAAAACTTGCTATACAAGTGTTAGGGAAGAATGGGGTGGGAGAAAGAAGACCTGGTACTAGTTTTCTTAATATATACCTTCCACCCATTGCCTAGTAGCCTTTACCTATATGATGGTTTCTTATTTTTTGTAGCCTGGTACATTTCAGTTGACATTCTGAATTTTTCTATTATCCTTCCTTGAACTTCTGACACCAACTCATATTCTCCTTGCCCTTAAGCTTAGTACGATGAAGACTAAAATGAATTTTTACAAAGTGAATTTTTCTTAGTTAGTATTAATTAGACTACTTAAGGAGATTGCAATATGAAGTGTTTATGCCAACACCATGAAGAAGGAAGTTTTTTTTTTAATGGCTATGAAAGTGTGTGTACTACACTTTAGTAGTGACATCATTATCAGCCCTTTCTCTGCATAACTTCAAAAAATAAAGTTCCAAACCTAGGAGAATCAGGCCTTACAGAACACAAGAAACAGTTTTACTTACATTACCATTTCTTTAGGAAACTCTTTGTTCCTGAGATTAAAGTTACACCGATTTTTAATTTCCTTTTCAATTCTTTCTGCTTTGCAGCAAATGTATGTGTGTGTGTGTGTGTGTGTGTGTGTGTACACAACACCATGATGTGTCAGAAGAATAAGAACATAAACTCAAGAAAATCAAGCAGAGAATTTCTCACACTTCTTGCACAGTGCTGCCCTAGGTACTGTCATGATCCTGTGCTTTTTGAGGACCTCCTATTGGAGCCTGAAGAAGTACCCTTTTGGCAATCTCTTATCTATGAAAATAATTCTCTACTTCTGAGCACCAGAATCAAGAGCTTTTACATTTATCACTTAATTTGCACGTGGTATAATTTCCACTTGAGTTAGAAATTGGTGAAAATGCCACCATGTCAAAGAAATGTTCACATAATATGACTGAAAACTTGTCGTTGGTGCCACGGCAATTTAGTATGTGAGATACCTGCATTCAATTTATTTTGAAAATATAGGTCTCAAAGGAACCTGACTCCTAAGGTATAGCAGAAAACTCTGGACACAAATAAGTCAGTTGGTTTCTGTGATTTTCAATACAATCAATTGTAAAATGAAATTATAAATCAAAAGTTCAGGTATTTTTCAGCTTTAAAGAACTTTCCTTTTTGTGGACCTCTGAGTTTCTCTGTACCCTGAATTCCAATGTTCTGAGTTAGGGTAGAACAGCCTTGAAAGCATGGGCTTTCAGAGTTTTTAACTGAGACTCACAGTGATACACACACACACACACACACACACACACACACACACACACACACACAGGTTTCACAAAATACTTACCTTTACCACATTTGATGCACTCTGATATTTTTTCTTTTATGTTTAATTTCATTCTGGCTATGACCTTGTAAATTTATTTTGTGATTCTCTGATGGACAGTGCCTCAAGGTGAGAAACATTGTCACAGTGGTGATGTTAATTAGACTTGCACAGAATGTCCTCAGTTTCCTGTTGTAGCTCTGTGTTCCAATCTTTCTTTTCTAGAATGGCAGACTATACATGTTAGCAAAGTAGAGTGAGTTGCTTCTTGTTCGATAACCTACTGGAATGTATGGCGTAAAGGTTGCTTGGGGGAAGGCTTGAGAGACTGTCCTTTACAATGTTCTTCCCATTATGATCTGCACATTAGAAAAAAATCTTTAAATTCTGTCTCTTTGTGATCGTTAGATTTTATTTAAGATTTAACCTAACTTATTTGTCCTTAGGCATTTCACATTCTTCTCTCTTTTTTTAAAGAATTTTTTAAAGGTTTTATCTTTAAGTAATCTGTACAGCCAATGTGGGGCTTGAACTTAGAACCCCAAAATTAAGAGTCTCGCGCTCTACCAACTAAGGCAGCCACACACCCCTCCTTCTTTTCTCTTTCCTGCACACACACATACCTACTCCAAGCATACTGGTTTATTGAAATTGGGGTCACTTCTAGTCATGGGGATAAGCAGGCCTAAACTTGCTGGTATGGTTCTTTGCATGAATTGTCTCTTTCCCTTTCTTGACACTAAGGCACAGCTGGAAGGGGGCAAGAGGATAGCAACAGCTCTTATATCCTTTAGATCAGTGGCTTTACATTAGAATCAGCAAGGGAGCTTTTAAAAATTAAAAGTTTTTAATGCTCAGATTCACACCCCATCCCAGATGAATCAGAATGTGAGTGTTTAGTAGTGAGAGCCAGGCATCAGTACTTTTTAAAAAGATTTCTAGGTGCAGCAAAATTTAGGGACCACTCCCCTAGGTTTTTTGTTTGTTTGAGGTTTTTTTTTTGTTGTTGATGTTTTTATAATAAAGGAAAAGATAGAGGGCTTTTTCTTTTTCTTTTCAGTTTTATAGCTATTAACTATGGTGGTAAACTACCTATTCATTGTAATTTCATGCCTAGGGACCCAGGTATTGGCAACTTTCTTAAAAATAAAAATAAGTGCATAGATTTAAAAATAACTATTTTCAGATAGCTTTCTGTTTTTTCTTAAACATTGTGATTAGTATGGCCATGTTTTAGAACAGGCAGTTTATGCCCGTGACTATAAAAGAAAAGTAACCTGAAGGGCTCTGTCTTCTTACTTTCTGTATAGAAGAAGCATTTGTATTCCTCCTCCAGCTTTATCATGATTAAAACATGGTGATTCGTACTGTCTCTGGAAACTCTATAGTCATCCATAAGGTAGCCTTTATCTACAGAGACTGAAATTGGAAGATCGTCTGGAAGTATTGCATGTTTGACATCTGAGATCATTCTCAAAACAATAAATGCCAGAGTATTCATAATCATCCTAATCCAGGGAACAAATACAGAATTATAGGGTGGGAATTCAGTATAGCAATGCCAGCCATATATCGTATTTCAGTTGAGATATGGAGGGATTACCTCCGAAATGTATCAGATGGAAAGATTTCTTCCCCTTAATATAGGCCAGATATAAGCAGCTTACTTACTCAGATAGTCCATGGCAATCTCCCAAGTCATTCATTTTTAAGGGGTTGCATCCATTTGAGTCATGATATGAACATCACCCATGAAACTGAGTCATGGATTAATTTATGTATTTGAGAATTTGTTGTATTAAGCATATTGCAATAGAAATACCATAGAAACTTTAGGGCGCCTGGGTGGCTCAGTGGGTTAAAGCCTCTGCTTTCGGCTCAGGTCATGATCTCAGGGTCCTGGGATCGAGGCCCACATCGGGTTCTCTGCTCAGCAGGGAGCCTGTTTCCCCCTCTCTCTCTGCCTGCCTCTCTGCCTCCTTGTGATCTCTCTCCCGCTGTGAAATAAATAAATAAAAAACTTTAAAAAAAAAAAAAAAAAAAAAAGAAATACCATAGAAACTTTATATTTTGCTTCATTTAGATTCAGAATCCACTAAAGTGTGGAGAGTTATTATTTGCTATTATTATCCCTAGGAATAATAAGTTAGTATAATTTGATCTGGGCTTGTGTTTTATATAATATTTATATATAGAAGTGTTATACCATAACTAGAGGGTAAGATGAAATGAGATCTGTGGTTTTTGTTTTCTTTTTTTGCTGAGAAATATCACTTAGAGTACAAAAATTCACCAGCCCTAGGAATCAAAATGGTTAAAGAGTGAAAGGTTAAGAGGAAAAACCTTGGTTCAATGTATTTGGGGATCTGATGAACTTAAAATATTAGAAAAGTCATAGGGTATTTGTCACATAGAAACCATTCAGTTTGTCCAGTCTTTAGAAATCTTCAAGTTCTGGGATTTAAAAATAAGAGAGAAATAAGAAGAAACGTTAAAGTGATCGATTCTCCTTATTTTTACACTGCCTACTAGCCACCTCTCCAAGTGCAATATTTCATCTGTGCTGGAATTAAGTATTTATTAATGTTCAAGAAAGTAGGCAGTCATCTGATCATGGCTTATTATAGCTCACTCCTAAATTTAGAAGTGTTCCCAGATTGAAAAATGGTAAAGGGAATAGAGAACAAATGCAAAGTTTTTAGTTTACTACTTGTTTTAAACTTTATATATTTTTTGAAACTAGATTTCATTATTCTAATCATACTGTATTGAGGCTTTTAAGAGAGTAAATTAAGATTGTTAGAATTCTCTGAGGTCTCCAAGTTTTATTTGTATAAATTATACTTCTTTTGTTTGTCCAATTAACATACTTTCTAGAAATGATAGTCAATTTTTAAAAAATCAGACGTTTCCTATTTCCGAATTATCTGTGTGAATTGCTTCTCACTTGCTTCCATCTGCCAATCTTTTGATTACTTTTACTCCTTATTTTTTACTAGATAACAAAAAAGGGAAGTTTATGGTAAAAATGAAATCTGTTTATCAGTGAATGCAATTTGGCAAGAAGGAGGATACAAATATTTCTAAAATGAAATATTTAGAGTAATGAATTTTATTTATTCTTGCTCTTTTTGCAGTCTTAAACTACAATTAATTGAGAGGATTTAGTTTATTTTTATTGCAAACTGAAAACAACCTTGTAATAGTTCATTTCATAGAGATCTTAGTGAGTATGGACTTAGCAAGGTGAACTCTATAAGATAGGAATTCCTGAACCAAACCTTGGGACTTCCCTGCCATTATTTTGAAAGCCTCCCTGATAGATCTCAAAAATGATGGTTGATCACTTCTCTTTTTTCCTGTGGATTGCCAGTTGAGAGGACAGTAGTGATGGACAGTAGTATTCCTCCATTTCTTGTCTCCATTTAGGGTTATTATAGCTTAGATGAATTTCTTTTCTCTTTTTCTACTATTCTGTTGTGCTCACAATTTTGAAAATGTAAAGTAGGTCCTCTTTGCAGAAAGATTGGGGATTCTTTATCTAAGTTAAATTGATATAACAAGACCTTTCTATATTGATCTATTTTAGTTTAGCAAGGCTTTGTTGAAATTGCTGACTATGATTAAGGTATTTATAAGGCACCATGGAGATTATAGGATGAACTAAATATGGATTCTTTGTGATTTGTGAAAAGACTGTATTACAAAACAAAAAGTGGTGAGTATAAGTTCTAGAAGAGAAGCATGGGTAAAAATCCTCTGGGACAGTAGGGGAGGTGTGATTTCACCTAGCTGAGGAAATCGTGGAAGGCTTTGTGAATGTGATACTTGTTGAGCCTGGACTTGCTGAGGCATTCTGAACAGAAGAAAAAAAAAAAGCCATAAACCTAGTCTGGCAGGTAGAGAAGCAGAGGTCTTTTGGGAAAGAGGTAATATTTTATGTTTGAGGAATAGAGTGTGTAGAGGAGGTAATAGGAAGGTAAGTGTAGAAAGGCTGGGTGCCAAGTAATGGCATACTTTGGTAGGTGTATACAAACTGGGCCTCTGATTAAATGGAAAGAACCCAATCTGATTAAATGTAACTGACTTTTACTATGAATTCCGTTAGAAGAAACCATATGTACTGTTGTGCAACTTATATTTTTTGTCTAACAATATATAGGCTATATTTCTAGCCCAGTACAATGTTGATCTTATTCTTCTCAACATCTTTACTATTAACGTTGCATGGATAAATTATTTCTAATTTAACTATTCCTATGAATGTACGTGTAGTTGTTTCTAGGTTTTTGCTATTGTAAAAAAAATGCAATATTGTACATTTCTTCCTGTATACTTATGTTAGATGTCTATTGGATAAGTTCCTAAAAGTGGAATTTCTGGGCTAAAGGCTGTATCAATTTACAGTTACTCCATAAGTATATGAGAATTTGTTTCCTCACCCTCTTACCAGTTCCAACTATGTCAGTCTTGACATAATTAAAAATTTGATCGTATTGATGAAATTAGAAATTGGCATCTAAAATAGGAAGGTATGCACTAACTAGAAAACATATAACTTTGGAGAGTATGTTATCCTGGGGTATGGGATCGTGTGACAGTATAAGAAAACTTACAGGAATAATGTGACATGCCTTTCTAGATTGTTAAGTTTTAAAGATTTGGGAGGAATGATATTTTCATTTTAAAACAAGCTCAAAAATTTGAAGGTAGAATGCAGAATTTATATGATTTCTTTTCTATTAAGAAAAATGAACATTTATTCTGTTTCATTATTAAATAATGTTTATGTTAGCACTTTGCATATTGGAAAGTGCTATACAAGTTTTATTACTGTGTCAGCCAACAACCTATTAAAAGATGTGAAATCTCCCCTCATTGCTTAACAAAACCATTAATCTATGAGAAAAAGGAATGGCAGATTATCGATTTATTAAAATGTTCTGATAGAATTGTCACATACACTAATCAAAAAGCGTTGTAAAGTAGAATTTAGTTCTACTACTTCTCTTACTTTTTCCCTTTCAGGTTGTAAGCAAACTATTACATTGCCTTAAACAACTTTAACTTGTTTCTTATACATTTTGCTTTTAATAAAAACGTCACTTTTTTAAAAACTTGCAGACATTAAATATGTATGTATATATATTTATAGTCCACATAATCTATACTACTTTCTTGACTGGTATATGAACTGAAGGGACAGAGGCTAATTCATATTTAAAATAACACATCCAATAGAAAGAAGCACTAACAAAAATCATTACTTCTTAGTCTCAGTTTCCCAAGAAGGGCAGTGGTCTTCATACTTTAAAAAAATTTAATGACAATTGTTTTTTACAACACATTGCTATGCAGAATAGGAAACATGTAAATGTGGAGGTGCTCTGTTGAAGCAGAGTGAGGCCTCTGGACTTCTGGTTCCTCCAGTGACTCCTGAGGGGCCTCCAACAATATCTAGGTTGTTGTGAATCCAGTGCAGGAACAATACTCTTCTTGGCGATTTTGGTCCCCTGCTTTTTAGGAAACAGGTGGTGAAAATCCCAAATTGCACAAATTCTTCCATATTCTGCTTTATTCTTGGATGATGAATTTAATATATGGAATTCTTATGGGCTGGAGTATTAGGTTCCAGGTTTCTTGGCTGAAGAAGGCAGTCTTTGAACTTCAGTTTTTCATGTTGTTTATTGATTACCATGAGCTGGCAAGTTTAATAATAAATTAAGCTATTTCTGTGACCTCAAAGAACTTCCCCATTGTGATTCATTGATCCTTTCTCTATGGATTCCTTTTAAAACACCAGTTTTCAGGCAAAGTTTGTACTTGGGCTAGATGCTTTGGGGTCTGATCTTGACTTCCAGGACCTCCTAAAACCAAGATAGTTATCCTGGTGGAAAAGTTAACATTATCATTAAATTTTATGATAACATTCTCCTTTATCATAATCATGTGTTTCCGAGGTATGTTAAGTAAGCTTTGATGATTGGCTCATTGATTCATTCTAAAGGTAGATTTCCTCTAGAAATTCTGTCTTAAATATTTATTATAGTAATGCCACATTTTTATCAACATGCTGCATGTAAATCTGGCCACATAGCAGGAGAGCAATGACATGTGGCAAATGACTGAAGTCACTAATGTCAGTGCTGTGGATTAAAACTTGTGATTAAATCTGAAAGGAGGTTGGAGGTGCCATAATGTGCTCCTGTTGACGTTCAAAAACTTTATTCATGAAATATGAACCTAGATTGAATTGAAAAGAGAGTAACTTCACAGAGATTTAATTTTCTTCTTCTTTTTTTTTTTTTTTTTTTTTTTTTTTTTTTTTTTTTTTTTTTAAAGATTTTATTTATTTATTTCACAGCGGGAGAGAGATCACAAGGAGGCAGAGAGGCAGGCAGAGAGAGAGAGGGGGAAGCAGGCTCCCTGCCAAGCAGAGAGCCCGATGCGGGCCTCGATCCCAGGACCCTGAGATCATGACCTGGGCCGAAAGCAGAGGCTTTAACCCACTGAGCCACCCAGGCGCCCTCTTCTTCTTTTTTTGTCAACGCTTTTTAGTAAATGCTGTATGTTATTGTAGTAGTTAACAATGATGAACAGAAGACTGTATCAGCAGAATGTTCCGGGTAATCCTCAGTATAATAGTGGACATGACCATGAAATCAGCTTTCTTACTTAATGTCATATCTTGCAAAGGTATTAATTGTATTAATTTATAG
This sequence comes from Ailurus styani, assembly GCA_002007465.1. Lineage (NCBI taxonomy): Eukaryota > Metazoa > Chordata > Mammalia > Carnivora > Ailuridae > Ailurus > Ailurus styani. The sequence continues at coordinate 2,414,545 of LNAC01000174.1, read as the reverse complement.
AATTAATTGGAGTTTTAAGGAAACATTCTTTTCACCTTTGACTAATGAAAGGATAAGGGAAAATTGATTATTCTCCATTTTCTAATGATGTTTGTGGCTTTGTTAGTTCTGATTAGCATCTCATGAGTTCTCTGACCATTTCAATATCATTTTTCTTAAAGAAAATATTTATAGAATGCTAATAAACTATTAAGTGAACAAGTAATACAATATGTGATAATTTTTACACTCTTTCCACAGAGCGTAAAATTTTAATACAAACTTAGTGTATACTTGATAACAATTTACATGTTTATTTTACCATCTGGTAAATGTGTAAACGATATTTTGAGAAGCACATTTCATATTCCTTTTAACAACTTATCTTTGACAATATGTGCCCTATCTTATGTATCGACTGGAAGGATCTTGGAAAATTTTTAAAAAGATGAATCCAGGAAAAAAAAAACACACCATTCATGTCCTAGTTTGTTTGTTTTAAAAATATTATAGAGATTTAAGACTTGGTTTTTAGTACCAAACTCAGGCATTGCGTTGTTTGCTGACTTTTACCAGACATCCTGCTAATTAGGGTAGAATAATCAGAGCGGCTTCCAAACATTATATCATGTACATCAAATCAGGTTTCTACGAACACTATGGGCCACATAGGTAGCGGTAATAAGATAAATATGGTTCTGTGTGTTGTATAACAGTATCACATCTTCTCAGAGTGTTTGGCTTGCTCTCGCATGTGTCTAAATATGGGAAGATCATTTTTTTTCCCCTATGTGTTGCAATGAACCTCAAGTGGATAGCTTTTATCGAATACTTTAACAGCATTTATGACACTTTGGCCTTCTGCCTTTTTTATTTCATTCTCTCCGCTTATTGTTCTCACTGGAATAAATCTCAGGGACTTAACACAAAACAAGCAAATAGATAATTCCCTATTTAGTTTTGTTTTAATGCACTCTTTCTTAGCTGGTAATAATCTAAGAATCTTTGTAAAATTTCATGGACTACCTCTACATATTAATTGCCATCTGCCCATCTATAATCAAAAGGTTTGTTAAATAAATTGCAAATATTGGCTTTAACAAATATATTCCTTACCACAAAATCTTTAATTTGAAGTCAAAATAAATCTCAAAGCCATATCTCTTTTTTCTACTAGTTTTAGAAATCAAAGTACAGGTGTATCTTGAAAATATTTTTGTAAATGTATCATACCACTAGCTACTTTTTAATATATTCTAAATAGCATTTTATTTATTATTATTAATTATTATTATTATTTGCCCCAGGGGTACAGATCTGTGAAGCATCAGGCTTACACCTTTCACAGCACTCACCACAGCACAAACCTTCCCCAATGTCCATAACCCAGTAAATAGCATTTTAAATTTAAATTAGTTGTCCTTGTCATTTGTTTCCTCACAATATGCATACCTCACTGTTATGATTATGTAACATAATTCTGAGAAATATTGTCTGTGTATATCCTTATCTGCAGCTGTGATGTTAAGCTACATTGTTCTTGATTCTTTATAAGGCTGATAACCTATTCTCCACAACAATCCTGCAACATGGGCACTGGCTTCCTTTTACAGATAAAGAAATTGCACAAAATGTTTAAGTTATCTTTCTAATGGCTATATAATTAGTAAATGTTAGAGCAAGAATTTAATCCCATATCTGCCTTGCCTGAGACCCATACTCTCTTCAATACATTATTGCCTCAAATTTTAATCAGGAGGACATAGAATCCACTTTTACTGAAGTAATTAAAAGTATACCATAGTGTCGTTTGGTCTTGGAAAGGTGAAGCTTCTTGATACAGGTGTGAGATGGTAGGCATGGAGATTGGGAAGAGAGAAAAGAAATGGAGATGACCTTGTAGTATCCACTCAGTACTCTGATTTTATAGTTCTAAAAGCTGTCTCTTCAGATTATTATTATATGCCTCCAACCCTTACCTCAAACCAACGTACTTGGGTTTAGTTTGTTGTAAAGTGGATTAGAAATTCCAATCAAGTATTTAAGAATCAACTAATATTCAGATTTTTTTTTTAAACAAGCAAAAATAGTATCTCAGACACCATGGCAACTCTGGAAGAAAGCTGATTTTTTTTGGAAATACCCCAAGTGTTAAACCGATAATAATGATCACAAATATTTATTGAATGCTTTATGACAATTTTCTAAGATGTTTTTAAATGTATATTAACTAATTTAATTCTCATAAAAATCCTATGAGATAGATACTCTTATTCCCACTTTCAGAGGAAGGATAGAAATGGTAAGTAATTTGCATAAGGACACAGTAAACAGTAGTGGAATGAGGATTTGAACTCAGGCAATCTGGTTTCAAAGTAATGACTATTAGTAAAGGTATTAAGATAAATGAGATGTTGGGGCGCTTGGTTGGCTCAGTGTGTTAAAGCCTCTGCCTTCGGCTCAGGTCATGATCTCAGGGTCCTGGGATGGAGCCCCGCATCCAGCTCTCTGCTCAGCAGGGAATCTGCTTCCCCCTCCCCCCTCTCCCTCTCTCTGCCTCTCTGCCTACTTGTGATCTCTCTCTCTCTCTGTCAAATAAATAAATAAAATCTTAAAAAAAAATGAGATGTTAACTGATCTAGACTACTAGTACTGAAAGCAGTATGAAGAAAAACATTGAATTGAATAGGAGTTAAGAAGTCAAGAAAGAGGGGCATCTGGGTGGGTCAGTTAAGCTTCTGCCTTTGGCTCAGGTCATGATCCCAGGGTCCTGGGATCGAGAGCCCCCTGTCGTGCTCCCTGCTCAGTGGGGAGTCTGCTTCTCCCTCTCCCACTCCCCCTGGTTGTGTTTTCTTTCTGTCAAATAAATAAATAAAATCTAAAAAAAAAAAAAAAAAGAAGAAAGAAATCTGCAGTGAATCCTTTAGGACTTTGGTTTATTTAAGGGTGTTAATGTTAGCGAAACAAATGGACTTTTTGCATTTTTCAAAAAAGGATTAGGATTTTATTTCAGGTATACAATACCCATTATTTCTTTTAAATGGAATAATAAGAGAGGCGTTGTTTGTGAGTCTGCCAAAATTTTCCTCTTTATTGGTCTCTAATTGTTCTTTATAGTTTCTTTTTAATATTTTATTTTTAAATAATCTCTACACCCAACATGGAACTCAAACTCGTGACCCAGAGATCCAGAGTCCTATGGTCTACCAGCTGAGCCAGCCAGGCACCCCTATAGTTTCTAATAAGTAGAATTAAAAACAATTTAAGTTATGTGAGCTTGTTTTATAAATCATGAGGATTTCAACTTTTATTCAAAAGTATCAGTGATATTTTTGTTATGTAACTTCCTTTGTACAACAGAATAAAAATGTATCTGGTAAAATAAAGTTATTATTTTGAATTAAAAACATTTTTGCCAATAAAATTGAACATTTTTAAAAAAATATAAGACAGTTTATTTGTAGAATTAATCAGAAGCTTGTTAAATTCATGTAGAATCATCTAGTCCCTCATTTGGACAATAGTAAAGGTCAGAAATTTGAATGAAATTACTAAAATGAAAAGTTTCAATACTACTTTGATGTTTTTCTGAAACACAAGACCTACTAAAATGTTTGCACAGAACACACAAAACACACTGGGTATTTAAACTAGAGATAAAGCTTTTCTTACCTTTTTGGTAAAAATTTTTGTTCTAAGGTTAGAAATGATCTATTTTAAATGCTTTCTATTATTATTAATTTCAAAATGTTAATCTACTTGTCTTTTCTTAAAATGGAGCAATTTCTACAAAAAAAAGAAAGAGTACATGTGAAAAAGAAAAATAGTAATGGTAGTATTTATTTATTTATTTTTTTACTTATGTGGCTTTTTTTTATGCGGCTTTTTTACTTATGTGGCTTATTTTGAGTTTCAATTAAATATATCTATGTGCAAATTGAGAAATGTTCTTTTTCCCATACTTTAAAAATGTTTGTGTATTTTTATGAATGGCCTTTATTTTGTTGTCTTCATTAAGCTGAACTCATTTCTATGACCATAGTGGTAAAATGATCTGAAACTAGATCTTCATGAATTTTTTCCCTAGCAACATTGCTCCTCCTCCTCCCGTTCTAACAGTGTCCCTCTGAACAGGTCCTAGGTTTACATGGTTGGCCAAAGGCAAATTGGAACCCTTGTTTTTGACTGCCTTAGTCTCCCCATACTATGTCTCTATTTTACATATTGCTTCTTTCCTCTCTCAGTTACCTCACATCCTCTTGCTTTCTCCTATATCTATTCAGATCTGCTCAAATATCCTACCAGTGGCTTTGAATCATGGCTACCCATTAGAATCACCTGTCATTCTTTTTTTTTTTTTTTTTTTTTTGAGAGAGGGGAGAGAGAGAAGAGTGCTTCTTAAGCAGGCTTCATGCCAAGCAGGGAGCCCCACAGGGGGCTTGATCTCATGACCCTGAGATCAAAAGTTGGCTGCTTACCTGACTGAGCCATCCTGGATCCCCTCCCCTGTCATTCTTAAAAAAACACAAAAAAACGAAAAACAAAGAAAGGAAAGAAAGAAAAAGAAAGAGAAGGAAAAAAAAAAAAGGAAAAAAAAATACAGGTGCCCAGGCTAAAGTAAGAATCTCTGGTGCTGAAGCTATGGCATCAATGTTTTAAAGAAGTGCCCCCAAATAATTATAAGGATTAGCCGGGACTGTGAACCATTGAGTTAAAGAATGAAATGCTTGCTTCAGCAATCAGCAGACAGGGTGAGAAGAAGGTAGTTCGGGCCTGGAGACTATTTGGTACCCTTAAGCTCACATTACATAGATAATGCCTCCTTAGCTTATTCATAAGGCTAGCCATGGTTTTGCTGGTAAACAAGAGAGGAGAGCCTGAGTAGATGGGTGTGTCTATTAAAAGCCTGTAGAATTTGTATTATTGGTGTTTATCATCTCCAAGTAGTTGGCATTAAGAAAACAAGAGGTAGGGGCTCCTGGGTGGCTCAGTTGGTTAAGTGACCTTTTGATTTCAGTTCAGGTTGTGCTCTCAGGGTCATGAGATTGAGCTCCACATGGGGCTCTGTGCTGGGCATGGAGCTCCTCCCCCTCCACCCTCTCTAAAAGAAGTAAATAAATCTTAAAAAAAAAAATAAAGAGAGAACAAGAGGTAAAATTTATCCATCCCCTACTCCAAGAACCTGCATTGCTTAATGCAATTCTTAATGTTTGGTATTTTGAATAATAAATTATTCTGACTTAGTTTGTTTTTGCCTGGTATTCACAAGAATTTCAATGCATCAGTAATGGGAATCGATGGTGGTTTTGATAGCTTATTTATTCAAGTACCGTCATAGAAGAAAATAAAAAAACTCACAATCTTATTTTGGATAAGTCAATAAATAATGTCCAGAACCTCATTAAATCTGGTCACAAGCTCTGGCATTTAGATTGGGTGTTATCTGAAACTCGTATAGATTAATTGATTGTTTTCTTTTAAAGATCTTACACCGAGATGCACCATAGTGGATCAAATACTTTTAATTAACTCAAATGAAAGCAGTATCCAGCATCTACCTATGGTTTTGGAAATTGTTTTGCTGTTTGGTTGAACTAAGATTGTTCAAACTATTTGATGGAACTTGTTCAAACTGGTTCTTGAAGAGTTAGCTCATTTGAGGATCTTTAAAGTCAATATTACTTTGGATTAAGTATGATTTTTATAGAGAAATGAATTTTATATTGGGGGGACTAGTGTGTGTCACTGGGAGTTACTTCTCAGTTCTGTCAGCCACTTAACTTTGTTGAGCCACTATTTCTCCACCAGCAATTTGAATATAATAATGATTGCCCTGTATATACTTTAGAGGGATTTGGAGAAGGAAAATTTTGCTGTAAATAAATCAAAGTACTATTGAGCCTTTAGTAAAGTTTGTTGGAATCTTTGAATAAAATGTGTTATAAAATAGTGAATTAGGTCAATACAATTGCTAATATTATTAACAAATCAACAGTTACAAATGGCATAATGTGCCCCACAGCACTTTGTACTTACCTTCTCTGTGTCATGTATCAGACTATATTTTAATGAGTTGATAACGTCTGTTTCTCCTTTTAGATTTAACTGATCTTGAGAGCAGGGACTGTATTTAAATTTGTATTTAGTCTAATATAGACCCTGGCATATAACAGTCAATATGTGTTTGCACAATGAGATTTTTAAAAATGTTTTTAGGATGAAAATCTTAATTACTTTAAAATCAATATATCAGTTTTTTTTGTTTTTTGGGGGGGCAATACTATTAGAAAAGATAATTTTACTGTCTCTGAAAGTATGCAGAATAGTTTAAGGGGGAGATTTAGTGCTTTTGAGAATTTGTATTGGATTGGGAAGTGAATTATATTAAGTCAGAGTGATGTAGTGGGGCACTTCATTTGCTGTTTTGTAATGGGTAAGCAGTGAGGTGTGGAGGAAGTATCATGGGCTTTGTAGATAAACTGACGTTGATTTGAGTCTGCTGCTTTCAAAATGGGTGACTTGGGGAAGTTTCTTAATGTTTCAGTTTCAATTTCCTTATCTGTGAAAATAGTACTTACTTCGTAGACTGGTTGTAATGATTAAGTAGAATCTTTAGTAAAGCATCTGATACAATGTCTGGACATATTAGGGGCTGTGATAGCTGTTATTACTAGATAAATTAGCAAAAGGATTTTTTTAGATAGAAAATTATTTAAAGATGCGCTTTTCTTTTTCAAAGATAGACTTCTCAATTGAATAGAAATTTCCGCCCTTTTACATTTTCTTTTACTTTAATTTGCTGGAAGTTAATTTCCAAATTAAACATTATGAAAGATTGCATAGGATATATTTTACTCTTTGCTCCTAAGGGATCTTGTACTATCAGAGGATTACAAGGTGAAGCTAAGCTGGTGGTTTTCATTCTAGCCTCTGTTAGTCCCTGTCACCAAACTACCACACAATTTGGAGCATTTGCCAGTGTTGGCTCAAGAGAGGCCAATCGAGACACTAATAGATGCATTTTCTCCATGAGTACACCCTTGGATCACACATAGAATTCCTATTAACAGCAATGAGAGTTAAACTTGTAAATCCCTTATGCATCGATGGGAGAATAGACCTTTTAGTTTACTTAGCCATCTTCCAGTTATTTGGCACTTTCCCCATCCCTTGTGAGTTCTCCAACATTTTCATTAAAGGCTTTTCTATTTTCTATTCTGCTTCATTCAGTTTGGGTTGTAATTCACGTTGGCCTGATGCCTTGGCAGCAATGAATGATTCTAATTGCCTCACTATCTATCTAGTCTGGCCTAATCATAAAGCCTTTCAACTTTTCATTCAAGCTTCCAGCAGTATCAACTTCATGGGTCACAAACTTCCCACTCATATCCTTTCATTGCATCTTAGCTGCTTACCTCTTATGTATTTAAGAAACTCTAGAGAGTTCATCATTATTTCATTCCTTTTCTGTTATACCATCTTATCCTTTTTGTAGAATTAAAGCAGCACTACAGAAACCTAAGGATGCAGGACGACTTTTGTCCAGACATTGTATCCTAAGAGCTAGATACCCTCATTCTCATTTAAGTTACAGTAAAGGGCTAGAAACTAGAAAGAAAGTTTTAAGTATTCTTCCATGTCTACTCTGTTACTTCTTTAGCTATAAGCAGCTCCATTTCCTTGTTTACCTCCTGAAATACACAGTGTTCTTTTCTGATCCTGAAGATAGATATAGTATGAGAATCATAATGGTAAGCTGAAAACAAAGGTCCTGCTTTGAGCGCATGTGATTTTCTGGCAGACAGGGGAGTTGCTCCAGCAATCTATCTAGTATGGCTGTGCTGTTTTGATTCGGTGTGGCAGTCCGTATTTTAGAGACTTTACGGGAACTCTTCTCATGTGGTAAAGATAAGTATATATATATATTTTTAAACAGTCCCAAAGATTTAGAAAAGGAAAGAATTACACATTATTTGATCATGAAATGTTTTACTTTTGCCTTCTTCTCCCTCTTTTTTTAAAAAAAAGAGTATTCAAAAAATTTAAAAAGCTTTATATATATATATACTTATTCATTTTTTAGGAATCTCTACTCCAAACGTGGGGCTCAAACTCATGACCCTGAGGCTTGAATGTGAGTCTTGTGCTTATTGTACAATGTAATGATTCATTTGCAAAATTTTTTATTAATTATATTTATAATTCCAGGGTTTGGTTCAAGGGAAGATGGTTCAGAAGAAGGCACTTGACTCTTCACTTTTAGCATGATTAATTGGACATTTAAAAAAATTGATAGCTTTGACTAGTAATCAATGGGCACTGATTTCTTCTCTTGAAGTTTTATATATCTGATGATTAGAGGGACTTTCCATCAGATTAGCTTCAGACTCCACATATAGCTTTAAACATTTTCTCCCTCTCTTCCCCCAAATGTTTCTATGTGGATGCTGTAGGCCATATTCATCATGCAGTGTGACCTTTGCCTCTGTGCCTTCATTGGGTGAGTCAGAACAGTGCAGGGTAGAAGTATTTCTGAAAGCCATTCCTATAGTGGGGGTGGCTAGCAATAACCATGAACATGACCTCATATATATCCCACTAAACCAAAAGTAAATGTGTCCTTGACACAACTTACCCTTAGCAGGATCCCAGTCCTCAATATTCCTATAAAACCACTCCAACACTACCCAATGTGAGGAGAGTGGTGGAGAAGAAGTTGGAATGGAAAGGCACAGTGGTCTTAATTGGTTGTGGTTAAAATATACTACTTTTGCAAGTTTTACAAAATCATATTACCATGTGAATGCATTGCTAAAGCCTCTTCCAGGGATTTGGAAGGGATTTGTATTAATTTCCTTATAGTAACAAATTACACAAACTTCATTGTTTAAACCAGCACAAATTTATTATCTTAACAGTTCTGGAGGTCAGAGGTCTGAAATGGAAAAACAAATAAAAAAGAAGTCTGAAATAGGTTTCACTGGTCTAGAATCAAGGTGTCAGTGGGATTCCATTTCTTTTGGAGGCTCTATGGGAGAATCTGTTTCTTTTCCTTTTTCAGCATCTAGAGGTTGTCTGCCTTCTTGACTTCTGGTCCCCTTTGTCCATGTTCAAAGCCAGCAACATAACGTCTTCAAGTCTTTCTGACATATCCTCCTGCCTCCCTTTTATAAAAGGGTCCTTGTAATTACATCAGGCCCCAAGATAACCCACCATCTCAAGACCCTTAATTTGATCACAACTGCAAAGTTCCTTTTACTATGTAAAGTATCATATTCACAGGTTTTAGAGATTAGGACAGTGGACATCTTTGGGGGGGGCATTATTCAGCCTATCACAGGCCAGTGCAGAGTTTGCTTTCATAATAAATCTGCTTCTGTCCCTTAGCAAGACTAAATTTTTCTTCATAGAGGTCTTATATAGTCCTTGTTAAATGTGCTTTTAAATATTTTTTGTTTTATTGTTTTAATTATATGTAGCTTTTTTCCATTTCCTTTTCTTTCCTTTTTTTAAAAACATATTTACTTATTTATTTTTTAGAAGATTTTATTTATTTGAGAGAAAGACAGAGATAGCAAGAGAGAGCAAGGGTGGGGAGGAGAGAGAAGCAGACTCTCCACTGAGCAGGGAGCCCAATGTGGGGCTCGATCCCAGGACCCTGAGATCATGACCTGAGTTGAAGGTAGAGGCTTAACCGACTGAGCCACCCAGGTGACCCCATTTCCATTTCTAGATGGTTATAGTAGTATAGAGAAAAATTACAGATTTTTATGTGTTCCTTCTTAAATGTGGTATTAAAAAGCCATATCACATTTCATTATTCTAGTATTTTATTTTCACTAGAAATTCTTATGCTTTTATTTATTTATCTTAAAAAATTTACTTATTTATCTTAGAGAGAGAGTGTTTGAACAGGAAGAAGGGAGAGAGGGAGAGAGAGAGAGAAGCAGACTCCCCACTGAGCTCGGAGCCTGGCTTGGCCCAGCGCTTGATCCCAAGATCCTGAGATCATGACCTGAGTGGATACCAAGAGTCAATTCCTCAACTAACTGAGCCATCCAGGTGCCCCCTGTGATTTTAGATACATAATTATATCAATAGCAAAAGGATTGTTATATCTTGTCTTTACCAATTATTGAACTTATTTCTTCTTATTGCATTTACAGTCTGTCCCCAATGCCCATGTTTTGCTGAGTTTCTAATGTAGTTTCAGATTATTATATTTTTCATAGTAGTATTTTAAAAACTCTTTATTTTGCACATACATTATTAATTTGTGTCAATTTGTTATCTAAATGAATAATTATAAATTATATTGGTGGCTCTCAACTTGGGACCATTTTTGCCCCCTAGGGAACATTTGGCAGTGGCTGGAGATCATTTTGATTTTCAGTACTAGGGAGAGGAAATGCTACTGACGGCTAGTGGGTAGAAGCCAGAGTTGTGCTAAACATTCCACAGTGGGCAGGTCATTCTTACCCGCTGAACACATAACGATCTGGTCTATATGCCAAAGTTGAGAAACCTTGAGCTCTATGTATTACAAGATTCATTGCTTACCTCTGTTCCTCTCCTCTTCATTTTCTCATATCTTAAGGTCGTTATTCTGATGCATGTGTTGTTTTGTTAGAATACTTATCTTGCATATAATTTTTCCTTGGATGGCTTATGTTGATGATATATTCTCTGTATTCTTATATATCTGCAAGCATCTTTATTATGCTTGGCAAGTGAATGATATAATTTTTTTCCATTGTAAATAACTTGTTTTTGAATGATATCTTGGCTAGGTATAGGATTTTTGAATTGCATTCTCTCTCAGTATTCTGTCAATGTTGTATTCTTTCTATTTCCCAATGTTGCTGATGCCAATCTGGATTTTTTCCTTTATAAATAACTTCTTTAGCTCTGAAGCTTGTTACATAGTTCTTTTTATCCTTGAAACTTGGGATTTTTTACTAGGATATACCTCGGTATATTCCCTCACTCCCTCTTATCCTTCCTTAGTCAATGAACTCTTTTAATTGTAGCTTTGAATCTTTCCTAATTCTAGGGAATATTCCTTCTTTTATTTCTTGAGCTATTACCCCTCCTACATGATCCAATTTCTTCTTCTGGAGTTTCTACTATTTATATTTTAGATCTCTTGGATCTGTTCTCCAAGTTTCCAAACTTTTCCCTCATAATTACTGCTTTGTATTCCACCCCCCCAGCCAAACAATAAACTTTTCACATTTTTTAAATAAGTTGAGACCTAATTTACATACGTGAAATGTACATATTTTAAGTGTACAGATTTGTAAGTTTTGACAAAGGTATACACACATGTAACCCATACTTTATCAAGATACAGAACATCTTTACCATCCCAGAAATATCCCTCATGTCCCATCCTAGATATTTCCAAGCCCCTGACTAGACTCTGATTTCCTTCACTTAGATTAGTTTTGCCTACACTAGAACTTCCTATAAATAGAATGGCCGTGTCTGGTTTCTCTTACTGAGCAAGATATATTTTCCAATTTATGTTTAGTTTTCAAAGGTTTTTGTATGCTGATTTATCTTTCACCATCATTTGTGGATTAGTTGGAGATTTGGGTAGTGGTTTAAATCTTAGTTCAGTTCTCAAAACTTTTGCTATGCTGCCTTTGGTTCTCTCCCAAACATGCCCACCTTAAAGGTAAACCTATGATTTTATGGGTTCATATATTTGAGGATGCACAGTTTTGAGGCTCACCTTCTTCAGCTCTGTCTTCTCTGGGAATCTCCTCACTGTGCTCCAAAGGGGTCTCTTCCCCTCATTATTCTGGTCAGAAAGATGGAATTTATTTTAGAGTTGGGCTCAGGAAACTCGCCTGAAACTCTATACTTAGGAGACAACTCTCCATTTTACCATCTCCCCATCCCCCATCTGCTCCACTTTTTGTTTCTATGAATCTGACTACTCTAGGTGCTTCATCTAAGTGGAATCATGCAGTATCACGTCTTATGATGGGATTTTCACACTTAGCATAATGCCCTCAGGTTTCATCCATGTTGTAGCACGTGTTACAATTTCCTTCCTTTTGAAGGCTGAGTAATATTCCCTTTATGTATATACTACATTTTGTTTTTTTGTTTTTAAGATTTAATTTATTTATTTGACAGACAGAGAGAGAGAGATCACAAGTAGGCAGAGAGGCAGGCAGGGAGAGAGGAGGAAGCAGGCTCCCCGCTGAGCAGGGAGCCAGATGCGGGTCTCGATCCCAGGACCCTGAGATCATGACCTGAGCCAAAGGCTGAGGTTTAACCCACTGAGCCACTCAGGCATCCCTATACTATGTTTTGTTTGTCCATTTGTCCACTGGTGCATACTGGGGTTGCTTCTACCTCTTGGCTATTGTGAATAGTGCTGCTATGAACATAAGTGTGCAAATGACTCTTTGAGATCATGCTTTTAATTTTTTTGAACATATATATATATGTTAAATATTATATATATATGTATGTGTGTTACACACATACAGAAGTAGAGTTGCTGGATCAGATGGTAATTCTATCTTTATTTTTTGAGAAACCACCATACTATTTTCCATAGTGCCTGCACCATTTTATATTCCTACTAACAGTGTACAAGTACTCCAGTTTTTCTCTGTCCTCACCAACATTTGTTATGTTTTTGGATAGTAGCCCTCCTAATAGGTATGAGGTGATTTCTCATTGTGGTTTTGGTTTTGCATTTCCCTAATGACAGTATGCCTAAGTTTGTTCACTTTACATAGTTGACAGATTATTATTATTATAATTATTTTGGTATTTTGTCTAGTATTTTTTTTGGTCTAGTATTTTTTTTGTCTAGTATTTTTTTTTAGTTGTAATCAGTGGGCGAGATAAGCAGAACCACAACTAACAATTTTCAATCGTGAATTTCATGTTTCAAGTGGTGGATTTAATTGTACTGAAAAAGTGTTGGACCTTATTCTGGCAGGTTAAATACTTTAGGGGTCATCTTGAATTTGAAGGGTTTGTTTTTAAATCTTTGTGGGGTGGGTCTTGGGTAGCCTTTACTCTAGGGCTAGTTTGGCCATATACTAAGGCATGCACACCCTTCTCACCATCTCTACTGAGTGCCCCATGTTCAGCACCATCCCTCCTCTCTGGTTGATGGGAACTTGACAAGTTCCAGCCCTGGGTGAACTCTGAATCCGTTATCTGGGAATTGTTCTTTTTTGAGCAGTTCTTCACCTCATATTGTGGAGTTTCACCCTTGGGGCACACAAATTTGTATTCAGCCAGAAACTCAAAGCGACCCTGTAAAATTTTCTGGAGCTCTTTCTTTGTGTAGCTTCCTCCTCTGTGGTATAATCCCACAATTTACATTTGCCTCAGTTTCCCTAACTCTGGTCTCTGCGTCCTTCACTCAGTAGCAATGCTGGGTCAGTTTTGTTTCTATCTCCCTGAACCACAAGAATGTCTCCAGGGGTCTCTTCAGTCGTTGCTCTTCTTTGGGGGGTTATAGTCTTGCACTGCCTATTGACTGATGCCTGAAATTCATTCTTGTATGTATTTTGTCCTTTCTTCTGCTTCTTTATAGAAGGAGGGTGAGTCCTAGAGCGTTACTCTTTTGTGGATGGAAGCAGAAGTCCATCTCTTCATGCTTTGCTCTGTGCTTTGAAATATTTCTTCTTGGGCTTCTCATTTGATTTGCAGTAGTGGATCATCCTTTTCAATTCAGCTACTGAATTTTAGAATCAAAATCATGGTTAATTCTGAAAAGTTCTCTTTATGCTGTAATTGAATCTCATGTATTCTTTTTATTTTTGTGTTAAAGTTGTTATTTATCTTCTTCAGAATTTCTATTTCAGTAGCAGCTTCTTTTTCTTAAAATTTTTGTGAGTTTTCATGAGGTGTTTGAGTTCTCTTAAATACATTTTAAAAAATTTACTGCTATTCACTGTCAGGGCTCACAGCTTTTGGGGTACCTTGACTAGTAGTAGCAAACTCATGAGTAGAAGCAGGGACAACAGTGTTTCATCCTGTGGGTTATTGATGTTATCAACTGATAATCTGCCAGACTTTTGTTCTGCCAAGATACATTTTTAGCATAGCGTTTAATGTCCCTGTCATTTCACTAGCTCCTCTTGTCATCTTCCCAAATGCATCATTTGCTCAAGATATTCTACTTGGAATTTTACATACAATCCATTTTCTTAAGCACTTGTGCTTTTGTAACTATTATCTCTCATATCTGGTATACTTTTACATTCCCAGTATATTCTTTCTTATTCGTACTTTGAGATTCAGCTGAGTAGGCCTTTTACCCCAAGGGGAGTTGGGCATTGCCCTAATGGGCTGATCACATTGGTAAGGTAGGATTAGAGAGAACACCCATTGTTCAGTAATTCTGAAGTAGATAGCCAAATAGTGTCTGTGCTACATATGTGCGTTATAGATTGTGCCCAAAAGAGAAATATAGACCCTAGGGTATAAGTCCTTTATCATATTTCCAAATAAGTGCTAATGAGAACCAGAGAAAGGGCAGAAGCTTTTTGCCCAATACTTCTGAGTGGCCCAGAAGTTGCACTTTATGGGTTAAGGCAGGAATGTGGAAGAGAAAGACAAAATGGTTCTTCCTACAGTCCTGGTTCCCTACCTCACATATAACTCATGATTTTGATACCAGACTCAGAGTTTTCTCTGCATTCCAAGTCTTGTCATCATTCTAGAAACTTCAGCCCCAAAGACCCATCCAAATATTCTTTTTTTTTTTAAAGATTTTATTTATTTATTTGACAGAGAGAGATACAGTGAGAGAGGGAACACAAGCAGGGGGAGTGGGAGAGGGAGAAGTAGGCTTTCCCTGAAGAGCCGGGAGCCCGATGCCAGGCTCGATCCCAGGACCTAGGGATCATGACCCGAACCAAAGACAGACACTTAATGACTGGGCCACCCAGGCGCCCTGCATCCAAATATTCTTAACTTCAGTGATGTCCATCTGCCCTCAAGATCCAAAACATTTCCTGTGGTCATATATGAAACTTGAGCTGCCCAGATTTGATATCTTGAACTTCCAATCTTATTCTTTTATAATACTTTCCTATCTTACTCATCTCTACATAGTGTGTGTGTGTGTGTGTGTGTGTGTGTGTGTGTGTTTGGCTTCCATGGACCCATAAGAATCTCTGAAACTCATTCTTCTTTCAAAGTATCAACACCCTTCTGGTTGTAGTATTGTCCAGCCCAGACACCAGGGTATATAAATTCAAGCACTCTCTTGTCAGTACTCTCAGCTTTCTTACCATTTGTCATTTCACTGTATCTAATCTTCACGGAAGGCACAGTCCAAGAACCTGTCTTCTCTATTCCAACATATGGGATACTGGAAGAAACAATCACAACCATGAATATTAGCATTATAAATAATAGAAATGTGCATGTTGTTGTCAATAATAATAATGCACACTTATTTTTATTCATATTATAAACCCAACTAATTCTTTAGGGAAACCTAAGTTTTTATGATACTAGGTTTGGCAAAAATTGCTCCCAAAGATTACATAAAGAGAATAATATACATAATATACATACACATAATGTACACGCATACATATATACATAACACACATATATACACATGTGCAATACACATCATATATTGGACATACTGTAAACAAAATAGTATTTTAGAGCTGTATACAACATACAATCAGTGATAAAACATGAAAGTTTGCCTCCATAAAGACAATTTTAGGGGAATTGCATAATCTGAACACATTCGGCTAGTAAATTTACCTAATCCATGGAACAGTCTTTCGTCATCCAGCCTTCTTGTTTGCAGATAAAAGAAAATCAACTCTTAGAAGCAAAAAAAAATTTTTGTTTGTTGGAAGGATTTCACAGAGAATTCATAAAAAGTTTGGAAAACCAGGCTTAAAGAAAAGGTGGGAAAAGATAGGCAAGCCCAGGAAAGATCCTATCACAGGAGTAGTCTGCATAGGACACTTATCACCTTGCTGCCCTTAGATAGACTGTAGACTTTCACCCCTATTTTCTTGACCTCACTTCTCCTGCCACCACTGTGGCAGATAATCTCATTGTCTTTGCATCTTGCTTCACCTTCTTATGATGCAAGGTCCCAGGATAACAGATCATTCAGTAGATCAATCCTAGCGTCTAGAGAGTGCTCTTTGGTGTTTGTAAGGAGAAGCAGGACCTTGCCTCTCCTCTATCTTGGGACTTCCCAGTATAGGAAGGGTATTTGAAAGTAGAACTGCCGAGGATAGCAAATGTCCACTCTATCTTTGAAGCAGTCCTCCCTAAATATTGTTTATCTTGGCCAAGATTTTGATCGGTATTGGACAGCATGAGTTCAAGATTGTATTTGCTGACAACTACCTGGAGTGCTGCTACTCTATGTTGCCAATTAAATAAAGACCCATATGCTTTAACAGACAGTTGAATTGGGAGTAGGATTGATATCCTCTTGTGAAGATTGAGTTGCCTAATATAGACACACGGCTGACTAGGAGGCCACCCCCGGTGCACGAGAAGCTGTGGGAGTACTTATAGGCATGGCCAAGAGTCCACTTAAAAAAAAATGATTGTGATTCGCTCTAACGCACAGACAAAGAGAACACTTATCTTACATGTAGCAAAGCCCTAATAATATTAGCCTGGCCTATTTTAAGAAATGTA
This sequence comes from Ailurus styani, assembly GCA_002007465.1. Lineage (NCBI taxonomy): Eukaryota > Metazoa > Chordata > Mammalia > Carnivora > Ailuridae > Ailurus > Ailurus styani. The sequence continues at coordinate 2,397,892 of LNAC01000174.1, read as the reverse complement.
TAACTGATGCCTCCTTAGACATGAAAAAAATTCAATAAAGATCCCATAGAATAGGATGGCTTGCTTTGAAAATTGCTACAGCATATCGCTACTATTTGGTGCATTTTTCAAAGGAAGATATTTGAGAAATATACTCCAGGATAAATAAAAGAGAAAACTAATATGAAAAATTTTTTGAATAGTATGGATATGAAAATTTTTATGTTAAAATTCTTACTGAATAGATAATAATATGGTCATACGGTTCAAAATGGTATGAAGTATGAAATCTCTTACCCCATCTGTCCAGTGATCTCCAACATAGTTAACCACTTAAATTGGTTTTTGTATTTCCTTCCAGAGTTACATTTATGCAAACATAAACAAATATGTATACGTAGTCTTATTATCCCCTTTTTAAAAACACAAAAGTCGCATACTATTTTTACTTTTCTGTTCTTTTTTTTGAAACTTAATAATAGATACTGGAGGGCACCTGGGTGGCTCAATTGCTTGAGCGACTGCCTTAGGCCCAGGTCATGATCCTGGAGTCCCAGGACTGAGTCCTGCATCGGGCTCCCTGTTCAGCAGAGGGTCTGCTTCTCCCTCTGACCTTCCCTCTCTCATGCTCGTTCTCTCTCTCTCTCAAATAATTAAATAAAATCTTAAAAAAAAAATGACAGATACTGGAGATCTTTTCATAGAAGTAAGTAAAACACTTTCTTGTTCTTTTTCTTTTGAATAACATTTTATTATATAGATGTACCATAATTAAAAAACTAGCCCTCTATTGAAGGAGATTTGAATTGTTCCCTATCTTTCACTATTATATACAATTCTGTAATAAGTCAACTTGTACATAAATTATTTTGCACACATGTAAGTTTATATGTAGGCTATATATACAGAAGTGGAATCATTGAGTCAGAATATATATGCATTTGTAATTCTGATAAATATTGCTAATTATACCAATTAGTCCTTCCACCAGTGTTAAATGAGATCTCCTATTTTCCTATGGACTCTCCAGCAGTGGTTTTATTATAATTTTGATTTTAAAAAAATCTGATAAGTAAAATGGTATTTGAGTATAGTTTATTTTATTTGTTTATCTTGCCTTGAGTAAGCCTGTGAATCTTGTCATGTATTTAAAAACATATACATTTCCTTTTCTGGGACTTACCTGATCCTGTCTTTTGCTCTTTTTGCTATTGGGTATTGGTTTTTTTCTTATCAACTTTTATGAACACTTTATAATTTGTGAGATTAACCTTTTGCTTGTGATATGATTTGCAGAAATTTTTTGACCAGTTTGTTATTATCTCATTACTTTGCTTATGGTATTTTTTGCATCATTCAGAAGATTTATTTTTTATTTTGATTTCACCTATGAATTCTGGATTTTGAGTCATAGTGCTATTATGGCTTATGGTTTTAAACTTTGATCAACTTTAAATTTATGCTGTATACAGTCTGAGTTATGGATATATTTTTTTTCTTCAGGTGATCACCCTCTCCTGACTATTGAATAGTCCATCTTGTCCCTTCTAGCCTTAGATGCTAATAAATCTAGTCCTGTTCAGTGGATGGCTTTCCTCTAGTCAGAGCTTACAGAGACTAAGGCTCCTTTGGTTTTTGGTTTCACCATCCAGTAGAAACTTACCGTCCTCTACATTTAGAGAAGGGTACAGTATGAAAAAAACCCCCCAAAACCCTGCATTGTAAAAGTTTTATATGGGAAGTGACACACAGTGCTTCTGCTTACATTCATTGGTGAAAATTAGTCATGTCATATCTCTCTATATCTATCTATCTATCTATCCATCCCAACTATTTAATTATATATATATCCCCAGCTCTCCCCCCATAAATATTCATTCAAGTCATAAGGATTTTCATATGATTTCATTGACTGGCCCATTCAGTTCACATTTAAGAATAGTGGTGATAGTAGCTTACTTCTTGACTGTAGTATCAATACTTACAACGTTTCCTATAAAGCATGCAGGCTTTGGGGCCACAATAGAAATATTTTATCATATTAAGGAAGTATCTTTGTATTTCTATTTCATTCAGTTTTTTCTTTAATCAAAAATAAGATTTTTCAAATCCTATTCAGCGCCTTAGGGATAAAGTTTTTTTGTTATTTGAACCAATAAAGTTTTTATATTAATAGCTTCAAACTAAAGCATTTATGAAGTGAATCCCACTTGATAATTTCCAACATCCTTGCACTTCTGAAACAAATCTTACTAGGTTTTTACGTGTTCATCTTTTAATGTACTGCTGGATTATATTTAGTAATATATTATTTAAGATCATTGAATAAATTTTTTTAAAAAGATTTTATTTATTTATTTGACAGAGAGAGGCACAGTGAAAGAGGGAACACAAGCAGGAGGAGTGGGAGAGGGAGAAGCAGATTCCTCCCTGAGCAGGGAGCCTGATGAGAGGCTCAATCCCAGGACCCTGGGATCATGACCTGAGCTGAAGGCAGACACTTAACGACTGAGCCACCCAGGTGCCCCTTTTCTTTTTTTTCTTTTTTAAAGATCTTATTTATTTATTTATTTAGAGAGTTCACATGAGTGGGTGAAGGGGCAGAGGGAGAGGGAGAGAGAGAATCTTAAGCAGACTCTGCACAGAACTCATGTGGGGCTTGATACCACGACCCCGAGAGCATGACCTGAGCTGAAATCAAGAGTCAGATGCCCAGGTGACTGAGCCACCCACCCAGGTGCCCCATTCCTTATGAATTTCTTTTTTCTTTCTTTTTTCTTTTTTTTTTTTAAAGATTTTATTACTAGAGAGAGAGTGCACGAGAGAGAGAGGGAGAGAGAAGGAGCAGGGGCAGAAGCAGACTCCCCACTGAGCAGGGAGCCCCATGTAGCCTTCCATCCCAGGACCCAGAGATTACAACCTGAGCTGAAGGCAGACACTCAACTGACTCAGCCACCCAGGCACCCCTCCTTATAATTTTCTTAATAACATTTTCTCTTCTCTAGCTTACTTTATTATATGAATACAGTATGTAATACATGTAACATACAAAATATGTGTTAATTGACTTTATGTTGTTGATAAAGCTCAACAGTAGGCTATTAGTAGTTAAGTCTTTGGGGAGCCACAATTATACATGGACTTTTGGCAGTTGGAGTCAGTGCCTTCGCTCCCATATTGTTCAAAGGCCAACTGTATTTGAGTACATATTGTTATCATTGTTGTTCTCTAAAAATTTCGCTATTTTGGTTTATATTTTTTCTTTGACCTGACAGTTATTTTGCAAAAAGTTTTAAAATTTCCAGGTGTAAAAGCCTTTCTATTTTCTTAGTTTGTTACTTTCCAATATACATAGCGATCCACTATACATAGTGATCACACTGTTGCCTGTTTTATTTCTGTTTTCTGGAATTTACAGGTTGAATGTAAAAGCATTTTTGACAATCCAGATGTCCTATGTCAAGCTAGATATTAACAATACTTGCAAAACATGTAACATAATTCTATTCTTTTTCCTAAACTTTTGTTTTGGAAAATATAATTTTTTCCCTTAAAATATATTATTTATAGTAACATTTTATGCCTTATTATTTTAAATGAATTTAAGAAATTAATAATGAACTTATTATATAATAAATAATAAATAAAAATTTCAGTTTGAATTTCCAAAACAGTAAGTAATAGTAGATATTATTTACACAAACAGACACTCTTTGGGGTCCTCTTTTAAGAGTTTAGAGGGTGTGGGTTCTGAGGCCAAAAATGTTTGAGAACTGTCGCACTACAGAATTGGGTTTTGCTTTGTGATCCATTCCAAAGATGTTTTTCTTCTAATGATTGAATTAAACTCATTTTCACTTACTAATGTAACAGATGTTTGCTTTTAATTTGAATGCTTTTAATTTTAATTTTTAATTCATAGTAATTTTCATCTTCTGTTTTCCACTTTAATAATTTTTCAAAAGTCTTTACTCTTGTTTTTCTTTTCCTTTTTTGTGTAATTCTTCTGTTATTATGGAAGTTCTATTTTTATATTAATAGTTCCTTTTAGAACTACACCTTTATTCAATATGTTTAGTCCTCTTACTTTAAACAGTATCTGTTGTTTCCCTATTCTGAGCAATAACATTAGTGTGTTTTCTTTGTTTTCCTTCACACTCCTTCACCATCTTATTTTAGTTAATTATGTAATCTTTAAGTGTTACTGTTTTCCTGCTAAATATGCTTATACTTAAATTGTAATGTAACTTAAAAAGATATCCTTTGAATTCAGTTATTATAAATGAGGCAATTGGTGAACATACCGATTCTCCCAATTTCCTCTTCTCCATGAAACTTACTTCTTTCTGGATTTATTTTTAGGTTCTTTCATCTCAAAGTGCTGTCCAGTCTTTTCCATCTTTGCTTTGAGTGCATTCTTTCTTTTTTTTTGAGATACTGGCCCATCATTTCTTATTCTTTATCTTAAACATCTCTCTTTCTATAGACAATTTTCTTTCATCATATGCATATTCTGAAGTCTTTATCATCTTAGAAAATAACAAAAAATTTCTTATTCTCTCTAAACTATAGCAGCTTGAGATCTTTTCTTTCCTCCTCACCCAGACTCTCAGAATGAATAGTAGTATATGCTTCGTTATAAGTCATTCACTCATGAACCACCACAATCTGGCTTCTACTTTCAGTCACAGTATTGAAAGCATTCTTTTCATGATTACTAGTAGTTTCTTGCTGTGATTTTCAGTTGTGTCATACATGGCCTCTCTGCAGCGTTTGATCATGCTGACCACTGGGTCCTCATTTTTCATGATAGCATAGTATCCTGATTTTCTTCTTACTTCTGAATTTTCTTAGTGTATTTCTATTCTCTTTGTTCCTGCTCCTCAGGAGTAAAAAGTATATATATTTGGTTATCTTCCTTTTTCTAATCTCTTGGGAGATCGTACGTATTTATAAGGCTTTATTTTTTTTTAAAGATTTTATTTACTTATTTGACAGAGAGAGAGATCACAAGTAGGCAGAGAGGCAGGCAGAGGGAGAAGGGAAAGCAGCCTTCCCTCTGAGCGGAGGGCCAGGTGCGGGGCTCGATCCCAGGACCCTGAGATCATGACCTGAGCCGAAGGCAGAGGCTTAACCCACTGAGCCACCCAGGCGCCCCTATTTATATGGTTTTAATTTCCATCTTAAAGTAGCTCAAGAGCTTTGATCTTCAGAAATTTATAAAAAGAAAACACCCTGTGGCTTTAGCATAGCACACAGAATTTTATTTAAAAAAATTTTTTTTAGATATTTATTTGAGAGAGAGAGAGCGTGCACAAGCAGGAGAAGCAGCAGAAAGAGAGGGAGAAGAGGTCTCCCCAGCGAGCATGGAGTCTGATTCAGGGCTCAATCCCAGGACCCTGGGATCATGACCTGAGCTGAGGGCAGAGTTTAACCGGTGGAGCCTCCCACGTGCCCTATGCACACAAAATTTTAAATATCTGACCTTTGCTGCTTTTCATTGCTTTTGGGAAAAATTATATGTGCTCACTGTAAGTAATTCAAACAACGTGGGAAAGTACAAAAATTAAAGTAAAAAAATAGTCTAAATACTACCATTCAGAAATTACTATCATTAACCTTAGATAAATATTATTCCAGGTATCTTTCTTCATCCAGAACTTTATGCAGCCATCTTTCTATATGCAGAACTGTACACATACGTATATGTGCACACACATGCGTAAAGAGATAGTGCATAAAGAGATAGTGCAGGATGGAAAATACAAAAATAGTTTTATTAAAATGGATCATATTACAATATGATTCCATTTTAAATATTAAATTTTATCTTACATGAATTTAATAGAGGTAAGAGAGACCAAAGTTAAAGTAATGTTGAATTTCAAATAAATGCCTCTTTACCACAGAATTTCCCCTCCCTCCCTCCCTCCCTCCCTCCCTTCCTCCGTTCGTTCGTTCGTTCGTTCGTTCGTTCGTTCCTTCCTTCCTTCCTTCCTTCCTTCCTTCCTTCCAAGGTTTTATTTATTTGACAGAGAGAGACACAGCGAGAGAGGGAACACAAGCAGGGGGAGTGGGAGAGGGAGAAGCAGGCATCCTGCTGAGCAGGGAGCTGGATACAGGACCTGATCCCAGGACCCTGGGATCATGACCTGAGCCAAAGGCAGACAGTTAAGGTACTGAGTCACCCAGGTGTCCCAGGATTTATTTCTTTTAAGATTCTGATTAATTATTTAAAAGGATTATGACAAAACTAAGAAGCTGGAGCATTATGTCTTATTAAATGACTGTTTTAATTTTAGACAGAATTGATTGACACTGCTGTGAAAAGTGAGAATATTAGCTCTCTTTTATATCCTCCTGGTTTACCACCCTCCAACTTTTTAAGTTATAAGATTATTGTTACATTTTGTATGTTTAGAATATCCATGGTCTATTAACTGTAATTCCTACAGTTGTTTTGTTGTTCTTTATTAGTAATATATATAAATAAGTTCACTGTCTTTTTTGTGTTTTATTTTTATTTTGTGTTTTATTTTTATTTTGTGTTTTATTTTTATTTGTTTTTAAACTATGACTTTTCATTCCTCAATTCTTTAGTTTGGTTAACCTCTTAATGGCTGTTTGGCAAGATGGAATAGGTCTTTTGTAATCTCTGTGTTCTTTAAAATTTGAAGATGTCTGACTACTGTTTTTGTATTTGGATAACATATTGACCCGGGTATTGGTCAGAGTTCACAGTTGCAGGCAATGGAGTCCACTCTAGAGAGTTTAAGTAGGAAGAAATTGGGAGCAGAAAGAATAGGCTTTAGGCTGAGCTTCGCTGCATGTTGAGTTTTCTGGCAGGAGACAGAATTTTGGGTCTAAAATATTTATTAGGGGATAACACCTGTGAGAGGAAGAGGGCAGAAGCAAAAATGTGCAGAGGAAGAAGTCGAACTGCTGTGCAGACCCAGTAAAGCCTTAGCCCAACTGTGGGGACCTACAGGTACCACAGCTCATCTTTAGCCCTGTTTAGACCCACTTCTCCCTGTATGTTTGGGACCTAGCTCTATCTGGTTTCTGATGGTCCTCTCTTTCTGCGGGGAGCCTTAGAAGAGGGAGGTTGGTAGGACAAGCTCTGTAGTCTCTGTCACTGTAGTCGGTCTCTGAGCTGCAATTGATTCTGTTTTTCTCTCCACTATCTAGTTTAAATTTCTCTAACCCTTGCTGGCTACTCTGTTGGCCTCAACAGCTTATCAGGTGGCACGAGCTGGGCCTTGCTGACCCTGGTCACCATTCCCTTCTCAGGGAAGTTTGCTGTAATTGGCGATTTATAGTGACAGTCTGGCAAGAGAGTACGAAGAGGTGCCCAAGAGAATTATGTGTTTCACTCCTCTTTCTCCCTGCCCCAATAGGTAACAGTAGTCCTACCTTCTTGCCTACTGGCACTTGGACATGAGGATCCCAAAGATGCCCAGGTAGCAGGCCAAAGCTTATAATACAGTGGGATTATTGCTCTATCTCCTGGTGAAAGTGTGCCCACTCCTCGGATCAGGACTAGCTCTGCAGAGTCCAAAGCTGCATTATTGGGGAACCCAGAGTCCTCTAGTGGGCAGTTAGTAGTAATGGTAAGTAGAGTCATGTCTGTCTTTAAGTTCTCAGATCATAAATTCTTTTGGGACATTATTCTGTATAAAAGACTTGAATCTAGTGAGCATTGTGCCTGGAGGGTGACACTCCATTCTTAAAAAGTCCTGTCTCTGAGCTAGTGTTTTAGTTGTGTCCCATCAGGCCATTTCAATGCTCTATCAGATTAGCAGTTTCTGGATACTATGGCATATGATATGACTATTGGATCCCATGACTGCAGGAATGCTCCCACACCCCTTTGCTGAAAATTGGTTCCCTTGGTCTGATATCATGTTACATGGGATCCTGTGCCAATGGTTGGAACATACCATAGACTCTCAATATGTAGATGAAGACCTGCATGCAGAAAGGAAAACCTACACCTGGAATATCTGTTTCTGTGAGAATTAACTACTGGCCTTTCAAGGATGGAAGGGGTCCACTGTAGTTAACTTGCTACAGAGTCTGGTTAATTTTCAGAGGAATGATGTCATAGCAGGGATTCAGCATTGGTCTTTGTTGTTGGACTTCGGACATGCAGTGGTAGGTGGCGCTAGCTACGCCAGACCTTGAGTGGGAATGCATGTTGCTGGGCTTAAGGACAGCTTCCAATTCTCCTGCTGGGGCCACTTCATTAATGTGCTTTTTCTGCCAACACTGGGGGTAGTCAATAACAGAGACTTGACGGCATCAACTGACAGAGTTATTTTGTTTACTTGGTAATTTTGTGCTCCTTCTGTGATGGATACTTTCTGATGGTTAACTTGTGATACAAAGATCTTTACACTTTGTGCCCATTCCCATATATCCATCCATGTTTCTCTCCCCTGGGTAAATACCACAGGGGTCTGGACTAGTTGCTCATGGAGCCTGCTGGAGCTCTCTGGTCTTGCTTATATTTTATTCTAGATGCACCACTTCATCTTATGATGGAGTGTTGCCATTCTCACCCGAACCTAAGACTTTGTCTTTCTGACAGGACTCAACTCATGAGGGGCAGATTTAGCAACATGATCACTTGGTGTCCTATAGTCAGGCATTTCATCTGCACCAGGGCCTCCTAGCATATAGATATTGATTTTCAAAGGCATACACTCTTCTACTATATTTGATAAGTACTTCTTCCAGCATTCCAAAGGACTATACTTTCTCCCACTTGAGACTTCCTACTATTGATGGTTCTAACACCATGGGATGTGTTGGAGTACACATGGCAAGCAGCAGAGCTGCTTGAACTGTAGCCTGCATGGTTGTCTAGTCCTTACCATCTCTGGATCCCACTCAAAACTGTCACCCAGTATATTCCTAAGGGATGGAATAGGCTACCTCCAGAATCTGAAGTAGCCCACCAACTGTTAGGATTTCTTCTTCATGGAAAAAGAAGCAAAATATACCAAATTGTCTTTTACTTTGGCCCTGCTCCTAACCACTGGACTCCTACTAGAAATATACTGGCATTGCAGGCTCCGAAATCTTCTTAAGGTTAATCTCCCACCCTCTGGAGTGTATGTTCCTTAGCAAGGCCACCTCTTGCTCATTTGGCCCAGTCAATATAATGTCATTGATGTAATGGGTCAGTGTGATATTCTTTGGGATGTCCAAATGGTACAGTCTCTTTGGACACATTATGAGAGACAACATGAGTTAGCATAGCCTTGGAACAAAACTGTAAATGTATGGTGTTGTCTGGTTCATGTGAATTCTAACCCTTTATGATCTTATTTTCCAACTGGCATAGAAGAGAACATATGCACCATATTAGTGGCTTTTACCGTGTGTCTCAGGCTGTCTTACCTCTAGCAAAGATAGCATATCTGGCATACTGACTATGTTTGGAGCTTTTTGTGGATTGAGTTTTGGCAGTTTACAGTCATCATCTAGAAGCCATTAATTTTTTGCAGGGGCTAGACTGGTGAATTAGGTGGTATACAATGGGGCCAACATTCTTTTACATTCTTAAAGTTACTATTCCTTTGGAGTATGATATTGTTTTTGGTTTGGGTGAGGAGCAGTTTCAGGGCCTTCCATTTGGTTTTCCTCTCTATGCTAGTTCTTACACCAAGGACCAGTGTGGGGGTTTGGCCAATTGCTAAATACATTAATTCTAATTATACAGTTGGTGACCAGGGAAATGACCACTGGATGACTCTGTGGACCTAGTGAATCCACTGTAGGTTGGGTCTTGCTCAAGACTACATTTGTCCCCATATAGGGGACAGAGGAAGGGAAGAGGTAATGATGTTTTCAGGCTGCTAAATATTGTCAATTCAAACTCTGTGCTTAGTGGTCCTTAAAATGTCTTACATGCTCCTTTTTCCAAGGTGAAGTTTCCCAAGTAAATGTCCAGAGGTCCCTTTGAGGGATTCGGAAAATTTCCAATGAATAACTTGCCATGTATTTCAGCGATCTTCATTCTGTGGATCTGGCCACATCTTCAGGCATTGAAAAACTGGCACAGATCCCAAAACAAGGTTAGGGCTTATTGATTTTTTTGTCCACAACCACTCTCAGCCTCCAGTTTTCTATCCTTAGTTTATTCTCTTGGTATAAGCTGAGTGGTACCCCTTTTGGTTCTCCATCTAATTTTTCCCTAGCGACTCCATGTTCTGTTTGTTAACTATCTCTGTAACTCTATAACTCTGCACATCGAGACTCCCTTGGCTGTCATTCCTGCCTTTTTGGTCATTATGATAATTAAGACTCCCTGGCTTTTGGCAGTAAACTGCTCACCTGGCTTCTAGTTGGGGATCCTATTATCCCCATTACTATTTGTGAACCAAGTTCTCCTACTGTCATCCCAAGCCTGTAGAGGAGAGCCATGATTAAACTTTTTAGTGATGCTGGTGTCCCATCTCACCAGTATATTCCTTATGGTCTTGGTAAGTTAAGTAGTGTGTTCTCTTGGTCTTCCACTGGAACATAAAAAACTGGTGGATCGTCTAGCTATACATATGTTTCAGTCTAGTTCCCTGAGCTTTTAATCCTATCCACTATTTGCCACAGCCATTCTGGCATTTCAGCTTTATTCAGTGTGGACCATCACTTTTTCTGTGTTTCTAGGAGCCACCTTATGTGATAACAAGTTCACATTATCTCCTAGGGGTCTCTGCCAGGTGTTAAATTCTTCATCTTTAGGAGGGTGGAGGACATGAGGAGGTGTTGGTCCAAGGGTTCAAACTTATAGCTTTAAGATGAGTAAGTTCTGGGAATCTAATGTACAGAATAGTGACTATAATTAACTGTACTATATTATATATTTGAAAATTTTGAAGAGAGTATTGTTAAATGTTACTACCACAAGAAAGAAATGTTAATCATGTGAGGGGATGCTGGTGTTCCGTAACTGTATTGTGGTAATCATTTCACAATATATACCTGAATCAAATTATCATGTTGTACACTTTAAAGTTACTATGCTATACATCAATAATATCTCAATAAAGCTGGAAAAAAATTTAATCTTGGGAGAGTGCTCCTAAGTGAATAAACTCTTTCTTATCCAATTTTATGCTCTGGTGCTCTTAATTAAGCACCTTCAGAACCTAGTCCCATATGTACTTGCCAGGTTTTTGTTGTTAAACTGGCTAGATTTTGCAGCTTTTTAAAAAAATTTAAATTCAATTAGCTAACATACACTACATCATTAGTTTTTAATGTAGTGTTCAATGACGCATTAGTTTTTGCAGCTTGTATTAACTATAGGTCCATTTCTCTCTTACAAGGACCAGCACTTCCTTGGCTGGGTTATGCTGCCATTTAATCCTAATTATAGGTCCAGGAGATAGGAAGGGGAGTAGGGCTAGGTACCAAGGAGGGTCCATGTTGCTTTGCCTGGCAGAGGCCTCTGAATTCTTTTCTAGCACCTGCATTGGAGATAGGCAGGAATGAGTGGAAATGGGTTGGAGGTAGGTGGGAGGGTGGGAGGATAGAGGTTGGAGGTATTAGCTTTTAGTAGGAAGGGGGCCACTTCTATAGCCTCAGTAGGTTAAAAGGAGTTTAGGGAGTCAAAAATCTCTGGGGAATATTCAGCAATATGTCCACATTCCATCTGTCCAAGTCAAAGATTTTCCCAACTAAGTTTACACTCACACCTGCTTCAGTTCAGTTCCCCTGACAGTTGAATTCTGGGCTTGGTCCTTGCTTTGTCTGCCTTCTTCCCGTGGAATGAGAGCTTTTTTGTATAAAGCTGAGAGGGTCTTTTGGCTTTTGCAACTGGCTTTCAGTTACCTGTTACTCTTATTTGTCCATTATCTCTTGTAATGCATCTGTGGGGTTTAGAAATACTAATCTAACCTCATTACCCTTATTGTTATTATTTCCTCCATGCTAGTACGTTCCCTTCTACCAGTACACCCTCCTAACTCACCACCAGAAAAGTTTTAACAACTGATTACCACCCGATGTTGTGTTCTATCTGCCCAGCACTGATGGGAGTCCTCGCTGTCAGGCAGTGAGTGCTCTTGCTGCAAAACTCCATCTGATTGTGCATTTTTTGAGCCTACTTCTAGCACCATCATGACCTGAGCTGAAATCAAGAGTCAGATGCTTGACTGAGTCACCAGGTGCCCTCAAAACATGATTTTTTGAGATGCAATTCTCTGCAGCTGAGGCAGACCTTGGTGGGGCTCATAGCTGAAGACAGTAGTGCACAGGCCATTTTCTTTGTGGCTGTGTAACAAGTCCTTCCTAAAAGGAAGATCTGGGTGGTGCATCTCCGTGTTTATCCCAATTTTCTAGGAATAGGGTTGCTACATTTAGCAAATAAAAATACAAGATCCTCGGTTAAATTTGAATTTCAGATAAACAATTGATAATTTTTTAGTGTAAGTCTGTCCCATATATTGTTTTGTAGACCCTGAATAAATGGTAGCCATTATCATTGTAACCTGACTTTTCCAAGGGTCAAATTCAGAATAATGACCAAAGTTTCTTGGCTTTTGACCCTATCTTCTTATGACAGACCTTGGTACCCTCAAACTTTCCAGATGATCTTTCACATGTGTTCTTAAAAAGGAAACATACTATTTCTTGCCAGGTTCCTCAGTCTCCTGTTGGACCTTGCTGCTGCCCTTGCAGCTACTCTTTCCTGAAATAACCCAGAGCTGAATGGTAGTTTACGGTAAAGTGGAGGAGAATCCCTCCCTTTCCTTAGTGATATATTCCATTAGAAGACTATTAAAGAGTGCCATCTGTGAGCTAGTGTCTTACAGCAAACCAAAATGACCTTTTCAAATTTTGCTTAGAGGCTTCTACTCACTGTAGGAATCATTGATCTATGGAGGGGAAGTTTGGAAACATGGTGTATTAAGAATTATCCTTTTTTTTTGAACCCTAGGTTTTTAAAGTTCTTTTTGCCTCTCAATTTCTTCCTTTAGCTTGCATTTTCCCCCCAGAATGGTCCTTAATGCCTTATAATGGGATGCTGGGCAGTAGGGGTTGGAATGAGGCAAAATATGCCAGTTAGGATTGAAATATATTCCAGTATGTCTTGTGAACTGGATCAGAACATCCCTGGAAGTTATTTTGCTTTAAATTTTCTTCCCAGGGGTGCCTGGGTGGCTCAGTCGGTTAAGCGGCTGCCTTCGGCTCAGGTCATGATCCCAGGGTTCTGGGATCGAGCCCTGCATTGGGCTCCCTGCTCAGTAGGGAGCCTGCTTCTCCCTCTTCCTCTGCTGGCTGCTCTGCCTACTTGTTCTCTCTCTCATCTCTCTGTCAAATAAATACATAAAATCTTAAAAAATAAATAAATAAAATTTCTTTCCAGAGAAAGGAGGATTTTGACTTTGTGCAAAGCAACCATATAATGCAATAGTGTTTGTCTGTCTCAGGTATTAGTCCATGACCTGGCTTAGTGGGCCCATATCCAATTCTGGGGAGAGAAAGCCTGCAGGTAGTAGCTGAAGGAGCTTCCATGAGGGACTCTCTGAGTATATAGGCACAAACGACACTGCTTAGGCTCAGGTGTTAAAGCATGGCACAGAATGGGAACATGACACTTCTCGGACAACTTAAAAATTGACAGCTCTAGAATCATTGGATGGTAGCAACTTTGGCAGACATTGAAGTCATTTCATGGACCTGTAACAGGACAAAAGCTAGAAATCCTTAAAGCAGATTTAAGATAGTGAATATATTGGCTTTTGGAACAGGAGAAGAAGAATTATAGTGGAAGGTAAATATGTTTGAAAAACTGATTCATACTCAGATTTGAAATGCTCCATGTTGGAGAGTGCATTATAAATGTAATGTTTTCATTTTAGGTGATTGTTTGGGGCTAATGTAATGTACTTGTAAATTGTCATGGGCACCAGAATTGCACTGTAATATAATTGAAAGGCAGACATTCAGATGGTAAGTAAAATGCTGATAATAATTTTAAAACTTAACATGGACATGAAGATATAAAATTTTTAAAAATCTCATAGAAAATACCTGTTCAGACTCCCTAGGCCATACACCCATCTTGAGAGACACTGTTATGTTCCTTTCTGCCATGTCAGTCTGGCATATCTGAATCAGTAAATGCTCAGTAGAAAAGAGGGAGTATATCCCTTTGTGGTTCTCTTTAGTAAAACTGACTGCTAACTTCCTTGGTGTACTGCTTATTTTCTGTCAGTTCATTTTGGAACTGTGAGGGCTTTCCAGTGTTCTTTATCTCCATTATTTAGGCATAGATTTATTATCTACCTTACCAACAGAGAATTTTAGAGAAATTTTTACCTTTCTTGCCTTTTTCACCCTCTGGTAAAATCTGGTTAAATAGTTACCATTTGGGATTGAAAAAAGAGTCAAGAACCAAGTTAAATCTTATAGCTCCCAGTTCAGAGAGTCTTTCCACCTGATCAATTCTATGGAATTAGATCTGTCTCATCACCTTAAACATAGCTATCCATGGATAAGAATGTGGCACAAATTAATTATGCTTATATAATTAATATTCCAAAGCAATTATATGCATTTAATATGTTGTCCAGAGCATGTGGAGTTGATACTGCTGCCCTAGTAAGCATAGAATATGAATTGCTTTTCAAATATGGTGCTATACCACTTGGTAATCTCTACACGTTGGTCACCTCCTCTGATATTGATGAAATGGTGAGCCCTTTACCCACCATTGAGATACAGTCTTTCTTATATTTGCTTTTTTATCAGCTAATTGGTTATTATGGCACTTGAACCAACACCCTCGGCTTAATTAGCATAATGTTTCCCAATTAAGTTAAGTGGCTTAGATATTTGATCTTAAAATGGCATTGCAGGAGAACATAAAAATGTGGAGTTATAAAAAAGTCGGTGAACATGAGGCTATCAGAATGCTATATATGTGTTCAATATGTCTAAGAGTCAAAGCAAATTATAGCAATCATCTATTTAGAGGAGTAGAGGTACAGAGTTTATCAATGTCATCCCACTGATGGCATGAGAAGAAAGGTCTTATACAGTCAGATGGCTGGAATTAAAGGCCACATCACCAGGATGAGAAAATTTGCTGAAAATGCTGGTGTGTGAGATGAAATGATCATTTCCTTTGCAACAATTATGAAGTTAGGATAGATAGTGTGGGAGGTGTAAGGGTTACAAAGAGGATTAGGTGTAAGAATAACAAGGCAGAGTGGGAGGACAGCATTTAGTGCAGATGGTAATGCAATGTATTGTGGCTATATTGTAGGGCACGTTAAAACTGGCTAAAGAGATGATTTTAAAGCTGGTGAAAATGAACATTTTTCAAATAATCTTTATAAAGAATGGATATTATCTCTTTATCAAAAATAGAAATGGTTGACCCATTTATGAAATAAAACACATTTTGACCATATTAGGACAAAATGAATGGATATAATGGAAATTTATGGAAGCTTCAGTAAAGTGTTTGTATTTGTGAGTAAATCTGTGTAAATAGTATATACCTAAGCATGGTACTCATCTTTTAGTAAATATTAAAAAAAAAAAGTAAAACAGATTGATGAGCAAATTGAGTATAGTGCAGAAGAAAATGCAACTTTCTTAACTAAATTGGGAGTGACACCATATCATGGGGATTCATACATTAGAAAATTCCCCCCATTTAATAATTTCATAATACACCTTTACTGCCTACAGACAAATGATCCATAGTAAAGAAGTCTGAGTGATCCACACTGATTATTGGTGGTTGAGTATGCTTCGGCAGTGTATTTATTCCCAGAAATATTTAATAATAAAATGTTAAGAAGGATAACTTTCTTCTGAAGGCCCACTCTTGTGACCTAAGAGCACTGCGTGGTATCTTAACAAAATAGGCATTCAATAATATTTGCTGAATGAATGTGTGAATGAATGAAAATTGCACACAATAGGATAATTTCATAAATAGGCTAGTAATAGTCATGCAAGTGAAGTCATTTGAGGGATTTTAGGAAGGCCATTATCTCCATAATCATCGTCCTACTGCCCAAAATTGCATATTAAAGATTCTTGTTCTTGGGTTAAAGCACGGCTTTCTATAAGATTCCTTATTAAAACGAAAAAGAAATCTTCAGAAAAAAGTAATAAATTACCTACAACACCATGGCTCACAAATTTCCCCCACAAAAACTGAAGGAAAATAGTGAGGGTGGGATCAGGGGTTTGCTCAGAGGGAGAAAGAGAATAAGCATTTTGGTGGGGAGAAGCGCTTTGAAGTTTGGCCCTATTTGTTATCTTAGGTAGGTGGCATGAAAATTTGTAGCCCATAATGGAAAGAGAAAGACTGAAGGAAAATAACCATTTTATTTTTTTTAAAAGATTTTATTCATTTATTTGACATAGAGAGAGAGAGAGAGAGGACGTGAGTGCATAAGTTACGGAGAGCTGCAGAGGGAGAGGGAAAAGCACTTTCCCCACTGAACTGGGAGCCCAAAGGATGTGGGGCTTGATTCCAGGTTTCTGGGATCATGACCGGAGTCTAAGGCAGACATTTAATGGGCTGAGCCACCCAGGCACCCCTCTACTTTTTTATTTTTATGTTAGAGTGGAGTCCAAGAAACTAAGTGCCTATTATGTTTCCACAAAGCATGAGGAAAATGATTCATATTTTATGCCATGTGACTTGGTGCTTCAGCCATGAGATTGGGGACCAGGGATTGGTGCTATAGACAAGACTCCCATCTGGCTGCCTACTGGGTGACCTGATCTAATTAGACACTCACTGTTGAATGGTGATTAACTCAGGAAGGGGGAGTGTTTCTTAGAAGTTTTGAATTCTAGACCCACAGAAGCAGAGGCAGTAGAGAGAAAGCAGGCAGAGGGACATTGAGTCACAAGAAATAGTTATTAAATAAATACTGAATATCTGCTATCTGCCAGGCACTGTTCTAAGCTGCTGAAGATGCAGTAGTGAACGAAAGTTTGCCTTCATGAGCTTATGTTATAGTTGGAGAGTCTGGCATTAAATAAAGAATAATTATATAATATTATTTTAATTATTTATTTTAGGTAGTGCTAAGTCCACAAAGAAAAATAAATCAGAGATGGGAATAGAATTTTTTGTTTGTTTTTGTTTGTTCTTTTTTTTGTTTTTGTTTTTGTTTTTGTTTTTTAGATTGGGTGGTTAAGGAAGGCTTTTCTTAGGAGGAGGTAGTTGAATTGAGAGAGATCCAGAACACATGAGGGAGAGAACACGTGGGGGGAGAGTATTTATCAGTGGAGAAAATAGCATTTAGAAAAGCTCTGAGACAGGAGTGTGCTTGTTTTTTAAGGAACAGGGGGAAGGCCAATGTTGGAGCAGTGGGAGATAGGTAATGAAACTGGTAGTTAATGAGATTGGGACGTATCCAGGATTCAAATTCTATGAAGCCTTACAAATTGGTGAGGCACTTCTATTTTATTGTAAGTGTGCTGGGAAGCCATTGGAGGATTTTGAACAGGAAAGTGGCAGGGCATGGTGTACACTTTAACAACAGCTCGGGCTGCTGTGCACTTTAACAACAGCTCGGGCTGCTGTGCAGAGACTGGACCGAGGGAGAGAGCAATCATCAGTCCAGGAGAGAGATGACGTTGGCTTGAAATGGTATTAGCTGTGGATCTCGTGAGAAGTGGTGGGATTGAGACTGTGTATTGAATCTAGAGCAGTCAGGATTTGCTAACGGTTTTGTTGTGACGTGCAAGAAAGAGAAGACTGAATGCTGACTTCAAATGGCGGGTACTATGAGACAGGTAATACATATTTGAGACAGAGGTGATCATTACATGAACATGTTATCAGAACCACCATTCAGTTACAAGAGTCGCTATTTGGGCTTGAAGACCGCTGTTGCTTTTCCCCATCAAGGAGCTATCTTTATATTTCTCTGTGTTGTCTGGTCGTATAGCAGCTGAGTAAATTTCCTCAGATTAATTTCTTTTTTTTTTAAGAATTTATTTATTTATTTGACAGAGACACAGTGAGAGAGGGAACACAAGCAGGGGAAGTGGGAGAGGGAGAAGCACACTCCTTGCTGAGCAGGGAGCCCGATTCGGGGCTCGATCCCAGGACCCTGGGATCATGACCTGAGCTGAAGACAGATGCTTAACAACTGAGCCACCCAGGCGCCCCCTCAGATTAATTTCTTTCCCATGTGTTCTTCTAGCAAACCTGCATCATTTTGGTGGATCTCTATTCCCTGCAACATGAAAGGCCCTAACTATTATAGTTTTGCTGACCACTTCCTAGGTTCACATAAATAGTACTGATGGTTATAATGCTTAACCTAAAGTCTTGACAGCACTTTTCAAACATGAAGCTTTAATCTTAAAAAAAACTCTGGTAGCTCAGTTTAATACAAATGTTTCATGTCTTAATAATGGTTTACAAGGCAAAGTTTAGAATGTTTGAAATTTAATGAAATCACTTGAAAAGAGGGATGCCATGACCTTTAAAAAATTATTTAGTTATTTGAATAGTTGTATATTCAATACTCTGACAACAGGGTAACTTCCTTGCAAACAGGATCTGTATTTATTCTGTATTTATTCTCTGCTATATCACTCGCGCCTTGCCTTGTGCCTGACAAACGTAGATGTGCAGCATCTCTTACATTAAAAAATGAATGAGTTGGTGTATACTCATACTTCATTTGTACTGTTTAATTTATATATATGGGCTATGACCTTTTCCCCCTGGGGTATTGTGATAATTTTGCCATAAAACTTCTTTACAATTAATGTAGTAATTGATTTATAAAGGAGATATGTAACTACACAGGGTAGATTTCAACTTGTAGGAGTTGAGCCAGAAACTTATTTGGGTTTAAAATGTGGATGTCATTTGTTTACTTGAAAAAAGAATACCCAGTTTTGTGTGTTACAGAAAAATAAGCATAACTAGAATAAGAGGTTATTTTTTATAACATCTGTGTACAAATTATTATTAGCACTGCTAATCTAAGAGCTTAATCATTGGCATGATACCTGTATCACCACCAGATGCAAGCTTTCTGAATCTAACAGTAAATAAATGGTTTTGAATAATTTTGGTATAATTTTAAAAAGAAACAAAAATATAAACATTTTTTCCTAAAGCTAGCTCATTGGTCCAAAGCTAGCCCATTTATAAATGAATATTTTAAAAATGTGCCATTGTGTTTCTAAATTACAGTTTTCCTTTCATATAAAATAAAAATAGATATCCGTGAATAGTAGTTGTTATGAAAACAGAATTTTAGTGGATGCACCAACATAATTAGAAAACAATACAGAAGGATTTTCAAACCAACTCAATCTTCAAGACAAGAAACTAACTTTTGTTAAAAATGGAAACCTACCACCAGCCACATCTGTCAATGAAATGTTTTGTAGACAGGCTTGGGATAAAGTAGGTTGCGAAGAGTCAGATTGAACTTCTGAAAGTATTGTGAGTTAAGAATATAAAAACTGCTATTTTTCCACTATTTATCTTGCCCAATATTTAGTTTCCACTAGTAGAACCAAGGGATATGTTGCAGGAAAGAAGGCCTTCTCTTCTTCATATCAGTCTCAAAAGGTCAGGTTAAAAACATTACAAATTTTCCTTAGGGAATTATGACTATCATATTTTACTTTAAACAATTTTGAAGTTATTTACATAGTCAATTTGTACTTCCTTAGGAGTAATAAATTCCATGTATTTTCTACCTCTTACTATTGTAAAATATTCTTTTAAAAAAATCATTGTTATCATGAAAGAAAAGGTCCAGACTTTCTTATACTTTGCCCTCTCTCTGAGTCTTGGCAGTAAGTTTTGTACTTTGTACCAGTTTTGAAATCTTTTGTATATGGTTTATCAATTTTCTTATTTCGAGAGATATTTTCATCCACAGTTGGTGTTACTGACTTATTACCACTTGAACATGGTCATTGAACTTTTTTTCTCTTTATATATTTTATTATGGCAAAATACATTTAACATAAAATTCAGCATTTAAATCATTTTAGTGTCTAATTCAGTAACATTTAGTACATTAATAATGTTGTACAACCATCATCACTCTAATTCCAGAATATTTTCATCACTCCAGAAGGAAACTGCATACCCATTAAAGGTCACTCCCTGTTCTCCTCTCCCCATAAACTCTGCAGCCATGAATTTGTTGTCTCTATGGATTTGCCCATCCTGGATATTTCATATAAATGAAACCATACAAAATGTGGCTTTTTGTGTCTGACTTTTACTTAGCACAATATTTTCAAGGTTCATTCATGTCATAGTGTGTATTAGTACTTCATTCTTTCTTACAGTTGAATAATATTGCTTTGAATGACTTTTATGTTTTGTGTATTCATTCATCTTTTTAAAAGATTTATTTATTTATTTTAGAAGAGACAGAGAGCGGGGCGGGGGGTGGGAGGGGCAGAGGGAGAGGGAAACTAGCAGACTCTCTGCTGAGCATGGAGCCTGCCGCAGCGATTGATCCCAGGATCCTGAGATCAGAACCTGAGCTGAAACCAGGAGCTGGATGCATAACTGGCTGAGGCACCCAGGCACCTTCATCTTTTTTTCTTTTATCCATTCATCTTTGATGGTAATTTGGGTTGTTTCCTCCTTTTTGCTATTGAATAATGCTCCTATGGACATTAATTACAAGATTTGTTTGAAGGTCTGTTTCCAGTTTTTCTGCATATGTATCTAGGAATGGAATTGCAGGTTCAAATGGTAGTGTTATGTTTAAAATTCTGAGGAGGGGAACTGCCAAACTGTTTCCTACAGCAGGTATACCATTTGACATTCTCACCAGCAAGGTATCAGTATTTCACTTTCTCCACATCCTTGTGAATACTTGTTTTCTGATTTTTTTCGTTTTTTGTTTTAGCCATCCAAATATATTTGAAGTAGTATCTCACTGTGGTTTTGATTTGATTTTTTGTAATGACTAGTGGTATTGAGCATCTTTATTTGTGTTTTTTGTCCATTTGTATATTTTCTTTAGAGAAATGTCTATCCAATTCTTTAGCCTATTTTTAAATATTCTGGGTACTAAAAAAAAAAAAACCGACCAAGAAAAAAAATATTCTGGGTACTGAACCCTTATCAGATATATGATCTGCATATTTTTTTCCCATTCTGAGGGTTGCCTTTTTGTTCTATTAATAGTAATCTTTAATGTGCAAATATTTTTAATTTTGATAAAGTTTAGTTTATCTATTTTTTAAATTGCTTGTGCTTTTGGTGTCAAATATAAGAATCCATTGCTCGTCGAAGGCCATGAAGATTCACCCCTTTGTTTTCTTCTAACAGTTTTGTAGTTTTAGGTCTTTGATTCATTTTGAATTAATTTTTGTATATAGTGTGAGATTAGGGTCTAGCTTCATTCTTTCGATTGTGCCTATCTTATGTTCTCAGCATCATTTTTTGAAGAGAGTATTCTTTCCCATTGAGTGCTCCAGTCACCATTGTTGATAATCAGTTGACCACAGATAAGACTGGTTTATATATGGACACATCAGTTAGATTTCATTGGTGTATGTCAATCTGTATTCCTGTACTACACTGTTTTGGTTATTGCAGCTTTGTAGTAAGTTTTGAAATCAGGAAATCTGAGTTGTCTAACTTTGATTTTCTTTTTCAAGATTGTTGAGCCTATTTGAGGTCCTTGCAATTCCATATGAATTTTAGGCTAAACTTTTCCACTTCTGCAAGATTGGTTGCTGGGATTTTGACAGAGATTGCATTGAATCTATCGATCATCTTGGGAGAGTATTCCCATCTTAACCATATTAAGTCTTCCAATCCATATCTTTTTTCATTTATTAGGTATTCTCTAGTATCTTTCAGTGAATTTTTTTTATAGTTTTAAGTGTGCAAGTCTTGCATCTGGTTAGTTACATTCATTCTTATGTATTTATTCCCTTTTGCTGCTCTTGTAAATGGAATTTTACCATTTGGATCGTTTATTGCTAGTGTATGGAAATACAGCTGATTTTTTGAGTGTTGATCTTGTATTCTGCAATTTTGCTGAATTAGTTCATTAGTTAATTTTTGTGGGTTCTTCCAGATTTTCTATATACAAGATCATATAATTGCCACTAGGTATTGTTTTACTACTACTTCTTCTTTTTCGTCTTGGTCTCTGTCTCCATCTCCTCCTTCTTTTTCCTATTTGGATGTCTTTAGTTTCTGTTTCTTGCCTGTTTGCTCTGGCTAGAATTCCAGTACAATGTGAAATAGCCGTGGTGAAAATGTGCATCCTTGTCTTGTTCCTAATCTTAGAATGAAAGCTTTCAGTCTTTCACTATTGAGTATGAGGAATGGGTTTTTAAAAAATGTCTTTTACTGTGTCAAGTTAAGTTCCCTTCTGTTACTAGTTTTCTGAACATTTTTACCTTAAAAGGGTGTGGAATTTGTCAAATCCTTTTTATTGATTGAGATGATCATGTACATCTTTCTTCCTTTATTTTATTAATACAATGTACTACATTAGTTGATTTTCTTATGTGGAACCACCATAGCCTCCCTGGAATAAATCCTAGTTAGTTATGGTATATAATCATTTAATGTGCTGCTGGATTTGGTATGCTAGTTTTTACTGGAGATTTTTGCATCCATATTCAAAGAGATATTGTCCTGTAGTTTTTGTGTGATATCTTTGGCTTTGGTAATGTTGGCCTCATAGAATGTGTTAGGAAGTATTACTTTTTGTTCTTTTTTTTTTGAAAGAGCTAGAATAGTATTGGTGTTAATTCTTCTTTAAATGTTTGGTAGAATTCATCAGAGAAGCCACCTGATCCAGGGCTTTTTTGTTTGGAGATATAAAATTTTTTTTACATTTAAGTTCAATTTAGTTACATATAGTGTATTATTAGTTCCAGGGGTAGAATTTAATGGTTTATCGGTTCCATATAACACCCAGTGCTCATTTCATCAGGTACCTTCCTTAATGCCCATCGCCCAACTACCTCATCCCCCCACCCACCTCCCCTCCAGCAACTGCCAGTTTGTTCCTATAGTTAAGAGTCTTTGATTCAATCTGTTTACTCATTGCAGGTCTGTTCAGATTTTCTATTTTTTTCTTGAGACAGTTTTGATAGTTTGTGTGTTTATAGAAATTTGTCCATTTCCTCTAGATTATATAATTTGTTGATACACAGTTGTTCAGAGAATTCTCTTTTGATCCTTAAACTTTTATAATTTTGTAGTAAGTATACACACCCTTTCATTTCTGGCTTTGGTTATTTGTGTCTTTTGTTATTTTTTTTTCTTAGTTTATTTAGTGGTTTGTCAGTTTTGTTAGTCTTTTAGAAAAGCCAACTTTTGGTTTCACTGATTCTTTCTATTGTTTTTTTTTTTCCTTGTCTCTAATTTCATTTATTTCAGCTCTAATCTTTATATTTCCTTCCTTATGCTGGCTTGGAGTTCAGTTTGCTTTAGTTTGCTCTTCTTTTTCTTGTTCCTTAAGTTATAAAGTTAGATTTTCTTTTTTGAGATCTTTCTTATGTTTTAAATGTAGGTATTTATAGCTATAATTATCCCTCTGGGCACTGCTTTTGCTGCATCTATAAGTTTTGATATGTTGAGTTTTTGTTTTTGTTCATCTTAAAGTATTTTCTAATTTCCCTAATGAGTTCTTCTTTAACTCATTGGTTGTTTAAGTGCGTGTTGTTTACTTTCTATGTATTTGCAGATTTTTCAGTTTTCCTTCTGTTGTTGATTTCTAGCTTCATTCTATTACGGTCGGAAGAGATACTTTGTATGATTTCAATCTTTTTAAATTTATTGAGCCTTTTTTAATGGCCTAACATATGGTTTATCCTGGAGAATGTTCAAAGTACAGTTGAAAAAAATGTGTATTCTACTCTTCTTGGGAGGAGTGCTCTGTGTGTTTTTTAGTTTTGGTTTATAGTGTTCAAGCTCTCTATTTTTGTACTGATCTTCTGTCTGGATATTATAACCATTATTGAAGTTGGGTATTGGTTTCCAACTATTATCATAGTACTACCCATTTATCCTGTTAGTTATTGGTCTAAATATTTTGGGACTCTGCTTTTATTATGTATATGTATATAATTTTTATGTCTTCCTTATGGATTGATCCTTTTAATCAATATGTAATATCTTTGTCTTTTGTAATTATTTCTGTCTTAAAATCTGTTTTATCTGATATTTGTATAGCCACTTCATGATGCTTATTTTTGGTACTACTTGAATGGAATATCTATTTTGTTCTATTCATTTTTAACGCATTTGTGTTGAATTTGGTTTAAAGGGAGTTTCAAGAGTAGCATAGAGTTGGATCATAGTTTTAGAATCCATTCTGCCAATCCCTGCCTCTTCATTGGAGAGTTTAATCCACTTACATTTAAAGTAATCACTGGTAATGAGGTACTTAACTCTGACATTTTGCTATTTGTTTTCTATATGTCATATTTTTTGTCTCTCAATTACTTCATTACTGTCTTCTTTTGTGTTTAATTGATTTTCTGTAGTATACTATTTTGATTCCCTCCTTTTTAGTTAATTTTTTAGTGGTTACCGTGGGGATTCAAGTTGATAACAATCTAGTTTGAATTAATATCAATTTATTTTCACTAGTGTACAAAAACTTTGCTATTGTACAGCTCCATCCCCCACATTTTTGCATTGTCACAGATTATATCTTTATACATGTTGTGCCTATTAACATTTATACATTTTGTGCCTATTAACAGTTATACTTATTGTTTTATTCATTTGTCTTTTAAATTATATAGAAAATAAAAAGAAGAACTACAAACCAAAAATGTAATAATACTGGCTTTTATATTTACCTGTGTACCTTATTTCTTCATATGTCTTTGAGTTACTGTTCAGTGTTCTTTAATTTGAGCCTGAGAAACTCCCTTTTAACACTTCCAGGGCAGGCTACTAGCAATGGTGTCTTAATTTCTCCTTAATTTTTGAAGGAGAGTTTTGCCAGATAGAGGATTTTGGTTAACAGATTTTTTTTTCTTTTAGCATTAAATGGGTCATCCCATTGCCTCCCGGCTTCCATGATTTTTGATGATGGAATTGGCTGGTCTTATTGAGGCTCCCTTATATATGACAAGTTGCTTCTGTCTGATGATTTCAAGATACTTTCTTTGTTTTTGCCATTTGACAGTTTGATGATAATGTGTGTTTGTGTGGATTTGAGTTTATTTTATTGTTATTTATTGTTAGTTTATTGGACTTCTTGGATATGTAGATTCATATCTTTCATCAAATTTGTGAAGTTTTTAGCCATTGTTTCTTAAAATAGTCTTTCTCTCATTCTAATACTTCCATTTGGTGTATGTTGGTCACTTGGTGGTATCTTACAGGTCTTTTAGGCTCTGTTTATTTTTCTTCATTTTTAAAAACTTTCTCCTCAGACTGTATAATTTAAAATTGCCCCATCTACAAGCTCACTGATCTTCCTTCTGCTTGCTCACATTTGCTTTTGAACTCCTCTTGTGTTCAACACTAGAGAAGCTATTGTACCTTTCATTACAATATTGTATATAATGTTTCATTATTGTATTTCTTAGGTCTAGAATTCTTATTTGGTTCCCTTTTATAATTTGTAACCCTTTATTGATATTCACTACTTAATCATACATCATTCTCCTGATTTCTTTTAGATTTTTATCCAGTTTCTTTAGCTGTTCAGCATATTTAAGGCAGTTAATTCAAAGTTATTGCCTAGTAAGTGCAGTATCTATTTCCTCAGGGATGATTTATTTCAATTTTTTCTTTCCTGTGGGTATGTCATAATTTCCTGTGTGTGTGTGGGTTTTTTTTTTTATGCTTTTAAGCCTGGACATTGTGACTATTGTGATGTGGTGACTCTGGATATCAGGATGTCCCTTGGAATTGGTGTTGTTCCCTTTTGAAGACCACAGTCATCTGTTTAATGACTTTTGTAAACTATTTTTGCAAAACAAAATATCATCCAGGACCTTGTCATGCATGGGTTTAAAGTTTATTCCATTATCTCCATGGTCAGCCAGTGATTTGACAGATTTTCTTCAATGTTTGGGTCAATAAGAAAAGAAATAAAGATGTGTTACAATAACAACAACAACAAAAACAACAGATGTGTTTTCACCTTAAGTTCTTTTGACAGAGGCTTCTTGGGAAGCTGCTGTAGGTTGATGGGGTTGAAACAATAGCCAGTTTCTGTGACAGTCCTCTGGCAATGTACTTCCAGGCAGATAAAAACACATGCCATGAGTTTTGGAGGAGAGGGTTCCTGTTGATGACCTTGGTAATATCAAGGTGCACCAAGAAGGGGCGCTATTATTCATATGGTTGCCTGATATATGGTAGAGGGATAGGTGATAGTAACTGCTATGCAAAACACTGAAACTTACAAAAACTTGCTAGTATCTTATTCAGGAAGCACTCCCTTGAACATTTCAAATACTTGACCATACTCTGGAGTTCCCAAATTGTTGGTTTTGACTCTTTTTTGCCAGCTCAATAGCTGTCTCCATGGAGGGACTGATTCCTGGGGCTTCCTACTCAGCCGTCTTCTGTGACATTACCCTGAGTCATGTTTTTAATGTATCATGCTAATTTTCTCCTAATTGATACATTTAGATCATTTACATTTAATGTAATTATTTATATGATCTTCTATTTTATTGGTTGTTCTTCCTGTTTTTTATTCTTCTGTTTCACTTTTCTTGCTTGAAATTATTTAGAATTACGTTTTGATTCTTTAGAATTTTAATTTTTAATTTTAATTTTATTTTTTAAAGATTTTATTGACTTATTTGAGAGAGAGAGAGAGAGCGAGCATGCAGAAGCAGGGGGGAAGGGTAGAGGGAGTGGGAGAAGCAGACTCCCTACTGAGCAGAGAGCCTGACACAGGGCTCAGTCCCAGAACCCTGAGATCATGTGCTGAGCCAAAGGCAGACGCTTAATTGACTGAGCCACCCAGACACCCCTCATCTTTAGAATTTTCAAAGGTATTTCTTTGTATAATTTTTTTATTGTTCTAAGCATTATATTTTATATGCATAATTTTATCCAGACTTTACTCGTGTCAACATTTGCTTTCAGTTAGGTTCTCTTATACTCTTCCTTTATAATAGAGTTGTCTTAAATATTTTACTCTATCTACTACTTTGAGAACTCCATCAAACAATGTTATAATTTTTGCTTTGCCTGTCTTATAATTTAGAAAACTCTAGAGAAGAATAATCTATTATGATTTACTTATATTTTTGCGCTTCCTGTCATTCTTAATTCCTGATATTCAAAGTTTTCTTCTTTTATAATTTCCTTTCTGTTTGAAAAGTTTTTTTGTTTTTTTTTTTTAGCCATTCTTACTGAGTAGGTCTGCTCTTGCTTTCTTTTATTTGAGAATGTCTTGATTTTCCTTTTATTTCTCAAGGATATTCTAAATGGGTAAAGAATCCTGGAATGACACTTTTTCTATAAAACTAAAACTGGTCTTAAAAAGTCTATTTTTGGGATGCCTAAGTGGCTTAGTTTGTTAAGCATCTGCTTTTGGCTCAGGTCATGGCCCAGAGCCCTGGGATCGAGCCCTCGTATCACATGGGGCTCCTGCTCAGTGAGCAGTCCGCTTCTCCTTCTTGTGTTCTCTCTCTCTTTCTCACACTCTCTCTTTCAAATAAATATGTAAAATCTTTTTTAAAAAATCTATTTTTAAAAAGGATATAGATTATTACTAAACCAAAGAATATTTTTGAAAATTGTTAGAGGAGAAGATTTTAAGCATTTGTACTGTCTTTCCAGTAGGAACTATAATTCAGGATAAACAAATTAAAAGGGAAAGCTTGGGCGCCTGGGTGGCTCAGTGGGTTAAAGCCTCTGCCTTTGGCTCAGGACATGATCTCAGGGTCCTGGGATCGAGGCCCGCATTGGGCTCCCTGCTTAGTGGGGAGCCTGCTTCCTCCTCTCTCTGCCTGCCTCTCTGCCTACTTGTACCCTCTCTCTGTCAAATAAATAAATAAAATCTTAAAAAAAATAAAAGAGAAAGCTCTATCTTTACAAAATAATGACATAAATTTAGAAAAATCATTATATTCAGAAAATTACCATTTCACAATCCTTAATGAAATTTTTGTTTCAGACAAGGACTATTAATTGGTGTTAAAACTATTAGATGAATGGTTGAAATTGAGCTGACATTTAAATGGTGCTAAAATAATACTACATAGATTCTCCTTTGAAAAAAGGGGAGGGGCAGTATGTAATGGACAGGTAGCACCTTAATGTAGTGATCATTGGTGGGCCATCAGATATTATGTATCTCCAGTTGTGATGCAATATGAACCACAGGATTTCATTTATAATGTTTTCTGTTTTTTTAAAAGATTTTATTTATTTATTTGACACAGACAGAGAGATTACAAGTAGGCAGAGAGGAAGGCAGAGAGAGAGGAGAGAGGAGGAAGCTTTAACCCACTGAGCCACCCAGGTGCCCTGTTTTTTTTTTAAGCCAAAAATGTTTAGTTTAATTTGAATCCAGACAGATCTTTAGATCTAACTTACAGTTACAGTTGATTTTTTTCAAGAAATTCAGATAATAATAGGTAACAGATAGGGAATTAAATAATAATAGGTAATAGGTAATTAAATAATACCACAAGAGAACAAGCAGATAAATCTAGAAGATGGGACATTGTGTGGGATAAGTGTACTAATTACTTCAACCAGTTGGTGTCATGAAAATGTGGTGTTTAAAAGAGCCCCACTGGGCGCCTGGGTGGCTCAGTGGGTTAAAGCCTCTGCCTTCTGCTCAGGTCATGATCTCAGGGTCCTGGGATCGAGGCCCATATCGGATTCCCTGCTTGGCAAGGAGCCTGCTTCCCCACTGGCTGAACATCTAGATGGAATGTGAGGTCCTGGGTTGGATCCTATTTTATTTTATTTTATTTTACTTATTTATTTTAAAGATTTTATTTATTTATTTGACAGAGAGAGAGAGAGATCACAAGTAGGCAGAGAGGCAGGCAGAGAGAGAGGAGAAAGCAGGGAGCCAGATGCCGGTCTTGATCCCAGGATCCTGAGATCATGACCTGAGCTGAAGGCAGAGGCTTTAACCCACTGAGCCACCCAGGCACCCCTTAGAACCTATTTTAAACAAATCAACCATAAGACACTCTGAGAGCAAGTTGGGGGTGATGGTTTATGAACTGAAAATTAGAGGATACTAAGGAATTTCTATTATATTTGTGAAAATGTTATTTTGGCTGTATAGAAGAGTCTATTAATATTAAGATAGTATGCACAAAGATAGATTGGCTGATAGGCTAGGTTAGAGAATCCAGAAACAGACTGAAGCACATGAGGAAACTTGATATAGAACTAATGTGGCATTGCAGATCATTAGACAAAAGTGATCTATCTAATTAATAGTCCTGAAACAATTGATCAGTCATACAAAAATGAAATTGGGTCTCAATGTCAAATAATACCTAGAAATCAATTACAGGTACATAAAAGAAAAATGTGAAAGGTATAATTTTGAAACTTTAAAATAAAGTATAAAATAGTATCTTTATGACTTTTATATAGGGAAGAATTTCTTAAACATAACTAAAGAATGTGAACTATATATAAAATAAATGATTAAGAACATAAAAAGAAACTGAAAAGACAAACCATATCCTGGGAGAAGATATTGACAAGTTATAAAATTGGCATGGTGTAAGTATCCAGAGTATGCAAATGCTTATTATAATTTAATAAGAAAAGATAAAATATTTTAAAAAATAGATTTCAGAGGAGATAGGAATGGCAAGTAAACCTATGGAAAAGATGCTAAAACTCATTAGATTATGTTAATTTAATAGAATATTATGTATATCATAACCATATGTTACTGACTACAATGAGATTTTATTTTATACCAATTAGTTTGGTACAATCAAGTCTTGCAGCCCAAAATGTTGGTAAGTATATGAAGGAGTAAGAACTTTTATATACAGTATAAATTGATATATTTCCTTTGGAAAAAAGTTTAGATTCAGAGTTGAGCATATGCATATCCTACAGCCCACCTATTCTATCTAGGTCTATGTTTTAGATAAACTCCTGCACAAATGTACTGACATACATGAACAAAAATATTTATGTGACATTGTAATAGCAAAAAAATCTAAAATAAGCCACTTGTTACATGACAGGAGAATGGATTAAGAAATTGTTGTAGTGACACAGCAAGAATGAATGTAATACAGCTTCACATAATAATATGGGTGGATCAACATGATGTTGAGTGAAGAAATCAAGTCATAGAAGACTACATACAGTATACCATTTTAAAATAATACTTTCAAAAAGGCAAAACTAAAGAATAAATGGTTTAGGGATTTGTAGACCTGTGGGTAAAACTTTTTTTTTTTTCAAAGCAAGGGAATGGTAACATTCAGGATAGTGATTAATCTGAATGAGATGGAGAAATAGGATCAGTGAGGAACACAGAGATAGTTTTAATGCTACTGGTAATGTTCTCATTAAAATAAGTGGTGGACTCATACATTGTTTTGTATGTATCATGTATCAAGTATTTTACAATAAAAATTAAGATATATTATGAAATATTTCTAGTGAATGCTAGACTGCATTCTTTTGTATGAATATTTATTCACTAATAAGAGTGAAAAATAATGTTCTAACCTTTAAATTGCTTTTCTTTGATGTTGGAAGTAGTTTAATATCTAAATAGCTGATATGGCACTATTTTTAATAGGTCTTTCACTGGGGAAAAAAGAAGTGTTAATTCTTTTTCTCCATCTTGATAGCCTAATGTGCATCTCCTAATTTTTTTTCCCCTCAGCTGTCTAAAATAGCATGGCCTCTGAGATGCCGTACCTGATTTAAATCTTTTAATGGTCACTGAAGTGAGCTGTGGTATAGATTTTATTTCATTTCATATAGTATCTTAAAATTCATCATATGTTACCTTAGGATGAAATTTATGTAAGTGGCAATAGTGAAAGAACATTTTTTAGCCTTTTATTACTCTTTCATTAAGAATTTTTACACTTATATTTTAGAAATCTGTAGTTTTATAAATTATATGAATAAAATCTCAAGATATGAAGAAGTTTGGTTTTTCCCTTGTATAATATACAGATCTAGCATTATTATAGAAATGTTCAAAAGTGATCTAGGTATTGTATAAAAACTGTACATTCTGTTGATTTAATATAATGTATAGCTCAGAAAAGCAGCCACCAAATTTTATATGGTACCAGTTCCTTCATTTATAACTAGATATGAGTAATGCATTACCACAAGATATGAACCAAAAAGATAGTTTAGATTTTACTGTGGTTCTTAATTTGTAATTGTGTCAGGGTACTGCGTAATATTAGACTCCCACCATGGTAGTACAGAGAGATTTTTCTCATTCTTTTCTATGGTTGGATGGTACCTATTAATTTTGTGGATATAATGTAGTTCAGTTAACCTGTCATTTTTAAAGGACATTTGAGTTGTTTTCAGTTGTTTGGTATGACAAAGAATCCTACATTGGATAACCTTGTGTAAATGCTATTTTGAGTTTCTTGAAGTAAATCTTTAGGGAAGATTGCTAGAAGTGAAATTGCTGGGGTAAAGAGTAAACACATTCGTAATTTTTTTTTAATAATACCAACTTCCTTCTCAATAGAGATCACATTGCTTTGTATTTCAACCACAAATGTTTGAGAGTGCTTGTTTCTCTCCAGCCTTGATGATGGAATATGCTGTCAAACTTTTGGAGTTTTGCCAATCTGATAGGTAAAAGATGGATCTCAGTGCAGTGTAATTTACATTTTCCTTATGAGATAGAGCACATTTTAATTTGTTTAAGGGTCATTAACATTTCTATTTGTGTGAACTATTATTTTCCTATTTTTCTCTTAGATTTTTGGTCATTTTCTTAATTTTTCCTAGGCTCTTTTTTGTTTGTATCTGTATCTATACAAACATATATATGTAAATATTTTTGCCATGCAAATTTATTTTATATTTATAAAGTCAGACTTGTCAATCTTTTATTTTATGGCTTCTAGACTTTAAGTCATGAGAAAGGCTTTCTCAGTCCCTCAGGTTATAAAGGTGTTCAACCATAATTTTTTCTAGTACTTACAGTTTCAATTTTTTTTTTTTGAGTAAAACTCTACCTCCAGTGTAGGGCTTGAACATATGACCCTGAGATCAAGAGTTGCATGCTCAATGGACTGAGCCAGCCAGTTTCCTCTCAGGTTGGGTTTTTTTTTTTTTTTTAGTGTAGTTGACACACAATATTACATTAGTTTCAGGTGTACAAATTAGTGATTTGACAAGTTTATCATTATACTGTGTTCACCACAACTATAGCTACCATCTGTCCCATTATATCATTATAATAATATCTTCGACTGTATTCCTATGCTCTGCTTTTTATTCCCATGACTTACTCATTTCATAACTGGAGACCTGTATCTCCCACTCCCCTTCACCCATTTTGCCTATCCCCCCACAACTCTCCCTTCTAGTATTTGTAGTTCTGATTCTGCTTTTTGTTTGTTCATTTTTTTAAAGATTCCATTTATGAGTGAAATCATATGGTATTTGTCATTCTCAGCCTGAACTTATTTCACTTAGCATCATATCCTCTAGGTCTATCCATGTTGTCTCAAATGATATTATCTCATCCTTTTAATGGCTGTGTAATATTTTTATATTTAGACTTCTGAACCATTTGGAGTTTATTTATTCTGTACTGATCCAGTTTTATCTTTTTCCAAATGATTATCCAATTGTCCCAGCCTCATTTATTAAAAAGTTCTTTCTCCCAATCATTTAAGATGGCACTTGAATGATGAACTAAAATTTGATATGTACTGTTTCTATTTCTAGACTTCATGGTCTGTCCCATTGGTCCATTTATATGTCAGTAAATTATAGAAGCTTTGCAGTGTTTTTAAGATCTGATAGGGCTAGTCACTCCCACTCCCATTCTTCTTCTTATTTAAACTTTAGAATCAACATATCTAGATCCAAGAACTTCTTGGTATTTTTTTTTTTGAGATTGTGTTAAGTTATATTTTAAGAGAATTGATAATCTTTTTTTTTTTTAAAGATTTTATTTATTTACTTCACAGAGGGAGAGAGATCACAAGGAGGCAGAGAGGCAGGCAGAGAGAGAGAGGGGGAAGCAGGCTCCCCGCCGAGCAGGGAGCCCGATGCGGGCCTCTATCCCAGGACCCTGAGATCATGACCTGAGCCGAAAGCAGAGGCTTTAACCCACTGAGCCACCCAGGCGCCCGAGAATTGATAATCTTAAGAGCATGATTTATCTTGCTGTTGTTCACATTTATTTTTATGTATTTAATAGCTTTCCACATGTAGGTTTGCAAGTTTATTTTTCAGTTTAGGGGTTTTCTGTTATTTTCTAATTGGTTATAATTTATATACAGAACTATTGATTTATTAAATTTCTATTCTGTTACTTTATTGAATTATCTTATTGTTGTAGTTTTTTCATTGTTTGTCTTGTTTTTTCTAGTTATATCACCATGTCACCTGAAAATCACTTACCTCTTCCTTCTAATTTTTATTTCTTTATTTTTATTTATTTCTGAGTTGGCAAAAATTTCCAGTACAACTTACTAGTAGCAAAGCTTTATTCGTGACTTTGGTTAGAACATATTCATCCTTCTTTTTAAGCTTCCCAAAGACTCCCTTACCTCACTAGAACTGGACATCCTTTTTTTTTTTTTTTTAAGTAGGCTGCCATGCCTAGCATGGGGCTAAAGCAAGACTCGAACTCATTACCCTGTGATAAATACCTGAGCTGAGAGAAAGAGTTGAATGCCTAATTGACTGAGCTACCCACCCACACCCCTAGCAGGTGCCCCTCCCTAGACATCCTCTTTGCTTCCACCAGGTCTTTCTCACCCAACTTCTTAGTCTTCATTCCATTCAGGCTTTCCTTTCACACCCTTACTGAGGGCCCTGTTTTCACCTCTGATTTGCAACTTTGTAAATGGAAAATTCCCTTTTGTTCCTTTTTAGTCCTTCATCAGGTAGCGGACAGCTTAAATCTAATTCCTATTGTTAGTTTTTTAGTAGAAGTGGACCAAGGAATGATCCTACTAAGTATGAAAAATTCTCTCATGTTTTAAGACTGCTGTTAAGATATTACTCTGTCTTATCATATAGTAGGATGATGCATGTTTTCTGTGGGCAATTATGATATAATTAACAAATCATGATTACTGTCTCTCATGGCTCTTGGCTAAGCTTTTCTCACTCACTTCTCTTTTGTTCCAAGCTTTGTGCCAGCTGGCTATATGCCTTTAATCACTGAAGTAGCCACCCTCTATCATTTGTGTGAACTTTTTAGGAAACAGAAGATTGAACAGGATGCAGAGTTACGGGACAAATCCTATGAAGTTTGAAGAAAAATGAGAAGATGACTCTTATTATTGGGAAACTCAGATAATTTAAGATCAAAATTTAATTTTCTCTTTTGAATGTTTAACCTCAAGCCTAAAGAAAGTAGCATAACTTTTTAAAAAAATTCTTTATCACTTTTTCTGAAGAAAAGTTTTTTTATCCTGAAATTTTATCACACCACAATATGGCCATATATATTATATATGTATATATATTATATATACACAAATTATACTTTTGATACATGCAAAGGATATGAAGTATCATTTCCGTACAACCTAAAGTCTATACCAGAGATGCAAAATAGGTCTCATCTCATGCCAATTTTATTTTTTTAATTCAATTAATTTATTTATTTGCTTGTTTGTTTGTTTATTTATTTTGAGAGAGAACGAGAGAGCAGGGTGGAGGGAGGTGCAGAGGGAGAGAAAGAGAGAATCTGGAGCCTCCCATGGGGCTTGATCTGAGGACCCTGAGATCATGACCTGAGCCAAAATCAAGAGTCAGACACTTAACTGACTGAGCCACTCAGGCGCCCCTCATGCCAATTTTAATTGACTGGCTGCTTAGAAGATTATGTAAAGAATGGTTCTAAGGGGGCGCCTGGGTGGCTCAGTGGGTTAAAGCCTGTGCTTTCGGCTCAGGTCATGATCTCAGGGTCCTGGGATCGAGGCCCACATCGGGCTCCCTGCTCAGCAGGGAGCCTGCTTCCTCCTCTCCCTCTGCCTGCCTCTCTGCCTCCTTGTGATCTCTCTCCCTCTGTGAAATAAATAAATAAAATCTTTAAAAAAAAAACTTTATAAAAAAAAAAAAGAATGGTTCTAAGGTTGCATCCAGCCTTCAAGGAAAGAGTGTTGTGAAGTCTGCCAAGGGCAGGGGTAGAGAAATAGTGGCATAAAGACCTATTTGAAATATCTGTGTTTCAAAACTTTAGATATATGGGATGGGTTCCATCCATTCCTATGGATGATAGCGTAGCTGATCTCTGTTATATGGGAATGATGGCAAGCTATTACTGAAAGTCTTCACAAATGGACATTTATTATCTTGGGATCAAGCCCTTAGCTCAGCCGACTTAGAAACTTAATTTTGACATTAAATTCAATCCATATGTCATGGGTGACTCATAATAATGATGTTTGTAAAGTATATTTGTTAACTTATGCTGAGGACTTTAACTGGAACAGGTAGTTAGAAAGTCCAGTCAGTCTGCTTAGCTCAGGTTACTTGTAGTTAGGTTACAGGGGAAGCCAATATTATTGATTTATAAAAATAAATATTACTGCCATTAGAACCAGAATATTCAAATTTATGTGACTGGCCCACCTTTTCCTTATAGGTATATGTACCTGGGAAGTAAAGCCATAATACTCTTTTTTTTTTAATTTGGCACAAATTGACTACTCAGTGAATATTTATTGTGTACATGAAGAACAACTTTTTTATTATTAACATATAATGTATTATTTGTTTCAGGGGTATAGGTCTGTGAGTCATCAGTCTTACACAATTCACAGCACTCACCATAGCACATACCCTCCCCAATGTCTGTCACCTGGCCACCCTACCATCCCCCCAGCAACCCTCAGTTTGTTTTGAGCATTAATTAGGACAAAGAGAATTAGATTAATTTAATAATCTTTTCAGTGGGCTTTATTTTGGCCCAAACAGATTTTCCCATGTACAAGTGCTTGGATGAGTGCTGCTGAAGTGTAGCTTTTTGAGGCTTCTTTATCTATGTGTATTTGATTGGTCTGTTCCCCTTTTGATTGACATTTTTAATAAAGCATTATTATATGATTAATCAAATAGCAGGCAAGTCTTTCCATTTGTCCTTTAAGGTGACTTTGCATCTTTACTCTTGTGTATTAGGCATTCAGAGTTTTATACTCACAGGAAGATCTTATTTCTCTAATTTTTTAGATTCTTGTGAGAAACCTCAGTGGCTCATAAGTGCTTAGACTACGTCTCACTAAAGAATTGTATTTAGGTTTATTTTTAGTGAGTAACCTGAGAATTATTTAGTTATCTCAATTGTTTATATACAGATACTACAGAGTGAGGGAGGAGAGAGATGGATAAAGGTTATGAGTGTGTGCAACACAAAGAAAGTTTTTAATGGATGTTAATATTCAGTAAAATCTTGCAGAAGTGCACTGGTTTTCGCACATTTTTTGCTGCATGCTCTAGCTTTAGCCCTCAGACCTTCCATGCAGACAGCACATATGTTCAATGAGGCTGTGCTGTTAAAGTTAGAATCTAATGATGTGTGCCATTAGTCTGCAGTAATGGTCGTATGGAAGCTGAATTGGGCTCAGGATTTTATCCAAATAGTATTGCAGTGCTCACTAAAAATGTGTGTTTGGTTTATTTTCCTATTTTATTTGAGACCATGTTTTTAAGATTTTTTCTTCCCATAAACCTCCATATTTCTCAAATTCCATTGTATTCAACCCTGGGAAATGAAAGCTGACCCATTACCACAATTTCATAGTAAACGCAGACTATTAAGTTTTATAGCAACACTTAGTTCTGTAGTATTTTCTAGTTGAGGAGTTCTAAACATTTGATAAATATAGCTTTCTTGTCTTTCATTTAATTGGAATTAGGGGTTAGGGGAAAAGGGAAAATGGCAAGTTTTAAATTTACTTTAATTCTGTGGTTTGTATATGGCTTATGAGGCAAATCATAGAGTTGTAATTGGTTATGGTGACAACTTTTCCAAAAAGAAACGAATTCTTTCTGTGTGAAATTGTTATCATTGGGGTGAATTCACATGTATGTGAATTAGGTTAGGGACTTATTGCTTCTATAAAGAAACTGGAGAGACAGATAATTTTTATTTTGACTAGAAGAAGATCTTATGGTTATGTAGTAAGATAAAACAATACAAAACAAAACCAGAGAAATGCCATTTTATTTATTTAATTTTTTATTATGTTATTTTAGTCACCATACAGCAGCACATCATTAATTTTTGACATACTGTTCCATGATTCATTGTTTGTGTATAACACCCAGTGTTATGAAGAAGACACAAAAAGATGGAAAAACTTTCTGTGCTCATGGATTGGAAGAATAAACATTGTTAAAATGTCTATGCTGCCAAGAGAATCTATACTTTCAACGCCATCCCGATCAAAATACCAATGGCATTTTTCAAAGTGCTGGAACAAACAATTCTAAAATTTGTATGGAATCAGAAAAGACCCAGAACTTCCAAGGAAATGTTGAAAAAGAAAAACAAAGCTAGGAGCATCACGTTGCCTGATTTCAAGGTATGTGTTACAAAGCTGTGATCACCAGAACAGCATGGTACTGGCACAAAACAGACACATAGATCAGTGGAACAGGATAAAGAGCCCAGATACAGACTCTCAACTCTATGGTCAACTAATCTTCAACAAAGCAGGAAAAAATATCCAATGGAAAAGAGTCTCTTCAAAAAATGGTACTGGGAAAATTGGACAGCTATATACAGAAGAATGAAACTCTTACACCATACACAAAGATAAACTCAAAATGGATGAAAAACCTCAACGCGAGACAGGAATCCATCAAAATCCTAGAGGAGAACATAGTCAGTAACCTCTTCAGCATCGGCCACAGCAATTTCTTTCAAGATACATCTCCAAAGGCAAGGGAAACAAAAGCAAAAATGAACTTTTGGGATTTCATCAAGATAAAAAGCCTCTGCACAGCAAAGGAAACAGTCAACAAAACAAAGAGGCAACCCACAGAATGGGAGAATATATTTGCAAATGACACTACAGATAAAGGGCTGATATCCAAATCTATAAAGAACTTCTCAAACTCAACACCCAAAAAACAAATAATTAAGTTAAAAAATGGGTAGAAGACATGAACAGACACTTCTCCAAAGAAGACATACAAATGGCTAACAGACACATGAAAAAATGTTCATCATCATTAGCCATCAGGGAAATTCAAATAAAAACCACATTAAGATACCACCTTACACCAGTTAGAATGGCAAAAATTGACAAGGCAAGAAACAACAAATGTTGGAGAAGTTGTGGAGAAAGGAGAACCCTCTTACACTGTTGGTGGGAATGCAAGTTGGTGCAGCCACTTTGGAAAACAGTGAGGAGGTTCCTCAAAAAATTAAAAATAGAGCTACCCTATCACTCAGCAATTGCACTGCTGGGTATTTACCTCCAAAATACAGATGTAGTGAAAAGAAGGGCTGTATGCACCCCAATGTTCATAGCAGCAATGTCCACAATAGCCAAACTGTAGAAAGAGTCAAGATGCCTTTTAGCAGATGAATAGATAAAGAAGATGAGGTCCATATACACAATGGAATATTACTCAGCCATCAGAAAGGATGAATACCCAGCATTTGCATCAGTGTGGGTGGGTCTGGAGGAGATTATGCTAAGTGAAATAAGTCGATCAGAGAAAGTCAATTATCATATGCTTTCGCCTATATGTGGAACATAAGGAATAGCATGGAGGACATTAGGAAAAGGAAGGGGAAAATGAAGGGGGGGAAATCAGAGGGGGAGACGAACCATGAGAGACTATGGACTTGGGGAAGCAAACCGAGGGTTTTAGAAGGGAGGGGGTTGCGAGGATGGGTGAGCCTGAAGAAGTGCCATTTTAAAGAGTAGCTATTTCTGGGATGGGAGGCGACCAAAGGTACTCCGTTTTATTTACGAAACTGTCTTGCACTTGGATCACATTTGTTATGCCCCCTGAAGACCTATAGTGATGTTTCAAGAAGGAGATAAGAAAAAAAGATCCCAACCTCATTCCCTGTGGTTTGAAGTTAGGGAAATCTTTTGGGGATGGGCAAGGAGTCTCTGACAGGGCAGGTTAGAAAGGGAAATGGGGCCAGTGGGGGTGCGGGTAGACAGTGGAAGTGGTGATAGTAGTTCTGAATTTTTGAGGCAGTGGATTCTGTAACTGACTCCAACTCTCTTGGGACCAGTTTTATTAACAGGAAGAGGTGTATGTGTGAATCCAGAGCTGGGCCCTAAGAATGAAAATATTTGGCAGTAGGGCTTATTAAGAAATGACTCTCCATCTGTGGAGCACAGCTAGAGGGGCACCATTTTAACATTCATAAAGGAGACTCAGACTCTGTTTCTCTGTTTCACTTTTATACTGTAGGGAGAGGTTTTGAACTCCAGGAAAATATTTCTGAATTTAGGCAGTATTTTGCTTCTTGAAATCAGTGTTTCTCAGTTCAGAGACTTCTTACTTAATAACAGGATACTGAGTTGAACTTTTCCTGTTGATAGGACTCAAAGTTGGAGACAAGGCAGGATCAGTAGCTACAATAGCATGAATAATTAGGGGCTAAACCCTGTATCTGCTGAGAACTTATTAAGAGGTAAACAGGCTCTGCTACTGCTATTCATCACCTTAGCACCACTCTTATCTCTCTCCCCTCTCCCTCCTCCCAGCTATAGAAGCAGACACCAGAAGACAAGGGTGAAAGGAAGAAAAAGCAATGAAGGGCATCATTAGCCTAAGGGGAGAGGGCTGTGGTTTTTCTCTTTTTTACCGAGGGGAAGAAGACAGGATGTTCAACACTCCCAAACCGAGGCGTGGTGGTTTGCTTGTAAAGATTTTTGAGTCCTGGTTTGATATCTGCTTACAGTGTAGATCTGATCTGTTGCTGATCTGTTCAGTGCCTATTGAACAGGAGAGTAGAGAATGGAGAATGTGCGATGGAGGAGGGGCTGTGTGGACAGCTTGCACTCCCATGTTAGGCCTATCAAGGATGCATGAGTTTTTGGAGAGTCAGCTGGGAAGGTAGCTGGGCCTCAGCCATCTTGACAGAAGTCTACTCAAGACAACTTGCCTCCAGGCAAGTATATCCTGGCAGAAAGAAGATGTGAGATGAAGGGACCTCCAGGGGTGCAAACTGAAGGGGCATTGGAAGAGGACAAGCTGGAGGCAGATTTTCTGTCTCATGGAACCACATTTGCTTAACGAAAGAGCCAACATTTGGATACCTGCCACACAGACCGCCTCAATACCCAGCTTTGGCCAAGAAAGGATAACAACAGGGATCAGATAAGAAAGAGCCACTTGTCTCATTCCAACTCTCCTCTCCTTGCCACAAGCCAGGAGAAAGGAGCTCTGAAATGGGGCTGGCTGGGGAGGAGGAGTGAAAGATCACACTGTTTTCTTTGTCACTCCAGGTCTTTAAGGCCTGGATGGCACTGCAGAGGAAAGGATGAAATGAGCTCTAAGTTGGAAGTTTCATATCAGATTGGGCTATTTTATACCTGAAAAGTGACCCAGAAAGTTCTGTACTTTGGGGCGCCTGGGTGGCTCAGTCATTATGCGTCTGCTTTCAGCTCAGGTCATGATCCCAGGGTCGTGGGATCGAGGCCCACATCTGGCTCCAGGGAGCCTACTTATCCCTTTCCCACTCCCCTTGCTTGTGTTCCCTCTCTTCTTGTGTCTGTCTCTGTCAAATAAAAAAAAAAATCTTAAAGTTCTGTACTTTTTTCTGAAATGTTTGTAAGGGATGAGAAAGGGAGACTTGAGCTAGGACAGCTGAAGGTGGTGATTGGAGAAATAGAAAACCCTTCAATGTCTAAATCCTGTCTGGGTCACACTGTTCTCTGTTCTGGAGTTGCCTAGCCTGATGTAACTCCACGAAGGCCACTGTTCCATAAAAGCCAAAACCTCTCCTGATTCAAGCCTGCGAGTTGATGTCACTAGAACCTGTTCCGTCTTCACCTGTAGTACTGTGTGAAAGTGGTTGAGGGAGGAAATGAAAAGATTTTGGAATCCAGTAGGCCCTGGTTGATGTGATTGGGAGTTCTCTTCCTTGACTACAACAATGGAACTGACATTCTAGAATAATTACCACCAGCAGTTCCAGGTGCTGCCCCATCACCCATGGTTGCTATAGAATCCCTTGCTTTAGATTCTGGCTTCAGTTGCCACCGGCCAAGGCCAGCTTTTACCCAGCAGTAATGCCCCTCTGTCACAGCCAGTGTGCTGATTTGGGATGGACCCCCTTGACTCTTTTCCTAAAAAAGCTTGAGGACCTCTGGGTCTACAAAGAAGAGCTTTTAGAGCCTCAGGTCAAGGCTGTATTCTCAAATTCCTTATTACTGGTGTTTTAAGCAAACAAACATTGCACTCTGGAGATGTTTTTTTGCACTTCAAATTGTGATTAAGTGATACTACATTTATATATATGTACATATATCATGAGTTTTTCAATTTTTCTATGTAATTTGCATAATCTTCATAATTATTTATCTACTACACAAAATTCTTTAAGAATATGTGTCATTCTTCCCCAATTTTGGATATTGAGGTATTTTTATTTTCCTCTTAGAAAGATTGAAAAAAAAAAAAAGTAAGTTTGATGTGGGGTGCCTGGATGGCTCAGTTAAGTGTCTGCCTTGGGCTTGGGTCATGGTCCCAGGGTCCTGGAATTGAGCCCCACAGCAGGCTCCCTGCTCAGTGGGGAGTCTGGTTGTCTCTGCCCTCTCCCCTGGTTGTGCTTGTGCACTCTTTCTCTCAAACGAATAAATAAAACCTTAAAAAAACCCGACAAATGTTGATGTAATTTGGTGTACCTATTATTTTCCTATTGTGGATTTTTAAATTTTTTATTTAAAGTTTTTGTGGGTTATTCAGAAGAATTTATTGGATGTGAATGCTTATATGTTTTTAAGAATCTTGAAATATATCTGCAATACACATTCTTAAAAAACATTGTATAATTGTCATTTGCCACATCTAAGTTTTCCACATGTTTGTCTGATTAATCTTATGGATACAATTTTTATATCATTTTCATTTTTGTGTTCAAAAGTTTTAATGGTTCCCATTGTCTTTTAGTTTGTATGAGCTAAAACTTACTGACTTTATGTTTTTCATTCCAGTCTGGTTCCAAAAATTCTTTTAATCCTAGTCAACTATCATTTTCTTATGTGAAATCATTACTCAGTCCAAATTGCTTTGCTCACTGTCTCCAAAATATACTGTTTCAACATCTTTGCTCACACCATTCTAGCTATATGAATGTCCTGTCTCCACTTTTAGGTCTAAGGAAATTCTATCCATATAGTAATGTGTACTTTTAAAGAACATACTATTTTTATAAAGTTTTACTTGCCCACTCCTACCCTTACAAATTTACTTTTCTCAGCTCTGAACTTTTAAAGTCCTCATTAACTTTTC
This sequence comes from Ailurus styani, assembly GCA_002007465.1. NCBI lineage: Eukaryota > Metazoa > Chordata > Mammalia > Carnivora > Ailuridae > Ailurus > Ailurus styani. Next base: position 2,355,306 of record LNAC01000174.1, on the reverse strand, counting down.
TGACTTGTGTTGTAAGTATGAAAGATTGCCCAGCCTGAAACACCCAAGATTGAACAAACAAAATAAGAACCAAACCAAATGAAACAAACAAGCCCTCCGAAACTTAGAAGAAGCTAGAAAAACTGTTTTTTCAAGATGGAAGCAGTCTGCCTTGCAAGAAAAGATAGAGATTTGAGTAACTCTGAGTATAGATATTTTATTTTGAGGAAAAACATTTGAAGGGATCCTTTAATTGCAAAGAAACTCCAGCAACAACATATATTTTTATCCTGTATGGTGACATAACCAGAAAAATATACAATAATATTGCTATCTTGAGATAACAAGACTCTTACATATGATGAGTGGTATGGCTCAAAATTTTTCTTTTAAACTTGGAGTATTTATCTGTTGAATTATTTAGAAAACACCTACAAGGGGCAGAGCATTATGCTGTTGTTTAAAATTTATGCATGTCTCAGAAATGAGGCCTATAACTCATGAGCATTGGGGGGTTTCCAACATTAACCTAGACCTATGTAAGCAGAGTAAAGGGAACTATGCCCTGTCTCTTCTCTCACATGCTCAAGCCTGAATGGAACCTCTTTGGCATTGGCTTTTCATATATCAGCTCAGCTTGAAACAATGAAAGTAGCATATCTGATCACAAGCAGTTGATCCCCAGACATGTTTATTGATGGCACTATCAAGGAAAACAGCATACTGACATACAATACAAAGAAACTTGGCAGACTTTATAGTGGCAATTCAGTTTTGGCATTTATATTGGTAAAAACAGATTACAAGGCTTAGTGCAGCTCAAACCTTATTTAAGCTTGCAAAATGTCTGATTTGATCACTTGGCATTCCACTGAGAGCAACACCTCTATCTCTAGGAATTCCTCTTTATGCAGTTTCCACTGGTATAGTGCCTGCGCTTTGCTTTGAGTGCGTTATATAATCTAGTCTTTTTTGTTTGTTTCTGATTGACCCCATTCAAGACTCTATAGTCATGCCCCCCATCAGTGCAATTTTAAAAATATTTAACTGAAGAGTGACACTTAGTGGCTAGAAATATTCATTACAGCGCTCTTCTGTAGGAATCTCCATTAACACGTCCCATGGTAATAAAGTAAATGATACCAAAATTTCATCTTCTTGGCAAAGTAATATATAGTATTTGAAGTGTTGTTGGTTTTACAGCAGCTGTCATTCCATACCAATCCATTTAGTTAAAAAGCAAACAGGTGGCTCACACATATTGTTTGTACTACATAAATTTTAAAATTTTCTTTAGTCCTACTGAAATAAATGAGGCATTTTTGCTGTTGATTTCAATTTACCAGAATATATAACAATGCAGTGAAGATATTATTAATTAAGAGCATTGTTCACAGTGCTTCCCTTCTTCTAAGCGAATATCCATTGACCTGAAACGTGAACAAGTACCTTAAGCTAGACAAGTAATTTACACTTATACCTCTGAGAATGAGAAAAAAACAAACCAGACAAAAGATTACTGTGTCCTTAATTAACCCCCTTTGTTTTGGTACAATGGCACGGAAGAAGTTAAATTAGAGCGAGTTTTTCAAATGTTTACTCCAAGATCAAGAGTTTATTCCTTTAAGGTCTAGGTTAAGTTTTCTCTCAATTTTATTGCATTTATGGATTTATTTTTGACCTTTAAGGAAGGTTTTGGGACAATAATTAGTGTTTTATTTTCCTGCAAAATGAAAGCATGCTATCTTGCCTGAGGTTAATGTGTTTTTAAGTCTCTTGAGGTGCTGTGATTGGAAAGCAATTTAGAATATTGTCTTCTGCCAGCTTCATATACAACAGAGAGATGAGTGGAAAATATCTGATTAGTGGGTGTGACAAAATATGGCATGACAGTCGTGGAAAAAATGTAAACCATGTCATTTGAGTTACATATTGGGTTTTTAAGTACCAAAACAAATACAATAAAAAAATTCTTTTGACAGAATTGATTTAGGGAGTGGGAGTGGGGGGAGGTGATCGTATAGTCTTTTACAAGTGCAGTGAAAGTCTTTTAAAAGGAAATCTACTATACAAAAAGCTGACTTTAAAAAACAGATAAATTAGAATGTGATTATGAGGTTTACAGAAGCATTTACCAACGCCTCAAAGTGAACTATGTAAGATCCAAAACAATTGTTTTAAATTATTTAGATACTTTCTCAGTTGAGTAAATTGAGTAAACAGTTAACTTAATTCTCCACTGTCTGGTTACTCTGAATGCTTACTCTCCTACCTCTCTCTTGTGCTGTCAGTTTGTTACGGGCATACTCTTAACTCTCAACATACTGTATTGTAATTACCTGTAATTGTTTTCTCACAGATGGCAACTCTGTGAAGCTTGGGATTGTGTCTCTTGTTCACTGTCCCTAGCATCTAGCGTAGTTCCTGGCATGTAATAATTACTCAATAAATATTTAACGTTTGTATGTTCCCAGACTGCTGGAATACAGCTAGAGGGAAAATGCAGAGTAAAATTCCTTCCTGCTCTCTAGGGGCTGGGCGAACTCCTTAATTGTGGGGCCTTCTCTTGTGCTTGTCCAGGAGGGATGGTGAGCTTCTAGGCTATTGATGTTTTTCTTTGCTGCTCTTTGTCTTTGCTGATATTTTCCAGGGACGGGTTTGGTGATCAGTCATTCTATATGAAAGTCATCCTATATAAAACATCACTACACATTCCAGAGAGTGTGCAGTGGGTGTTCAGTTTCAGATGGTGTACAGTAGATTCTTTAAATAATTCTCCATATAGACCTATCAAGGAGACTGTCTTCACTCTTGGGGATACGTAAATCAAAGTCTATGATGGAAAGAATATTGTACTGGCAAATGGGAACTTAGGCTTTTTTCCACTATGAACTCTGTATTTAAACTTGACCTGATACTTTAGTCTTCTTGGTCCTCAATTTTTTCTTTACAAAATGAGAGAGTTGGATTGGGTGGCCTCTAAGGCTCTTTCTGACCTTGTACACTAAGCTTGCATAGCTCATCAGGACACAAAACAAAGGTGTGCAGTTTAATTTTAATTACCTACAAGGTCAAGATAGGGCTGTCCACCAGATGAGCATAGGCCAATAAGAATTGCCTAGTCACTCATTCATTCTTTGATTTAATACAGATATTCAACATATGTATTTTGTTGACTAGGGAGATAACCAATTCTGTTTCCTTCTTTTAGTTCTTTTTTTTAAAGATTTTATTTGTTTATTTGACACAGAGAGAGAGATCAGATCACAAGTAGGCAGAGAGGCAGGCAGAGAGAGGAGCCGATGTGGGCCTCGATCCCAGGACCCTGAGATCATGACCTGAGCCGAAGGCAGAGACTTTAACCCACTGAGCCACCCAGGCGCCCTCCTTCTTTAGTTCTTTAAGCAAAGAAAAAATGTTTTCTGAAAAAAACTTTTAATTATTATGACATTGTAGATTTGCCTACAGTTGTAAGAAACAATACAGAGAGATCCCATGTATCCTTTACCCAATGGTAATGTTTTGTAAAATTGTAGCATAATATTGCAATCAGGATATTGACATTGATATTGTCAAGTGACAGTACATTTCCATCACCACCAGGATCCCTTATGTTGCCCTTTTATACCCATATCAATTCCCTGCTGCCCCCACTCCTAAGGCCCAGTATGCCTAACATGTTCTCCATTTCTGTAATTTTGCCATTTCAAGAATGTTATATACATTGAATCATACAGTATGTAACCTTTTGGGATTGACTTATTTCACATATTAGAGTTCTCTGGAGATTTATCCAGGTTATTGCATGTATCAATAATTCATTCTTTTTTATTGCTGGGTATTGGTCTGTGATATGGATGTACCACAGTTAAACCATTCACCATGGAAGGGCATCTGGATTGTTTCCAGTTTTTGGCTATTATGAATAAACATTTTTGTCATAAACATTTGTGTTCAGGCTTTTGTGTGACTACATATTTGAGACAAATGCCCAGGAGTGGAATTGCTGTGCCATATGGTAGTTACATGTTTAGATTTTTTTTTTAAGTAGGCTCCACACCAAGCATGGAGTCTAATGTGGGGCTTGGACTCACAACTCTGAGATCAAGACCTAAGCTGAGATCAAGAGTCAGAGGCATAACTGACTGAGCCATCCAGGTGCCCCCAAGTTTAGATTTTTAAAGAAATTGCCAAATTGTTTTCCAGAGTGGCTATACCATTTTACATTCCTATCAGCAATATATGAGTGATTCAGTTTCTCTGCATCCTCACCAGCATATGGTTTTTTACTTTTTGAAGTTTTAGCCATCCTGATAGGTGTATAGTGACACTTCATTGTGCTTTTAATTTGTAATTCAGTAATGACTAATGATCTTTCATGTGCTGATTTGCCATCTCTGTATCGTCTTTGGTGAAATGTCTATTCATGAATTTTGCCTGTTTTTCTTTCTTTTTTTAAAAGATTTATTGTATTATTTATTACACAAGTGGGAGGGTCAGAGGGAGAGGAGAGAGAATCTTAAGCAGATTCCATGCTTAGCTTGATCTCATGACCCTGAGATCACAATCTGAGCTGAAACCAAGAGTTGGATGCTCAACTAACCCCACCAACCTGGCACCCCCTCTTTTGCCTATTTTCTAATTAATTTTTAAAAAACTGTTGAGTTTTGAGTCTTTTATGTGCTCTAGACCCTAGTCCTTTGTTGGATATATGGTTTGCAAATACTTTATCCCATTTTGTAGTTTGTCTTTTTACCCTCTCAACAAGGTCTTTCACAGAGCAAAAATTTAAAATTTTGATGAAATCCTATTTATCAGTTTTTCCTTCTGTAGATTGTGCTTCTGGTGTCAAGTCTTAGAATGCTTCACCTAGTCTTAGATCCTAAAGATTTCCTCCAATTTTTTCCTAAAAATTATTCTGTTTTACATATTATATTTAAATCTCATCCATTTTATGTAACTTTTTGTATAAGGTATGAGACTTTGGTTCAAATTCAAATCACTGCCTGTGGGTTTCCAATTGCTCCAGTCCCATATGTTGAAAAGGATTTTTCCTCCATCGAATTGTTTTTGTACTTTTGTCAAAAATCAGTTGGGCATATCTGTATAGGTCTATTTCTGTGTTCTCTGTTCTACTGCATTGATCTGTGTGTCTATTCCTCTGCCAATACCACACAGTCTTGGTTACTGTGGCTGTATATACATTCTGGAAATCAATTAGGCTGATTCGTTCCACTTCATTCTTTTTAAAAATTGTTTTATCTATTCTAGTTTTTTATTTTTCCAAATAAATTTTAGAGTTAGCTCACCCTATCTATCTATCTATCTATCATCTATCTATCTATCTATCATCTATCTATCTATCTATCTATCTATCTATCTATCTATCTAATCTTTTTGGGATTTTGATAGGAATTGCATTAAAACTGCGTACCAATTTGGAGAGAATTAATATCTTTATTTTATTGTGCCTACCAACCAATGAACATGGTACATCTCTCCATTTTTTTATATTTCCTTTGATTTCTTCCATCAGCTTTGTATAGTTTTCAGCATGCAAATCATGAATATGTTTTGTTAAAATAACATTCAGTTATTTCATTTTGAGCAATTATAAATGATATTGTATTTTAAATGTCAGTGTTAATGTGTTAATTGCTACTGTATAGAAATATCATTGATATTTGTATGTTAATCTTGTATTCTGTGACCTTGCTGAAGTCACTTATTAGTTCTAGCAGGTTGTGTGTGTGTGTGTGTGTGTAGATTTTTGGAATTTTCTAGGTAGATACAATCATGCTGTTTGCAAACAGGTTAATTTTATTTCTTCTTTTTCAATCTGTATGTCTTTTATTTCCCTTTCTTTCTTATTGCAAGGTATTTCAATATGTATCTTATCACAATAATTGGTGTCATCATTTGAGCAGTTTGTGTAAAGTATAGAAACATTACTTCCCTTTGTATATATTTACCTTCCTCTGTTTATAATATAATTGTTATAAATACTTCCTCTCCATACATCTAGTACCACATAGGACAGTATGGCAATTTTTGTTTCTATTGTCTAATGTAAGTTAAGAAACTCAAGAAGGAAAACCTATCATACTTGCCAATATTTTTTGCTTACTGTGTTCTTTTTTATTTCTGATGTTCCAAGGTTCCTTCTCTTATTATTTGTTTTCTGTTTAGGAAACTTCCTTTAGCTATTCTTTTAGGATAGGTCTACTAGTATTAAATTCTCTCAGTTTCTCCTCATCTGATACTGTCTTTATTTCTTCTTAATTCCTGAAGGATAATTTCATAGGATATAGGGTTCCGACCTTTCTTTTATTTCAGGACTTGAAATATAGTGTGCCACTTCTTTTTCTGGCCTCCAAAGATTCTGATGAGAAATTCACTGTCATTCAGATAGTTGCCCCTCTATAGGTAAGATGTCATGGCTGCCTTCAAGACTTTTTCTTCGGTTTTAGTTTTCACAATTTTAATTGTAATTTCTCTTGATGTAGATTTCTTTTTTTTTTTATAATTTTGTTTTAAGATTTTTATTTATTCATTTGACACAGAGAGAGAGATTACAAGTAGGCAGAGAGGCAGGCAGAGAGAGAGGAGAGAGGAGGAAGCAGGCTCCCTGCTGAGCAGAGAGCCCGATGTGGGCCTCGATCCCAGGACCCTGGGATCATGACCTGAGCCGAAGGCAGCGGCTTTAACCCACTGAGCCACCCAGGCGCCCTTGATGTAGATTTCTTTGGGTTTATTTTGTTTGGGGTTCACTGAACTTTGTGAGTCTGTAGTTGTATGTCCTTCGCTAAATTTGGAAAGTTTTCAGCCTTTATTTCTTTAAGTGCTTTTCATCTCTGCCCTGTTTGTCCTCTCTTTCTAGGATTCCAATGACACAAATGTTAGATCTTTTGTTATAGTCCAACAGGCCCCTGAAGCACTGTTCTTTTTCTCCTCTTCCTCCTCCTTTTTCTTCTTTGGTCTTTTTAATCTATGTTAAGATTGGGTAATTTCTATTGTTTTTCTTCCAGTTCACCCTTTCTTTCCTCTCTCTCCTTCATTCTGCTATTGAGCCCATCCACTAAACCTTTTAAATTTTGATTATTGTATTTTTCAGTTTCAAAATTTCCATGTGGTTCTTCTTTATATCTTCTTTCTCTGCTGAGGCTTTCTAATTTTTCATTTGTTTTAAGTGTGTTTGTCATTGCTCATTGAAGCATTTTATAATGGCTTTTACAAAAATCTCTGTCAGATAATTCTAGCTCTTTTGTTATCTGTTTTTGGCATCCATTGATTGTTTTTTTCATTCAGTTTGAGACCTTTCTGGTTGTTAGTGTGGTGAGTGATATTTTATTGAAACTTGGACATTCTCATATTATATTCTGAGACTTTAAGTTTTATTTAAACCATCCCTTTTGGTTGACTTTCTCTGACACCACTCTGGCAGTGAAAGGAAGGGGAGAAGTGTCACCATGTTAACAGTAATTGGAGTAAAAATATTAAGTTGGTTGTTGACACTTGAATGGGAGGGACTCCTTATTACTGCTGGGTGGCAGTGGAGACTCTGGCTCTATACATAATTTCTACGACTCTGTGGTAGGGGTGGCCTTATTACCACTGATTGATAGTGAGAGTCCCATTCTGCATTAGGCCTCCTCTGACCCTCCTCCTATGGAGTGGGGAGGTGCTTCATTACTGGGTTGGGGAGGAAGCCCTGGCTCCTTATGTGTTCTCCACTGACACTACAGGGAGGGGATGGCCAGCGGGGATGGAAGTCCCAGCTTCCTATTTGGGCTTCTCTGACACTACTCTGAGGGTGAGGGTGGATTTTTAGGCTCCCCACTTGGCTTTTGCTGGTATGGATGGGAGTGGAGCCACAGTTTTTCTTGTGGTATTTGACTGGAGTTGAGCAGTTATTATCTAAAAGTTTTCTGTCTTGCTAGGCTGACCTTTCCTTGGTACTTTGGTTAGAGAGAGCAAGCCTTTTTTTGGGGACTATTTTTATGCCTATTGATATTTCCAGATTACTGGCTTCTTAAGCAGTAAGTCTGGGATGTATGAGGAAAGAAAACCAAGGGAAGGGCACCTGGGTGGCTCAGTTGGTTAAGCATCTGACTCTTGATTTCAGTTCAGGTCATGATCTCATGGGTGATGAGATCAAGCCCCGTGTGTCAGGCTCTGTGCTCAACATGGGTGGGGCAGGGGAGGAAGGTGTGTGTGTCTGCTTGGGGTTCTCTCTCTCCTCTCCCTCTGCCCCTCCCCCACTTTGCTCACTTGCTCTCTCTCAAAATAAATTAATAAATCTTAAAAAGAAAGAAAGAAAGAAAGAGAAAAAGAAAGAAAAGAAAAGAAAGAAAGAAAGAAAACCCAAGGAACTCACCACCATCTTGTTCCTTGGATTTTGATGTCTCTAGCTAGTCTCGCCATCTTTCAGAGTTTTATATGTGTTTTATATATAACATCCAGGATATTTACTTGTACCTAGTGGGGAGAATTTGTAAAACTTCTTCTACTCCATCTTTCTGGAATAATGTGTCTTTAAAAGACACATCTCGAAATAAAGAAAATCTTTTACTTGCTGAGGTTAGGAGTTGCTATGAACAAGAATGGGGTAGTTTTGGGCAAAGGAAGAAAATTCCATTTTAGTTAATTTATAGTGTTTTTGAGTGTTTGAGGAGAGAAAAGGAAAACAGATTCTGTCATTCCTAAAAAAGATCTATGGGTCCTGATTGAATATGTGTTCATTCATTCATTTATTCATCATTCTGCAAACATTTATAAGTCAACACTGATGCCTGGCAGTGTGATTGGTGCTAGGAATACAAAGATAAGTAAGGTTATTTTTGCCTATTAGGAGCTTAAAATATAGTTTACTGGAATTTGACACCAAAATAAGGAAGTAATTATATTACCTTATGGTAATTGAGCTGACTCCTGAGAACTGAGGAAAAGTTCTTCAGATGAACCAGAAGATGGTCATCTCTGCACAAGAAATGGCTTGTTTAAAGGCTCCAAAGCACAAAATTTTGTGGGCCTAGGAGGATGGCAAGCATTGATGTGAGGAGTAAGGGCTTTATATCAGCGCCTGGTGGCAGCCTAGGCTGAAAATATAGGTTGGGTCTGATTGTACATGGCTTTAATATGTCATGTAGGGCTAAGGAAGTTTTACAGTTTCTACAAGCAAATGAGGGTAATCTTTAAACTATTTGAGTGAGCATTTAAAAATTATTTGTTATGTTTATGACTATGTCCATATGTGTCCTTTTATATCTTTTTACATGAGTGGTTATAAGACTTAATGTTCTGTCTTCATCTCTCTTTCCCCTTCTACCTTTCCCTATATGATCATCTGTGGCTAGAAGTGGAGGAGGGAAGAGAAATGTTCACTTAAACATCTAGAGTTACTAGATAGAAATGTGTAAATGTAACAGATGCACAAGAGCAGCTCAGGATGAAGCTATTGTTTCAAATCTGTTCTCCCAGATAGTTCCGTTTTCACTAGTTGTGAGTGTGAGTGCATGTGTTTAAATAGAATATCACCAGTTAATCCCACTAGTCACCTCACATCCCTTCACCCCCTCACCGTCATTCCAGCCTGCTTAACGACAGTGGTTTTTTCATAGAACCTAGTAGAATTATACACTGATGGGGCTATCTTACTTTTAGGAAATGAAAAATCTAAATTTTCTCCAAGAAATGAGAATGTATGATTCTAGCTCATTATGTTAAAATAGATAAAACATTCTTTATCATGCAGAGTGTTGCATTGATTTTTTTAAATTGTTTTCTTCTTAACCATCTCCATTTACCGTCACTATATCTTTATGTCTTCAGCTATATTCTGTTAGTATCTATAAACTCTTTTCCTCTTTGGTAATAGCATATATTCAAACCTTATGGTATTTCTAATGTATTGGTATATTTTTAAAAATCCCATATACAATAACACTTTATTTTTATGCTGTCTAAATCTTTTATTTAAAGACATCTGGTATGTTTGGCTCAGCGGACAAAATATGACAGTGCTGAAAAGTAGTATTAGCAATTCTTATGACTTCTTACATATTTTAAGATGTTTATGGCAGAAATTACATACTGTGGTGGATAGAGTAGCAGACTAAGAAAAATTTATCACTGATATGCAGTTGTTTACTTATTTGTGATCTTGGGAAAGCAAGTAGCTTTTTTTATGGTTCTGATATGTTAACTACAATTTTATATTATAAAAGAGACAAAATTGCCCAAAATATCTGCAAAATAGGAATACTGAGATTTTAAATGCAGTTCTGTGTTTTTTTAAATATAGCATAATATATTGCTACTGTTAATGTTTTCAAAGTGGCTCACCTGAATGCAATTTCTTGTAATGATTAAAGACATGCCTTTTATAAATCTAGTGGTAACTTTTTGGTTTGAACTTCTATATGAACTATAAATGAAAATATAATATTGAATTATATTTCCACTTGTTTTAGAAATTCTTTAGATATTAAAATCTTTTATTTATTTATTTGACAGAGAGAGAGAGCACACAAATGGGAGCCAGAGCGGGAGAGGGAGAAGCAGACTTCCTGCTGAGCAGGGAGCCTGATGTGGGGCTTGATCCCAGGACTCTGGGATCATGACTTGAGCGGAAGGCAGATGCTTAACCCACTGAGCCAATCAGGAGGCCCTACATATTCAAATCTTTTAGATATTAAAATTGAATTAATATTAAACTAAATTTGAAAAATTGCTACAAAATTTCAATCATGTTTTCCTGCTTACAGTTTTATTTCAAAGATATTAATTGACTAAATACTATCTCTGGAATGAGACCACAATAAGTAATGCTACTGTATTAGACATATTTAGGAAACAGTTTATAGTTTGATATTTTAGCTTGTGTGTACTGTCCTCTGCTGGATGGAAAACGTCATCCTGGTTCAAATGAACAGCACCTTGCTGCCTTACTAATGATTTATTCTGCTTAAACTTTGAAAGTCTTTGTGTTAAGTTTGCTGAGGATAAGATAAAGAAACTCAGTCACAAGGTGATTCCCTCAGATATGAGTGATTTTGGGAAGTTCTTTGATTTTTGGAATAATTAATTTTATTATGAATTTTTTAATCATCTAGGAAGTTGAATAAAAAGAGGGACTTAATTAATTACTATGGTATGTCTATATTTATGTTTATTTGTTTAGCTTTTAGTGAAGCTGAACACCAAGATTCAGCCAAACCAGGAAACTAGACAGGCCATGCTTATTGGAAGTTTTGTGTATAGTGACTGACATTGTGAATTTTGTGCCTTTCTTTTTCAGACTGAAGTTATTTAAAAAATTGTGCATGCTTAGTAGAGGTGCGTGAGAAAAAGAATGCTGGATTTTGATCTGATTCATAATACACATGCCAGATATATTTTGCTTTCCTGAAAAAGTTGTACTATCTTTACTCCTTCTCTAAATCTGTTGCCTTTCTAAGCATGATACCAAAGGCAAATATCCTGAAGAAAAGAGTGATAGATTTTACTACAAAAAAATTTAAAGCTTCTGTCTGCCAAAATCTACTATAAACAAGATTGAAAGGCAAGTGACAACTGGGAACAATGGCTGGAACACATATGGTGAACAAAGGGTGAAAATCCTTCTTATGAAGAGCTCTTGAAATATAAGAGCATGTAGTACATGCCAGGCCATCATCTCATCTGAGGGGCTAAGTACTGTTATCTTTATTTCACAGGTGAAGAAATTAAGGCTTGGAAAATCTTACTGTTTGTGTTGGATGAAGAATTCAAACCCAGTGGTCTGACCTCAGAGCCTGTGCTCTTAACCACTGTAAGACACTGTCCTCTGTTCCTATAGATAGTCAGAGACACGAATAGACAATTCACAAGGAAAGACTTCCCATCAACAATAAACATATAAAATTTACTTACTGTTTCCAGAAATCAAATAAATGCAAATGAGAATAATCAGAAAACATTTTTGTCTATCAAACTGTTAGAGATATAAAAAGAGTGGTCATGTTTATTGGCAAGATACAGAAAACCAGACAATTGTTAAATCCTTTCTGTAGGAAAATTATCTACAAAGTCCATAAAACTTTGTGTGGTTTTAACATTGTAATTCAATTTTTAGCTTTTTATTCTGAGAAAATAATTTTGCATATATGAGATTTAGTTACAAGGATATGAACTCTATCTGTTAATAATAGCTAAAAACTGGAATCAGCCAACATGTCCAACATGGAAGCTGGTATATCTATAAAATAGAAACGGGTAGTTGTTTAAGATGATATTTTAAAGGACTGTTCAACGACATTTTAATATATATATTGTATATTAAGAGAACAAATCTGATCATTAAATCATTAAGATTTCATGTAGAACCTGTAAATTTTTGCATTGGTAAAAGACTGGAAAAGTTTACACCAAAATATTAACACAGATCATCTTATTAGTCCCATTAGTGGGACTATAATTCACGTTTTATTTTAATTTTTAAAAATTTCTATAATAAATAGACATTTAATTTTTTAAGAAGAAAAAGTTACCATGAAATTTTCTTTAAATTACCTCTTGTTGCATGTAAGATATTTCAAAGCATAGTCACAGATTTGCGAAAGGGAAATTCTGATCTTTCCATCCTTTTTAAATTTCTAATGAATAGTACATATGGGTCATTATTTTGATTTTAAAAGCAGATCATTATTGGTAATGTTATTCCCAGATAAACTTGAATGATGTAATTTTATTCATAATTTCAAGGTGAATTTTCCTTAGTCTCATTTGCTCACCAAATGTTTATTTTCTTTTCTTTAATCTTTCCACATTTATACTTGCATTTCTATTCCTTATTTTTCTAACGATTTTCTACTTTAAAAATGCCTTTCTTATTTTTGTATTTTTTCTTTTGTAACAGACTTTTAGTATTCATTCTTCAAATTTTTCTATTTCCCATACCAGTGAAAATTTTGTTAAAATTGTGGAATTTGTTGTGAGAAGTGGAAGATTGCCTACTTGCTTATTTTATCTTATGTTATTTAACAGAATTAAGATTATATAACCTAATTCCCAATACTTGGTGGTTTAATTTCAGCATTTGTTTATAAACTGCCATCAGTGTTTTTATCTTCTCTTAATGTGGGACTTATTAGTTAGGTCTTGTCCCTGAATAGCTGGGCTTTTTTCCTTCTAAGCGAATGATGTCTCTCTCCTGCGTTTTGTAAGTCCGTTTATATTTGGAGACATGGCACAGTACTAGATGATTCAAGCAGAGAAGGGAGAAAATAAGCTCTCTGGCTCTCATTCTCCACTTCCTCCGGATCAAAGTTCCAACAGGTATCTCGTATATGCTGAATTTTTCATCTTGCTCAGATGCGTCGGGCAGTGTAAAGCAGGCAGGGACTTAAGAATTGATGTCTTTAAATCCAGAGTAAATATTTCGAGGTTGCTATGATAGACTTGGCAGTTTGATTTGCTGCAATTCTGTGATTTGAACACTGAGTGGCACTAAAGCCTAGGTCACAGACAAAATATTGCTGATTCAAATTCTAAGATTCAGGGGTCTACTGATGGGTATGTCTTTGGGAAAGTGCAAAAAGAATCAGTAAAAGGTACTTTGAGCTTAAAAAAAAAGAAAGAAAAGTTAGTGTGACAGTAAGTTATTCTGGGAGCTGGAAGTTTAACCAAACTCTGTTGCTGTTATTTGTAAATTATTCAAAAACCAGAAGTTAACTGCTGTTAAAATACCAAAGATGATTAACCTTACTGCAACCTAATCTTGAAATATTTCCCCTTTTTCTTTGTAGAGAAGGGGGAATTCATACTTAGAAGAAGGTTTGCAGACAGGGTGCATCCATATGTATGTTGTTAAGCTCCTATGCCCCACAGTTGGCAATACCCATAGTAAACCTTACTTCTAAACTCAAGCATCTGTAGGGACTATTTAGTTATATTTGTAAATATGTGTCATACATTTGACTGAGTTTAGGAAATAGCACTGTCATTCCAGTTTGGAAAAAAAAATAGAATTTGGTTATTTTGGAGGAGGAAGAAAGTCATTCTTTTCTTGCTTTTCTAAACTTTAAATTCATTTTTTTTCTGCTAATATTCCATTGGTATATATACTCTTCCCTGAGAAAAGTCATATCCTTGTATCTTATATTTTTTCTAGAAGCTATTCGATTTTTAGCTATACCTCTTTTCATTATTTTAAAATTGCTTTTCCCTTAAATTACTTTCTTTAGGATTGTAGCACACATCCTTAACTTTACTGTCTTTTTAGAGTTAATATTATACTACTTCATTTAAACATAAGAATTTGCAACCATGATATTCCATTTACCTCTCTCTATCATTATTGCTACAGTTGTCATTTATCTTTTATTGAATTAAAAGGAAAGACTAGTCTTTATAATTATTCAGATATTTACTATTTCTAATATTCTCAATTTCTTACTAAGTATCTGAGTTTCTTTCTGGCATACTTCCCCA
>LNAC01000174.1:2221972-2330817 GCA_002007465.1 Ailurus styani | reverse complement strand
CCCGGGACACATTTAAGTAACTTGGAAACAGTTTGGCCCTTCCAGACTTTCCTTTCAAGGAACAAAACAGACTTTTTTTTTAAGTTTTATTTATTTCTTTATTTGAGGGAGAGAGAGAGAGAGAGAGAGAGAGAGAGAGAGAGAGAACATGAGAGGAGAGAAGGTCAGAGGGAGAAGCAGACTCCCCATGGAGCTGGGATCCCCATGCGGGACTCGATTCCGGGACTCTGGGATCCTGACCTGAGCCGAAGGCAGTCGCCCAACCAGCTGAGCCATCCAGGCGCCCCACAAAACAGCCTTTTAACTAGGGCTAATTTTGCCCCACCCTGAGGCAACACACTTCTGAGTACTCTATCCATTGTCCTGTTCTATGAGGTTTTCTGCCTGATGGGAAAATGTAGTATTCCTGGCTCTGTTTGACTTCTGAGGATTATTCCTCTATTCCTTTTAGGTGTTTATTTTATTTTTATTTTATTTTTTTTCCCACTTGCCTCATATAGTTTCTTCACACACCTGTGCTAAGCATTATCCAGCTGAAGACCAGAGGTCTCCCTCTCTGTGTATCTCCTTCGTCTTTGGTATCTGCCTTCCAACTCTAACTACCTTGAACTGTCTTGACTCCCAGCTTCATCTCAACTTAAGGAGACCATCAGGCTCTGGATTCCCTCCTTCCTGTGCTACAGCCATTCTCTAAACAGTTATCTGGGGCATTCAGAGGACTCATTTTGTTTCCCTCTCTCAGGGATCCCTGTCTTGCATTGCCTGATGTCAAATGTCTGAAAACTATGGTTTCACATATTCTGTCTAGATTTAATGTAGTTCCATGCAGAAGAGTAAATATGATAACTATTATTCCATAAAGTCTGGAAATGGAAGTGGAACATATATTTTAGTAGGTGAAACAGCTAATAAATTAGCAAGAAGATGATTATGGTAAATCCAGATTTAGGTTCTTTAGAAGGCCTGTTCAGGGAAAACATCTCTGAGGGTGGATTTTAGCCTGAGACCTGAGTGATGGGAAGGAGAAAGCCACTCAAAATCTGGGGGAAGATAATTCTAGCCTAGGGTAAAACCTGGCTAGTGAAAATGCTCTGAAACTGTAACAAATGATTTGACTTAACCCTACCTTTTTAACCTCATAATTTGCAATTGCCTTGTCATTGTCTTATTCAGCCAATCTGAACTCTTTTCAATCCCTTATCACACTGTTGCTTTCCTTCCCTACTCATGCCATCCCCTTAACTTAAAATGCCATATTCTTCTATTTCTGCCTTTGGAAATCTCATTCCCTTGCTGGCTAAGACCAGTTACAATCTTCTTTACAGAGTCTTCTCTGATAACCTTAGTCAGGAATTTTTTTTTCCTCAGAATTTCTAGAACACATTTTTGGGGGGTGCCCAGGACCCCAAACCTTAAATAAGTACCAATTTTGGTCCTTATAATAGTCATCCCCCCCATTTTGTTTTTTCTTTCATCCTTAGTGCCTAGAACAGATCCTGGCGTAGAGTAGAAAATTAAATGTTTGTTGGATGAATGGTTATATTATACCTATGTATATGTTCTTCTCTGAAACAGGACATTTTGATATAGTCAGTTTGAAGTAACCACTTTGATATATGCATATTGTAAAAATACTTTTTAGAATTTAAGTAATTATACAACAAGACTTTTATCCATCCTGAAACTACCCTGTGGTTTACTTTCATCCAATTTCTGACCCCTAACAATCCTTCACCTTGCTTCTAAACACTATTTCAAAATTATGTTTTGCTAGGCTCAACATGGGGTAAAAATGTCTGTTACACATATTCCTTGGTTGTTTTAAAATCTTATTTTAAACTATGATTCCATCTAACAACATTTATTCCATTCTACTTTTAAAGCTTCTTAAGCATGGTTAATATGCATTAATTGTTTTATCTCCCAGATAATTTAGCACTTTGGTACACAAAATGTTGTTTGCAGACAAGCAACATTGGCATCCTCTAGGAGCTTGGAACAGTGCAGAATCTTGGGCCTCACTTTAGACCTACTGAACCAAAATTTGCATTTTAACAAGATTCCCAAGCTATTCATTTGCACAGAGCACTGGGTGTAGTGTTTTCTATGTTTATGTTTTTGTTTTTTTCCCATATAGTTGCTATACTAAGGTATTTGTTGAGTGAATAAAAAGCTTCTGGGTCAAGTATGAAATGTACCACCATTAACAAATTATGTTGAATAGACACTTAATGTTCTGTAAGATTAGGCCATTTGCTAGGTAATGTAGGTCTGCAAACTCTTAACCCAATAGATGTCAAATCTTCTGAATATATTTCATAAATATTATAGTAAATGTCAAGATGTCTCTAATATAGTGATTTCAACGTACTGTGTGTTTAGTGAAGGGACACTGGTTTTTGAATTTTAAGAGAAAGAAACCTAGTTTAAACTGTCTTTGGAAAAAAAAGGGTTATTGTCCTTAGTAATCAAACCACAGGAAGTGCTGGGCTAGACCTACATCTCAAAGGTAATTATGATTTGTCACTCATTACATTTCAACTTGGTAATTTTTTTGTGGTATAGAGTAATTTTCCCCAAGGTTTTTTCTTATGGTGGGAGACATGGTCTCGCTCAGCCCTAGAGCCTCATCTTTCCTCCACTAGAGGTGCACACAGACTAGGTCTGTCTCATACCAAGTTTAAGAATCCAGCGGAAGCATACTGACACCGATCAGCTCATATTGGGTCAGATGGCCATCTTTGGGCCAATAAGCTCTGGTCAAAAGGTTAAATAAAGCATTTTTCTGATGAAGGGGAGGAGTACTTTTCATGATAGGCAAAACCAAACATTTCCAACGTAATACTCAAAAACATGACTATAAACTTCTATCCCATAGATAGGGTAGTTAAAATTTTTCCTTATTCGTTTCTTTTACCCAATTAATGTCTGGGCCTACCAAAGGAATTTTTATGTTTTGCTTATCTGTCTTGGTGGTACCTTATGCCCTCTACCAGTTGCTCATACTCTGAATGATTTTATTCTAGGGATGTATTGATGAATAAAGACAGTATTGTATTTCTCCAAGCTATTTTCTCTTGTATCAATTTGCTCCCATGTGGCATCATGTTATGGGGCAAGCTGGATCCCACCAAAGACGAATTTATAGGAATCCTGGACTCAGAGTCCTAAACTCTTCTTCATGGCCAGTTTAAGGTATGCTCTAGGGTGATGAAAAGAATCATCTATTTCTTTTAGGGGAGTGCTTGCCTCCACTCACAGGTATGGTCTAGTCTCTATTACTCAGACAAGAAAATAAAAATATTGAACAGTATATTTCTAAAAGTCTGTTACTTAGTCATAAATGATATCAATATGATATGTGGGAGACATTAATATATATGTAGGAAATCTTTCTCTTAATCTAGATGGGCACAGTCAGACTAAGGATTAATCCAGTTTATGTTATTTAAACAGCATACCTCTGAATTCTCCTATACCAGCATTCATATTTATGGTGATGTTGCAGATTTCTTCATGATTCTCTCAAAATAAAGATTGTCTCACCTTTAGGAACACTAACTGCCAGAAGCTCCTAGTGCTTCTAAAACAACAAAAAAAGCCAAAATAAGTTTTTCTTCAGCTGACATCCCTGTGAAGTTAGTAATAATATTTTGTCTGGTTAATCAATATAGATAACATGTGTAGTCTTTTAAAGTGTTCTACATGTGTGGTTAGAGTTAGAATTAGGTGTGGTAGTTATCTATCAGACAAGACTTTTATTAGTTAAGTTTTATTAGATAAGATCCTAACTGTGATATATTGTCTAATATAGGGTTAAGGTGCTATTTATTCATTTAACTAATTATTGCATGCTTTCAGTCATTTACTTGTTTACTCAGAAATATTTATTGAATTCTTATTATGCATCCAGCACCAAAACAGACCTTGGGAAAACAACAGGGAACAAGACAGACTTAGTCCATACTGTTATGGAACATAAACTCTAGTGGAATCTTTTGAATGAATCCCCAAATCAGTATCTTTTTTCACTAGTTCCGAAAAAACAAAAATAAAAACCTCCCATGCCTTTATGAAGAGAGCCACATTGTTGTTATCCCTGATGTCCTGACCTGACTCTGGAAATTAGAGTTTACCTCAATGATTCATTCATTCATTCAGCTGAATGGTATTCTTTGCTTCCTGTCTCCAGCAGATCTATGTCTACCAGACAACAGGAATTAAAATTTCATGGTGAGAGAACTGATACTATGTACACTTTAAAAATATTTGTGTTCTTCTTTTGTAATGAGGGATTTTAATAAAGGAAATAACCCCCATTTATTGCTGGTCAAACCACTGAACTCTCTTCCCAGTGACTTTTCCATCACCCTTTCTGACAAAAAAGATTTGTTGCCTATTTTCTACATCTTTTTGCAAATAATTTGTTTGAGGCATTACTGTTACACTGTTGAATTTGACTAGAATGAGTCCAATTACTTCATTATTTTACTAACTTGCTGCTCACAGGGAAGGAGACAACACAATAACCGGAAAACAAAAAAGCCACAAATGGCTTTGAAATGCTTTGAAAAGACAAGATATTTACTTTCACTCTGCTGGTCTAGTTTGCAAGGTAAATAATAACTGATTTCTTTTTCTGGGCCTACTTCTCCCTCCAGTTCCTGCCTTCATTCTTTGCTTTCCTTTTCCAATCTTCAGGAATATGACTCACTGTCTATACTCCCAATTTTTCTCCCCCTATGGTTTCTGAAATTGCTTCCTACCACTCCGTGAATGGCTCTTGTGAAAGTCCCCAATAACTTCCTCATTGCTAAATACAAGTGAAATTCTCAGTCCTCATCTGTAATGAAAACGCTGTGGTACTTGTTCAGGCTGAAAGGCTTGGCAGCATCCCTGACTTCTCTTTCTCTTTCATCCATATTCCATTCTTCAGCAAATACTGTTTGCTCTACCCTCAGAAACACATCCAGAATCCCACCATTTTTCTTCTGGCTCAAGCTATTATTATCTTCTCCAAAAACCTCTTACCTGGTTTCTCTGCTTCCTCCCTTACTTATCTTCTATCTATTCTTTGCACTTGTTCTCTTTGTCTGGAAAACTGATTTGCCCAAATAGCTTTATGGTTCAGTATCTCACTTCCGTCAGGTCTTTATTTAAAAGTCACCTTCTCAGTGAGGTCTTCCCTGGACACCATTAATTAACATTGGAAATCCAGATACTCATTCTCCTTACCAGCTTTCCATTTCTTCATTGCATTTATGTGAGATGTCACATACTATATGTTTTCCTGATACACCCAGTTATTATTTGTCTTCCTCTTTCCCGTTCCATCAACCAGCATTTTTGAATGTTTTATTTCCCTGCTTTATCTCCAGTTCATAGGGCATTGAGTACTAAGAATCTGGCTCATGAAAGTACTTAGTTATTTGTGGAAAAGGAATAAATTTTGTTGTTAACTAGGATAATTTTCCATTGGGTCTGTGATAGTCTGAAAAGTCTTGTTTTCTATAGTCATAGTTTACTGAAAGAGAGAATATTATGCTTTCATATTCAACTAATTTTAAAATAAAAGCTATTTATTAAAGGTATTAATGAGTATTAATTCTACAAGCACTTTTTATTGGTTTGTGTGATTTTAACTTACTTGGCTTTGAAGAGTTCAAGGTTCTTTTTTTTTTTTTAATTTGACAGAAAGAGACAGCGAGAGAGAGAACACAAGCAGGGGGAGTGGGAGAGAGAGAAGCAGGCCTCCCGCCAAGCAGGGAGCCTGATGCGGGGCTCGATCCCAGGACCCTGGGATCACGACCCGAGCTGAAGGCAGACGCTTGATGACTAAGCCACCCAGGCGCCCCAACATTTTTTTTTAAAAAGATTATTTATTTATTTATTTGACACAGAGAGAGAGAGAGATTACAAGTAGGCAGAGAGGCAGGCATAGAGAGATGAGGAAGCAGGCTCCCCGCTGAGCAGGCCGCCCCAGGACCCCGAGACCATGACCCGAGCTGAAGGCAGAGGCCTTAACCCACTGAGCCGCCCAGGTGCCCCTTGGGTTCATTTTTTTTTTAAGATTTTATTTCTTTATTATTTGAGAGAGAGAGAGAGAGAGAGAGTGAGAGGGCACAAGAAGGGAGAACCACAGAGGGAAAGGGAGAAGCAGACACCCCACTGAGCAGGGAGCCCAATGAGGGGCTCAGTCCTAGGACCCTGAGATCATGACCTGAGCCAAAGGCAGATGCTTAACTGACTCAGCTACCCAGGTGCCCCCAAAGTTCATTTTTAGATCCTTTTTTTATTCGCATATAGTTGACAGACAATGTTACATTAGTTTCAGCAGTACAACTTAAGGATTTGACAAATTTATAGATTATGCTTTGTTCACTACAAGTATAGCTACCATCTGTCCCATTATGGGTCTTTCTTTTTATTAATGTGGGAGTTGTTCTGGAGTTGCACAGTGCAGATCAAGCTCCTGATCTTATAAACATTTGGCAGGCGTCAAAGTAAGTAGAACATTGATATCTTGGGGTGTGATAACTCCTCACTTGTTAAACCAGTTTCTCCTCAGCTTTTCCTCATTATTCTCATTGTCTCATGTGTTGAATATTGCAGTATTATTGTTATTATTATTATTATTTTGAGGTTAAGCATCCCTGACTTTGTGATTGCCCTTTCCTCAGATCTGAAAAACATCACTGTGTTTCCTGAGGAAGCTCTGGAATCCTTATTCTCTCTAAAGTAGAAAGGAAATATTAATAAAAGAAGGAATTTTGGACAATTTAAGTAAATGAGGACTTTAAAGTTAAAAGTAAGCTACTAGGTTAACATGTAGAACTTGGCAGTTGTGGCATGCAGGGCCGCCAGACAGATGCCAAAGGACAAGGATTTTTCAAAACCCAGTTTGGTCACAATTTTTTTCCTGGGACTAATGCTGCTCATGGGTCCCAGTAGCTCTGAAGCAGGAGTCAAAATTATACATGAATGTAGAAATCATTAATAACTTTTACATTATATGTGGGTGGTACTTGTGTGTCAGTAAAGAAATATTTTGATATATATATATAGCTCCATAGGGTCTTCTAAGATAATGTAATTTTGTAGGGGAATTGAAATGAACAAATAGAACATCATCACAAATATATAAAAATAAAAACAATAATTTTAAGAATAGATTGAATATAAAGACACGAGGGGCTGGGAAATGGTTTAATTTATTGGGAAAAAAGGTTTCTAGACTTATAAAATGGGACTCAGCAATAGTTTGAAACAAATATTTAGGACAATGAGTGATTCAGAAAAACATCCAGAAGACTTTTAGATGTTGGCGTTTACTCAGCCATCCAATTCATTGAATTTTTCTAGCTCCACATAACATTTTAAAGAAACATAATCCATACTTAGGATTTTCCTGGCCCCAAACCCATATTTCCAACTCTTTTCTTAGCATTTACCTTTAGACAACCTCCAACCACCTCAAACTCAATGGGGTAATGATAATAGCCATTATTTGAGAAATTACCATTTACTTGCCAGTATTATAAATGCCTCATATGTGTTAGCTGATTTAATCTTCAGAACAATTCTGAGATGGTTCTTTTATTACCTTAGCTTTATAGATGAGGAAACTGAGACTTTAGGAATTTAAGAACCTCTCCCAAGGTCACACAGATATTAAATGACACTCTTGTGTACAAAGCCTATGTTCTTAACCATGGTTACTAGTTTCAAAATAGAGTTCTTTAGGTGTTCCCTCAAACTACTCCTTTTACTCTTTTCCATTTTGTTATTGAATGTTATCACTATGCATCCAGCCAGATTCCTAGACCTGTTTCTCTTCTTCATTCCCTGCATCCGAATAGTCATATCTATTTCTTCCTTTTGCATAGCTCTTGGAACTGTTTCCTTTTATCCATCATTACCGCAGCTATCATAGTTTAGGTTCTTATCTCTTATCAGCTTACTAACTGGTCTCTTTGCCATGAGTATTGCCCAGACATCTTCCATCTTATAGCTTAAGTGATTTTTCTGACTGGTTGTATTGTCTCTTTTCTGCTCAGGATCCTTGGATAAGTTCCTGTCATCGTGGTATAGAGTCTAATCTGTTGTGTATGGCAAACAAGACCATTTGTAATCCACTCTTTGTCTTCACATACATCCTTCTTTCCTGCCTCTCCCTTTTACACATTCCATGTTTCAGACATGTAGGACTTCTTAGAGTTCTTGAACATACACTATTTCTCCTATCTGGACTACTTCAACTCTGTTCTCCCCTAGAGCCCATTTCATATCCTTAATATAGTGGTTATCATATGGGATGCTAAATGAATGTCTTTCCCCCTTTCCCAAGTGCACTGCAAGCTTTGTGAGAATTTATGTTTTATTTATCTTTATATTCTTTATATCTCACTTATCTTTATATAGTCTTATTTACTTTGCACACAATGTATTTTATAATTTATTATAGTACATAATGTACCTACTGGCTCATAAGCTCTGAATCAATCAACAGATGGGCGGATGGTTGACTACACAAGTAAACACCATATCAGTAGATTTATATTAGGTTTTGCAAGTGAGGAAACACTCTTTAAAGACTGAGTGGTTGAGAAAAGTAGGAGAGATGGCTGTCTGATTGGGTAGGTTAACATAGTGGCCTGGAGTTGGAAGAGTTTCCTTTTTGATGTTTGGAGATCTGTGGGTGCATGGCATATTTAGAAACCCCAGAGATTTTGTAGTGATAATATGCAAAATGGTTTGGATACTGAGACTTGGAGTGTTGACTGATTTGCTTAAGCTTTTTCAACCAGTTAGTTACCAGGCTTGAATTTGCGTCAGAGTCTTCAGTTTTACCTATTTTCATATTCTGCAGGTATAGAATATACTATATTTAGTCCAACGCTCTTATTTAACCAATAAAGAAAGTAAAGAAAGTACTAGGCCAGTAATCTGTCCCTGGTTGCAGAACTACTTAGGAACAGAGATTTCTAATCTCATGTTTTCTCCAGTGTAAGAAGCAGTGTTGTGTAGTGGTCAAGAAGCTCAGTAAACCAGGCTATCTAAACTTAAATCTCAGCCCTGCCATTTACCAGCTCTGTGGTTTGGGAAAATTCAGTAATCTTATCTGTAATATGGGGTAAAGTATCCACATCTTAGGTTACTGTGAAGGTTAAATAACTTAATATAATAAAGCAGTTAGAAAGTAGCTGTCACATTTGTCGTATGTAGATATATTCATCATTTTTTGATAAAAGGGCAATAATAATGCTTTCTCCTTCACTCTGTTCTTACTGAGTCTATATCATAGGATGTATCATGCTGTATTGTCTCATGTCTATAACCCCTCTAGACTGTGAGCTTCTAAAGAGTAGAGATCTGGGGTGCCTGGGTGGCTCAGTTAGTTAAGCATTCAACTCTTGATCTCAGGATCATGAGATCCAGCACTGCGTCGGGCTCTGTGCTCAGTGCTGAGTCTGCTTCTCTCTCTCCCTCTCCTTCTGCCTTGCTGCTGCTCATGCTCTCTCTCTCTCTAAAAAATAAAATAAAATGTTGAGATCATGCTGTAGTCAAGGATTAGCATAGTGTTTGGCATATAAGAGACATTTGATACATCTATTTTTAAAGAATGAATGAACTTTTTTTTATCTTAGAAAATAACAATTAGATAAATATCTCACTGTCTTTGACACTAAAGTAGAATTCATGGTAAATTTTTGAATTATCATGTTGATAGAAAAGATAGTGGAAAACATGGAGAAAAGTGTACTATGTATGACTTGGCCAAAGAAACACTTAAAGTATCTGGTTAGGGCCATCTCCACTGTAGAACATCTTATTCTGATCTAATAATTATCACTTTAGTTGTTTTTTGTCAAGACATAGGATCACATGCTTTCTACTCAGTCTTTTCTGAATAAACATGAAGAAGCCTAAATATGAAGCAGGATTTTTATGCATCATTGGTGATAGAAATACTTCATTTTTGGCTTGACCAGTTTCATTTTTTAAAAATTTCTCACCATAGTATAAATGTTGAGTTTGGATCTGGTGGTCTCTTTTTTTAAAATTTTAATATAATTAAAAATTTTTTTATTATGTTCAGTTAACCAACATATAGTACATCATTAGTTTTTGATGTGTTCAACAATTCATTAGTTGCATATGATATGGATCTGGTGTTTTTTTTTGTTTGGGAGCAAACATTTCATCTGGCCACAAGAACAAATTAGAGATCAGTTATAGCATGATATAAAAAGTAAGTGCTGTAGAGACAGATAGCGGGGTTGAATTTCTTTCTTTTTTTTTTTTTAAACGTATTTTATTTAGGGGCACCTGGGTGGCTCAGTCGTTAAGTGTCTGCCTTCAGCTCAGGTCATGATCCCAGGGTCCTGGGATGGAACCCCACATCGGACTCCCTGCTCAGCAGGAAGCCTGCTTCTCCATCTCCCACTTTCCCTGCTTATGTTCCCTCTCTTTCTGTGTCTCTGTCACATAAATAAAAGAAAAAAAAATTAATTAATTAATAGCATGAGAGTAGGGAGGGTTAGAGGGAGAGGGAGAGAGAATCTCAAGCAGAATCTGCATAGAGTGTGGAACCCCATGAGGGGCTCGATCCCATGATGGGAGACCATGACCTGAGCCAAAACCAAGAATCAGACACTCAACTGACTAAGCCACCCAGATTTCCCAACCCGGGTTGCTTTCTGACTCTGCTGTTTAGTCACTGTGTGATTTTCAGTGAGTTATTTAAGTCCACTCAGCTTCAGCTTTCCTATATATGAAGAGTTTAAGGCATGCATCTCATGGTTAATATGAAGAGTAAATTAAATAATTTTATGAAATACTTGGCACAGTATCTGACATGCAGTAAATACTAAATAAATAGTAGGTGTTTTTTTAAAGTTTTTATTTTAATTCCAGTTAGTTAACACGCAGTGTATTATTAGATTTCAGGTGTACACTTGATCTTAGCCAAAAGGCCAAGAAGTGATAGATTCAGGTGTACAATATAGCACTTTCATACAATGGTAGGTGTTTATTTAATGGTGTTTGTTGCCATTCACTGGTTCATTTAAGATCTATCCTAATATACTACTATGTATTGTCTCCTGAATAATTATAGATATTTAAACCAACCACTTTTAAGAAAAAGGCTATAGTTAGAGTAATAAAGTATGGGTAGATCATGTCAGGCCATCTGTATCAGAATCCCTTGTTAAAAATACAGGCTCCTTGTTCTCGACTTAAATTACTGGGTAAGAATCTTTGGAGATGTGACCTAGGAATGAAATAATTTCAGAAGCACCCAAGGAAGCTTATTTTGATGTAAATTGCCTGTGGATAAACTTTAAAAAATATTTATCTACAAGGTATATGTTTTTCTTGAGAATTGTTAACTGAGTTAAATGTTTCATTTAAACCAGGATGGATGATGCAATAAATGGAAAGTTTCTTACTTAATTTGTTAGTATCTGAAATTATAGGATCTACATTTTTTGGGCAGTATTTCAAGGTCATAAGAAATGCATTAATTCTTTTTTAAAAAAATTTATTTTAATTCCAGTATAGTTAACATACAGTGTTATATTCATTTCAGGTGTACAAAATAGTGATTCAGCACTCCATGTAACACCTGACGCTCATCGCAAGTGACTCCTTAATCCCCATCACCTATTTCACCCATCCCCCCACCCACCTCCCCTCTGGTAATGGTCAGTTTGTTTTCTATAGTTAAGAGTCTATTTCTTGGTTTACCTCTCTCTCTCTTTTTTTCCCTATGCTTGTTTGTTTTGTTTCTTAAATTCCACATATGAGTGAAATCATATGGTATTTGTCTTTCTCTGACTGACTTATTTCGCTTAGCATTATACTCTCTAGCTCCATTCATGTTGTTGCAAATGGCAAGATTTCATTCCTTTTTATGGCTGAATAATATTACATTGTATATATGCACATCTTCTTTATCCATTCATCTATCAATGGGCGCTTAGGCTGCTTCCATAATTTGGTATTCTTTCTATTTCTTCCACATGTCTGTCACACTGTCTTTGGAATATCTGATTATTTGTCTCTCTTCCAGACTGTGAGCTCCTTGGAGGAGAGACTTTGGATTTTCAGTTTCTAGCACAATATTGGGCCCATAGGAGGTATTTAGTAAATGTCTTTTAAATGAATAAATCAATTTTTATGTATCTCTCTTGATTTATAATTATGTTCTTGAGAGGAGGCACCGAATTAAAACAAATAATTTATTTTCTTACCAGAAATAGAAGAGCAATTTTCAGTTTTCAGTTTTATCCTATTTTATTAATGTTAAAGTAAGATAGTATTTTTTAATCATTTTTAAAAGATTTTATCTATTTTTTGAGAGAGAGAAAGAGAGTGCACAGAGGGAGAGGGGGAAGCTGACTCCCTGCTGAGCAGAGAGCCTGATGTGGGGTTTTGTCCCAGAACCCAGAGGTCATAGCCTGAGCTGAAGGCAGATGCTTAACCAACTGAGCCACCCAGACACCCTGATAGTATTTTTTATCATAATCAAGTTTTTCCCCCTCCAGTTACTTAACTGCCTTTTATTTCTTAATTTAGTCATTGGCATTTAATGTCTCAGAAATGGATGATGCAATAGGAAAGCCAATTTTGGGGCACCTGGGTGGCTCAGCCGGTTAAGTGTCTGATTCTTGATCTCTGCTCAGGTCTTGATTTTAGGTTGGTGAGTTTGGGTTCTGTTCTGGGCATGAAGCCTACTTAAAAAAAAAGCCACTTTTAAGTTTCAGAAGCCTAATCTCAAAGGATACATAGTTTCTAAATAATAGCATTGTCAGGAAAGATGAAGAACTAGGCTGTCCATAGCAAAAGAGTCCCTGGAATGGAGGAGGGGAAGAATTGGAAAGGAACAAGAGATTTAGTTACCTTGAGAAAGGACTGCGTTCCTTCTCCATTAGTTGGGCTCCAGTCTGGGGTTGGGGGAGAGAGAGAGAAAACGATAGATAATTCAGATAATTACACTTAATATTATATATCAACTATACTTCAATAAAAATTAATTAATTAATTAATTAATTATACAAATAAACAATTAACTACCTACCATGTATTAGCAGTTATACAGGAGCAAACAAAACATGAACCCTACACTCAGAGAGGTCATAGTTTAGAAGAGAAGAAATATAATATCATTTGCAAGTGCTTAAGCAAAAATATGTACAAAAAACAGAGGTAGACCAGAAGACAAAATGATTAATTTCGAATAGTATTTTTCTCCCCTTTATAACAGAGATCTAAAATCTTCAGGGAATTTCTTTTTGTGGGAAAAAAACTAACTTTCCTTTACTTGTTATGTAAGCTAGAAGTATATACTTGCCTCAACTTACTACATCTCCAATTACCAGTCTTTAAGCCTAATGATCACTATTTTTGTTACATGGTTCTGAATGTATTTCTATTCCCAATCTGAAAATAATCAACATCACACTTATTATAGAGTTAAACTTGTCGCTAAATAATCCTTAACTTGTCCTTTTTCTATACCATATTTTGAAGAATTAAAATAAAATAATCATTATTCATGTGTCCCATGTTTCAGGCATACAGCATAATGATTCAACATTTGTATACATTGTAAAACGATCACCACAATAAACCTAGTTACCAATTGACACTAACAAAATTATAATTATTTTTCTTGTGGTAGGGAGTTTTAAGGATTACTTTTTAAAAATTTGCAACATTGTATCATTGACTGTAGTAACCATGCTGTATATTACTGTCCCCATGGCTTATTTATTTTATAATTGGTCCCCTTCACCCATTTCACTACCCCCTCCTGCAAATTTATTGAATTGAGTTGAATTGGGTTAAGATGCTAACTTCTAGTACTCAATCTACAGAGTAGGGTTTTTTTGGGGTATCCCTTTTTTGGTATTTACCTTTTTTGGGTAAATTGGAGCGAAGAGTGATAATCAAGTCTTTGTTTCAATTTTCAGGATTAGAAAAACCAGTCATGAACTAAGAGAAGTGGGTCTTTGGGGCTTTCTTAAATCTGGGCATTTGCCCAACATTGGAGTGGGCTTCCTAAATACTTATTTTATATGTTCCTTTTTTGATAATTGATTGCTAGAATCATGCCTATCAGGTTGGTGGCCAGGACCATCTGTGAAAAGGAGTAAGATTTGCCACCTTTCATTTCTAATGTTATACAATGAGGTTCTTGATGTCATATTTGGGAGTGGGCATTCTTACCTTTCCTAAATGGTCAGATGTCATCATTTTTTAAGTTGTCAAGAAAGAACAGTTTGGGTATTTCTTGAATTTGTCAAATTCACCTAAACACTTTTAGGTTGATAAATCTATTAAATCTACATAAGACACTTTAAGTTTTTCAGAGCAGTTGTATATATCCCAAAGGATAGACGTACCAAGGTGATAACACTTAAGTAAATGATATGAACAGTGCTCTGACACATTGACATATGTGAAAAATAGTCATTTAAAAATACTAATCTTGAGTTAATACTATTATCAACAATATAGTATTTATGTTCAGAATATATTTTTGATCTTGTTGCCCACCTGAAGTTCAGCTCTTTTATACTAAAAAGGGTCAAAGCAAAGGACTTTCCCATCTAAGCCAGAACCCAATACTACCAGGATGAAGAAGTGCAAGCGTTGGCAGTAACGTTTAGAATTCAGTCTATTCTTCAAATACAATTAGATGTATCAAATAAAATATTAGATGTCCTCTTCTGTAAGATAAACACTATATTAATGTGCATATCTTAACCCCCAGGGCTTAAAAAAGCAAAAGGAGGTAGGAACTGAAAGGACATTGGCTCCATGCTGACTTGCATACTTGGGGGGATTAGTAAAATTTGAGGTCAGCAAGAGTGCCAGGATACCAGACAGATCAAGGAAGGAAGCACACCATGGTGGCTGTGTTCCTTTTCTATTGGCCATTGCATGGGCAGTTGGAAAGGAAGGTGGCTCTTCTGTTTAGTGTTTTCTGTAATTCCCCTTTGCATGGTTGGCTTGTGGCCGATTACTACTTTTGTTTCATTCTTCAGAGAGGAAAATTCCACATTAATCTTGCTCGGTATGATAGGAAATAGCATCAGTAGCACAGTGCCTCACACATAGTAGGACTGACTGAATGAAAACTGGACTCTTATCTCATTCCAGTAAAATGTCTGGAACATTCAGTTCCTTGGACACACTCAGTCTTTGTAATACTTAATGTTATGTTTGAAATTATGGCTGTCAAATTGTGCTAATGAGATCTCACTGGGTTTCTAAATAAAACAAGCTAAAGAGGAACTCATTTTTAATCTAGGATCCAAGGAAACTTAACTGTTGTGGAGAGAGTGCTAGATTTGTAAATGTAAAATTTACCTGGAGGTGTTTTTCAAAAAAGTATACTTCCAGCTACTTCCTTTCTTAGCCTCCACCAAGGATGTATCAGAATCTCCAAGGTAGACAGTATGTAGCTGGAAAAAAAAAAAAGCTGCTCTTACAAATTGGATTTTCTCTTCCCTAACCTCTGTTCTTTTCACTTTCTGAGTTTGAAAATGAATGGAGAAGTTAATTTCCTAGGACCTATCTGTAAAACGCTTTGGTTTTGTTAGTAAAAATTCCACTCCCTAGTGATACTTTTCTTTCCAGAAGTTATCTATTCTATACTTAACCTTCTTCATTGGGACTTGTTTATTATATGGAAATCTTTTCTCAGGATATGGGCCTTAATTCTAAAGTCTTTAGAGTGTAAGATAGAAGTAGTAGATTAAATGAGGATCACTTTCTTTCCCCACTTTTCTTTTTGCTAAGCTAGCAAAAATATCTTGGATCAGAGAACTGTAGAGATATGGGCTTGCCTGATCTCTAGAAGTAGAATGTCTACTGTTGAAACTCTGGCTAAGTCCTGTTATATTGATAGAAATAGTAGATCTAGCGTATAGTGAACACTCAAGAAATAGTTGTTCCAGCAAAGTACCTATATGGTTTAATAATATACACTGTAGGAAAATATTGATTAAAAGTAATTTAAAATACTCTCTTATTTTTATTTTGGCTCTTGGCACAAAAAGTCAGACTTTTTCCTAGTTATATTTGAATTATTTTTGAACAAATATAAACTGGATGACTTAGGGTTTCCTAATGAGATAGAAATGATCCTTCTAGAGAGGTTATCACTTTTCTTCTAATAAGTTGTTTGCGATAATCTACTATGGTCATGTGACTGGGAAGAGAGCTTTTATTTATCAGTCCATGGTAGAAAATCAAGTTGGGCGCCAAATTAGTAAATCTGCAGTCAATATCTTATTATTTAAGTCCTTGGAATCATCTCTGTGTGCTGTGCACAAATTTGCTACTCAAATATATTAACCATTATGGTTTATAAAAAATGTTTTCTTATCATCAAAATAATAGTTTATTATAAAGACTTGTATTGAGAAGGTAGACGGATGAAAGTTATTAATAATTCCACCTATGAGGAATGTTGTGGAAAATTTTGATGTGTTGCTGAAAATTTAAAAATTCACTCCTGCTGATGAATGCTTTTTAAATCTGGTGAAAGTCTTCTTATTTAAGATAAGCTATCTGAATAATTTTTAGTCGTACTTGTTTAACCCTTCTTCATTTGTAACCTCTATACTCCGTCTGGGATTCAGTGATACATGGGTTTCGTTACGTAAAATACTCTGGATCTATAATCAATTCTAGGAAATATGTGGTCACTTAGCAGGCATTATCAGCTTCTTTTCCCTACAAAAGAGCTCCTCTGGCTCATTTTCTTCCAGGGATTAGAGAATCCTGTACTCCTCTTTTGTTGGGATTTTTAAGGCAGGAGGGTATATGCTTAGGCTACTCTTGTCACATTCATTGTCTTTTCAAAATGCTTTAGTATCTTGATAATTGCTACTATCAAAATACTTTCTTTCCTTATTATTTTTGTTGGGAAATCATAGAAAAATATATTTTATTTGTGATAGGACATGACTTACCCAAGTTTCTCATAATTAAAATATTGGAAGTGTCTGCCCAATTCTTAGAGTCAACAATGACTTAAATGACTTTGTTAATGCATAGTTCAGTCTCACTAAGGCATATCAATTTTGATGCCATCTTATCTGTTTTTACACACCCCATCTACTCAGAGCAGGACATCTAGTACACCTTATTAGCACCCTCTTGTTTGAATTATGTCTCCTATGTGCTCCTGGGAATGAAGTGAAGTGCCTCAAAGTGTTAAAATCTGGCTGAGCTGGTTGGAGTCCACCTTGGACGAGTCTGTATAAGAAGTTGGCATCTTAGGTGAGATTCCTAATGTCCATTAGACTTGCAGCCTTTCAGGCTGTATTTTATACCAGTAGCCAGGTGTGGGCAGTGACACAGGGCTTGGGAGATCTCTCTTACCGGCCCAGGGATCCAAGGCATTCAGTGCAAAACCTGGCCAGCAGCCTGAGTGAGTAGGAGCCATGTGACTCTGGTGAGTTGGAGTGTGCAATTGCCTCCTGCTTCAGAGCTACCTGATCCGAATACTAAGCAGAGCGAGTGCCGGGCTGAGTGTAGGACATTGAAGACACTGCAGAGAAAGGTGCTTATTCCAGAGGCATTACAAAACATGGAGATTAAAGACCAGGGAGCTCAAATGGAGCCGCTGCTGCCTACGGTAAGAGACAACCTGCTGTCACAGATTAACCGCGTTTGCTGCAAAACCTGTCAGGCAAGCGGTCGGCTGGCTAGATGTAGTGATCGTACTTTTGGGGTGGTGGATAGCTCCCACGACATATGGACAGGGGTCTCCTCCCATCTCGGGTGACTGAGATGCATAACGCAAAGCACATGATTTTTTTTTTCCCTCTTCTCAATATGGATGCACTACGGTGATGAAATGTCTCATGTTTGCTGCTGTTTGAAGGGATGACTAGGTTTTAGCAACAGGGGCAGCTGTATGTCTCTCTTCCTGCCTGTTTCTGCCTATCTCTGTTTCTCAGGCTGTGCAGTGGTGGCTGAAGACCCTGCAAAGAAGGCCCCCCCTTTTTAATCATATTCCATTCATGTTAAATTTCCTCCCTATGCCTGATCCCTCTGGCAGTGAGGTAAGGGAATCTGCTGCTGTTGCAGCTCTAGAGATTTAGTTTGCAGAAACCAGGGGAAAGGAGAACAGGAGGCTCTGTGTGTGTGTGTGTGTGTGTGTGTGTGTGTGTGTGTGTGTGTTTGTATTCTGTCAGTCTTTTAAAAGGAAATGTGTCATGGTTCACATACAAAGAAGGTATGCATTTTGGGGGACAAGCAGAAAATTCAGTTTTGAATATCTGAAAGATTCCTGAATTGTCATTTTTAAAAAAGCCTGTTTATTTCTGGGTCTTAAGATACCTCTCTAGATCTAATTCTTGGGTAAGTAGTTGGTTTGCCTATCCTCTCCACAATCTCTCTGGCTGGCTCACAGACTTTGTAGCTCTTCAGGGAACATCTTTCTCAGTCTGGAGCAGCTGATGTTGCTATGTTCAAGGAAAAAAGAAAACAACAACAACAACAACAACAACAACAACAACAACAGTATTTTCTTGATGCAACAGAAATGCCAGATGTAAGCTTCCAGGCATCTATCAGCACTATCACAGCTCAGAACAGCAGAAATCTCCTCCCTGCACCAAATCAGGAAGAGGGGCTGTTCTCAGCTCTCTCTTTCTCAGGTTGGTGACCCACCTTGCAGACTAGGGACTGGCAGCAGGCTGTCCATTTCCAAGTCCATCCGTAGGCTTTGAACACATCTTTACATCAAATCATACCTCAGGGGGAGTGGGCAAATTCTGGGCCACTGTATTTTTAGGGCCTTACCTCTCCTGCTGGGCTCAAAATCTGCAAAAGATGCCAGTTTGCATCCGGAATTGGCTGTGGCTACTGAGCATGCTCAGTTCTCCTCAGGACGCTAGATTTGGGCCGGGAGGGAGCAGGAGGATGGGAGGAAGAATGCAGGCATCACCACCGCGAATGGAGCCTAAATAAAGAGCAGGGGCAGTGAGGGAAAAAAGGAAGCATATAAATTAGCCTGCCTGCTTCAAAGTAGAGACATTTCTTTATGGATCAAAGCAGAGTTATTTTATAAAAATGAGAGTAAAAGATCTATCTTCCCAAACTTGAATAGATACATAAATTAAGATTCTGTGGGTACTCAGAATAAAGGATGGCGAGAATATCAGAGAACTATGGTTCCTTGGATAAAAGGAAAGAACTATACATAGGAATCGAGGGAGGGAGATTTAGGAAAAGTTAAGATAGAGGGAAAAAACCTATTCTGGGGGAAGGGGTTTGGAAGTTGTCCTAGAAAAGCAGGCTGAAGTCAGTTTGATGTGGCATATGAGTTTTCACTTGTAGGGAACACTTAAAGGGTTTGGGACAAAATGAGGATTAACTGGAGGAATTTAGAAGGGGATAACATTACTGGGCTAGATGGGTGATAAGTGCGTGGCTTAAAGGAACAGAGAAAAGGCAAGTGTAGCTAGAAAAGAAGGTTTATAATCAGTCTGACGGAAATTTTTGAAGAGTCAAAGATTGCATTTTATGTATGGATAATGACCAGTACAGAATAGTTACATAGTTACATAGCTTAATGGCAAACAAAGATCATGCTAGCAGTTCATTATATGAAAAATAAACTTGAGAGGCTAAAAATGATGCTGAATTACTGGCCTACTTTTATATTTATATAGTATTTTCGGCTTTTTCAATTGCTTTTATGCCTTTTTTGGTTTGTTTTCAGAACAATCATGTTAAGTAAAGCAGATTTATCATTTTATTTTAAAAAATGAGAAATTGAGGCATAGGGAGTTGGAAAAACATGTCTAAGATCACACAGTATTGAAGCCAGGGCTAGAATATAGGTCTTCTAAAACTAGTTCAGAAAAAAAGCACTTTTTCTTTTTTTTTACATTACATTATTAATCAGGCTTATCATAATCAGATCCTGGACTGGAGTTTTTATACTTGGAAGAGAAAGGAAGAAATAGCTTTGGACTCTTGTTTTAGAAAATTAATCAGATGACTTTGCAAATAATTATGTAAGAGGCAATATGGCATAGTATTTAAAAGCAGTCTAGTAGGTTTCATTAGTAAAGATAGAATTAATCTTTTGAAAGTATAAAGCCAGGAATTTAGGATATTGCATAGGACTTCAAATTTTTCATTGACATTCAGAGTTGAGTTTGCTTCTTGGAGTAATCTGACAATCTTTAAATTATTAGACCATGGAAAAGACTTCTGGGAGAATATTTTTATAACAAATATTTTTATCTCATGCCATTCAATTTTGGGTGATATTGTAGTGGTTCCATATTGGATCCCTTCTAAAATTCTGCTGTCCTAAAAGGAACTTATTTTAAGTTGAACTTGCTTGTAAAACTGCCCTGGGGTGTGGAACTAGAGTAAAGATCACTTTTTAAAGCTAATTTGTTGGTATAGAGTAGGTGGTAGAATATAGCACCTTTTAAAATGTTCATTCTAGATTTCCAGGTGGCCAAGTTTATTGCTTTATTTGTGAAAAAGTTATGAAAAATCTTCTATGTTATTAAATTAGGGAAAGGGAATGGGACTAAAATGTCAAAGTAACAAAAAGAAAACATAAGTTGGCTAAGTAATATTGGTATTTTTATTTTACTTAGATTGTAATTTAGATTACAATACTAATTTAAAGAAAACATACTCTCATAGTAATACATAGGAAGCAAGATGTGTTATAAGAAATAAATTTTCCTTTTCCCCTTTATAACTTGACTTATTACTCTACAATGGTGAGTGACTATAGAAATAAATATACACATAGGATATTAAGGTTGCTAATGAGTGGTAGAGTCTAAAGCCTACAAGTATTGAGTTTATACTAAAAATATTGAGGTCAGATGAGGAAATGAGATAGTTTTAGATGGAGAATTAGAAAATATCTGGACAAAGGTCTGGAGCTCAAATAGAGTCAGGTGAGCACTACCAAAAAAATATTCACACTTCCAGGGTGTCATTTCTTTCTAACCTTGGGGTTGCTTCAATAGTCTAAACTGGGCAATGACAGACTACAGGGCATTGCAAGCTGCTTCAAATGAATGGGGAAGTGTGGGTGCTACTTTCAATACTTCTGTGTGGAGAAACTCCACCCTTCCATTTTTATACCTCATAGGATACATGACACTTGTCATTTGGCTTTCTGTGAGGATACCACTTTCAATCTGTATAGTACTATTAGTTAAGTTTTATTTATTTTTAGGTAAAATAAATGTAAATTAAAGTTCTCATATATTGTCTCACTTAAAAGAGTTGTTTCAGATACTCCTTAGAGATATGTTCTTATTTAAAAAAGGGAATAACTAGTATTTAATGTGTCTATTTTATGGAATCATAAATGTTTTGGTCAGAAAAGGGCTATAGAACTCAATTGCATATTTTGGACTAACTCCTTAATTTACACATGGTGAAATTGGACACCAAAGAGATAAGAATATGTATTTAAGGACATTCTGCTTACACTAGTTAATGGCAGAGCTTGGCCTAGAGTCCAGATCTCTTGATTCTTTCTACCATTGTATAGCCCTGCTTCTTTTTTTTTTTAAGATTTTATTTATTTATTTGACAGAGAGAGGGAGAGCGAGCGCACAAGTTGGCAGAGTGGCAGGCAGAGGGAGAAAAAGCAGGTTCACCCTGGGATCGTGAAAAGCTGAAGGCAGATGCCTAACCAACTGAGCGACCCAGGTGCCCCTGTATCATCCCTCTTCTAGCATAGACTAAACATCTGAGTGCCAGATTAACATGATGATGGTAATTAGACAATCTTTATAAAGTAGTAAGAGATATTGTCTCAGGCTCATACTAAGCACAGACATCTCTAGTCTTCATGATGATCCTGAAAGGTTACTAATGTTATCCAGCCTTGCAGATAAGAAACTGAGTCTGAGAAGATTAAGTACTAAGGTTCACATAGCTAATAAGTACTAAGGTAGGATTTGAAAATACTGTATCTAATTAAATAGTGACTGTTCTTTTTAATTAGAACCAATTAAAAGAGAAAAGGAATACCAATACAAAAAGGGCTTTCTCATCAACCTCTTCAAAAGTGAAAGTACTCTGATATAAGAGATTATAAAATGTAGGCCATATATTGCATGATTCCATTTATTTAAAAACTTCAAAATAAGCAAATCCTTAGAAATTAAAGTAGATTACTGGTTGCCAGGGCCTGAGGCAAAATTGGGGAGTGATTGCTGACATATATGTGTTTCTTTTTTGAGTGATGGAAGTATTTTGGAAGTACATAGTGGTGATGTTTGTATAACATTGTGAATTGTACTGAATTGTCTACTGCAAAATGTTGAATTTTACCTAAAAAATATTGCAAAAAAAAGGTAAGTTATTGTTTAATCATTATCACTAACAGGGAAAAAGGTGAAGATCTAAACAATTCTTTAAAAAGTCATGTTTATATAAATCAAGAAAAGGGCAAGTAGGGTATATATTCATGAAAATTTACAACTCACACATACATATACACATACGCTCGCACGTGCTTGCACACACATGCACACACACACCCTGGATTGTCTCTACCACAAAATTTATTCTTTTTGTCAAGACAATGCTGAGGTTGGTCAGGGTTTCAGTAAACTATTTGCAGACCTAGAGGTCTTTTGGAATCTATCTTCAAAGCTAAGTAAAGAGAGTATATAGCCTATCCCATGTACAAGAGAGGAAGAGAACTATTTCACTTGGGTCAAATTATTTCTTTTTCCTCCAAATCATTTTTCTGAACTTTCTCTTGACATACTTTAACATAAGGAACATCAAAACACCTAAATTTCCAGGAAAACACATTTTTCCCATTATACCTCACTTTGTGTTACCAGCATTTTTTAAAGGTGATTGTTGTTCTAGCCTTATATATTATTATGTTACCTAGACTACAATAAGTCAAACTCCAAGGAAAACATTGATTCATTATCAGTCATTTATAGTGATTTTCAAAGTATGTTTCTTCTAAGATCTTATGATGTTTAA
This sequence comes from Ailurus styani, assembly GCA_002007465.1. Lineage (NCBI taxonomy): Eukaryota > Metazoa > Chordata > Mammalia > Carnivora > Ailuridae > Ailurus > Ailurus styani. The sequence goes on along the minus strand of LNAC01000174.1, from coordinate 2,307,789 downwards.
GGAGATTTTTTACGTATCGTAATAAATTCATATAATATATACACATATATAATTTACATATCACAAAATTATCCCATTGTAAATGTACAATTCAATGATTGTCAGTAAATTTACAGAGCTGAGCAACCATCATTGCAGTTCATTTTAGAACATTTCATTGTCCCAAAAAGCTTTCTCCAGCTCACGTGTAGTTAACATCCACTTCTGACCCTAGACAATAATTGATCTACATTTTGCTGATTTGCTTTTTGTTTCTGTAGATTTGCCTTTCCTGGACATTTAACATAAGTGCAATTATATGATAGGAAGTCTTTTGCATCTGGCTATTTTCACTTAGGTGGACCATGCTTGATGTCCATTCATGTTGTAGCATGTGTCAGAAGTTTGTTTCTTTTTATTGCTGGAAAGTATTACATTGTATGGATGGCAGACGTTTTGTTTATTGAGAGTTTGGTCATTTGTATAGTTTCTAACTTTAGGCTATTATAAATGGTGCTACTCTAAATTTTCACGTGTATGTCTCCGTGTGGACATATATTTACATATCTCTTGGGTAGAGTCCTACGAGTGGAATTACTGGATCATATAATGAGTTTATGTATAATGTTCAAAGAAATTGCGAGACTTTTTCAATGAGGTTGTACCATTTTACATATACCAGCTGTACCATAATATAAAGGTTTTGGTTTCTACACATTTTTGCCAACACTTGATATTGTCTGTCTTTTTAACTGGTCATTTTAATGAGTGTGAAGTGGTATGCTCTTGTGATTTTGATTTGCATTTTCATAATGAGTAATTGTCTTAGTCCATTTGGTTACTGTAACAAAATATCATAGACTGGGTGGTTTATTAACAATAAAAATTTATTTTGCACAGTTCTGGAGACTAGGAAGTCCAAGATCAAAGAGCAGCAGGTTTGGTATCTGGGGAGAGTGCATTCATGGCTTATAGACAGCCATCTTTCAGCTGTGTTCTCACATGACAGAAGGAGAGGGGAGCTCCCTGGGGCTTTTTTAAAATAAAAGATCTACCCAAAGGCCTCCCTTCTAATACCATGACTTTGAGGCCTAGGTTCCAATATATAAATTTTGGGGAAAAACAAACATTCAGTCTATAGCACTAATGATGTTGAATATCTTTTTATGTGCTTCTTAGCCATTTGTATATCTTCTCTGATGAAATAAATGTCTACTAAAATATTTTGTTCATTTTCAAATTGGATATTTGTTGTCTTCTTGACTTATAAGAATTTCCTTTTATGTATATGTATATATATATATATATTGGATACAACTTCCTTGTCAGAAATATGATTTGCAAATATTTTCTCACTGTCTGGCCTTGTCTTAACTTTCTTAATGGTGGCTTTTGGAATTCAAAAGTTTTTAATTTTGACAAAGTGCAATTTATCAATGTTTTCTTTTAGTGATTGTGCTTTTGGTATTGAATCTAAGAATTCTGCCTAAACCAAACTTACAAAGATTTTTACTGTATTTTTTTTTCTGGCAGTTTTATAGTTTCGGTTCTTACGTGTAAATCAGTGATCAATTTTGAGTTAATTTTTGTGTATGGTGTGAGGTTAGAGTCTAAATTCTTTGCATGTATATAGCCAATTGCCCAAGCACCATTTGTGGAAAAAGCCACCTTTTCCATTGAATTTTCTTGCCAGCTTTGTTGAAAGTAACTATCAATAGAAGGTCATTTTTTTCTGGGCTCTGTGTTCTGTTCTGTTTATCTATGTGTGTTTCCTTTCCCTAATACCATATTGTCTTGTTTGTTGAAGTTTCATAGTGAAATCTGAAATCAAGTAGTGACTAAGTTCTTCATCTTTGTTCTTTTTCTAAATTGTTTTGGCTATTTTAGGTTTTTTGCATTTCCATACGAATTTTAGGGTCTACTTATTGATTTCTACAAAAAAACTTGAAAAGATTTTGATAGAGATTGTTTTAAACTTACAGATCAATTTGGGGAGAATTGCCATTTTGGCAATATTGAGTCTTCTAAAACACATTACACGGACCATCTCTCTATGTATTAAGATCTTTAATTTCTTATGGGAATGTTTTGTAGTTTTTTTTTTTTTTTTTTTTTTAGTGAGGACTTCTATGCAGTATGTCAAGGATGACATAAAAATTTTTGGATGCTGGAGCGCCTGGGTGGCTCAGTGGGTTAAGCCTCTGCCTTCGGCTAAGGTCATGATCTCAGGGTTCTGGGATCAAGTCCCACATCAGGCTCCCCGCTCGGCAGACTTCCCCCTCTCCCTCTGCCTGGCTCTCTGCCTGCTTGTGATCACTCTCTCTCTGTCAAATAAATAAATAAAATCTTAAAAAAAATTTCTGGATGCCATTTACATACAAGTTCCTATGTTAAGTGTAGGTCATTTCCAAATAGTTCAGGATTCCAGAAGTCTTCCAAGAGAATAGAAATAGTGGTTAATCTATGGGATTGAGTGGGATAGAGTGAGAATGTATTAGCCAAGGACGTGGTATGGTTTTGACTTAGTGATAAAGTCCTTACATCAGTATCATCAAGACTTGATCATTCGTCATGAAAATTATGCTCTAAGGTTCTAATAAGCAAGTTTTTTTTAAAGGAGAATTTTCCCCTTGCATATTGAAAGTGTTAGGTTGCTGGAGTGCCTCCAACATTTATTTGTACTTATGCTTCTTCTTGCTTATTCTGAGAAACCAAAATTATTTAGAGAAGGTGATTGCTTCCTAATGACCTTTTTTTTGATTAATGAGGCTCTGATATCAAAGATGATAACCTAGTCACATTCCAGAAAGCAAGTGCCATAAAAAGTAGTTAGGTATATAACAATTACCAGATGGAATCAGAACAGCTCTGCTGATGAAGCACGTTTCATTATTGTTAGATTCATTCTGTTCCTTTTATAAGTACAGAGGTAATCTTCTGTTGATATTTAAGCTGCTCCTCTTAACTCTTCTGATTTGCTCAGAAACAAGATTGTGGTTAAAAAATAGAAAAACAGACATAGACCTAATGTATAAATTAATTTGTTATTTAAGTGCATGTCATGTACTTTGTGTTTTATTAATGAGTAATGTTATGATATAAATGATGATATAAATGCCTGCCAAAAAATCTGATATTATGTAATTTTACAAAGCACTTCCAGGAGATATTTTTTTTCCTCCTAAACAAAGGGATTGTTATTGAAACTTTAAACTCAAGAAGCACCCGCATCAGAATCATTAGGAGGGCTCATTAAAAATGGAAGTTATGGGCCTTACTCAGACTCAAAGACTTGAATATCAAGGAGGTGGTGCCAATAAACAAGAAATTTAAAAAACTCTCTAGGTGATTCTTATGTACACTAAAGTTTGAGAATATTTACCTTAAAAAATTAACTGAAAACTTAAAATATGTCTGAATTGTTTTAACTGTGGGAGTGCTAGAAGACCAAATCTTGCAAAAAAAAAAAATAAAGAGGGCTATTTTTTTATAGAGTATAATGGATTGCAAAATTCCNAATATGTCTGAATTGTTTTAACTGTGGGAGTGCTAGAAGACCAAATCTTGCAAAAAAAAAAATAAAGAGGGCTATTTTTTTATAGAGTATAATGGATTGCAAAATTCTTTACTGCGCATTTTATTCATTTAGCATTTATTACACATTACATATCACTTTGCAATTTATATGTGTATATAAAATTACTTTTACTCATTTATAAATACACATACATATAACTTGTTTCCTTAATTAGAGTGCTAGATTCTTAAAAGCAGAGTCTATTTCACATAATTTTGTGTGCTCTCTAACAGTGCCAAGTGCATGCAAGTCCTTCTTAAATATATCGTGGGTAATATATTAAGCAGCAACACTAGTAGACATCAGTTGTCAAGAGGTTAAACTTTGGAGTCAGACCATTCTAACTGTTCTAATTAAGTATGTATACCAGCTTTGGCAAGTTTCCCAACTCTTCAAAGCCTCATTTTTCTTACCTATAAAATAGGAATGATAACAATAATAATATCTACCTCACAGGCTCATGAGAATTAATTAATTATATATAATATAATTAATTATATATTTATTATATGTAATTATATATATTTATATTAATTAATTATATATAATTAATTATATTGTATATAATTATATATAATATGTACATAATTATGTGTACACATTTATATATGAGTTATACTGTTTAGAGTGATTACTCAGAAAATGACTGCTATCATTGTTATGACTACTGGAGTAATATTCTCATTTGAGTGAAAATAATTGCACCAAAGATTTTTATACCCAATATGCATAGTTAATTAAATAATGAATTATTGATTTAGTAATGGTTATGCAATAACTTGATTTATCCATTTGACAGTAAGAAGATGCAAACCAGTAATATAATCTGGTAGTACAATAAAATACACTTCTCCTAATTCTAAAATTAATACTTATTTTTTAGAGTAGGTTAGAAAACATAGAAAAGTAAATATAAAATAAAATATTCATTTTATTATTTTTTAGCTTTTTATTTTGAGATACATTTTGTACTTACACAGTAATTGCAAAAATAGTACAGAGTTCCCATATAACTTTCATTCACTTTGCCATAATACTAACATCTTACATAACTATAGTTAATAATCAAAAAGAAATGAAAATTAGTACAATTCTATTTAATAAACCACAGTATTTATTAGGATATGAAAGTATTAATGCCATTTTTCTGTTCTAGGATCCCATTTTTCTATTTAAGGTATCATGTCTCTTTAATCATCTCCAATTTGTGAGTTATTCAGTCTTCTCCTATCTTTCATAACCTTGACACTCTTGAAGTGTACAGGGCATTTTTTTTTAAGATTATCTCTCCATTCGTGTTTGTGACGTTCTAATAATGAGATTGGGGTTATGCATTTATTGCCAAGAATACCACTGAAGCGATGTTTCTTTCTAAGTGAGTTATATCAGGGGATAGATGATGTCTTATTTTGGGGGATGTTAACCTTGATCATAGGGGTCTCTGCTGGGATTTTGACTGTAAAATTAAAAATCTCCCATTTATAATAATGAATATCTTGGTGGAGATACTAGAAGACTATTGCAAATGTCCTATTTTTCCTCAACCTTTTGCCCACAAATTTTAGCATTCATCAGTGACTATTTCTTGCTTATTATTTATATATTACTGTGGTATTTGCTTATCGGTGATTTTCTGTTTCATTCTTTCTGTATTCAGAAATTAGGATTCTTCTGTAGGGAACAGCTGTCACTTATCCTCCATTTATTCATTCACTTGCTCATTTCAGTACGGACTCAGAGCTATTTATTTTATTCTCCAGGCCATGTTCTAACGCTCTCACTTCCAATTTTTTTGCTCAAATGGTTTCACCTTTGGACATTAGGAGCTCCTTCAACTGGCTCTCATCCTTTCAACATGTTCTCATTCTTTTTGAGCACGTTCTTTGTCCAGCATGAAGATTTCCTAGGGTCGTCTTGTATTTTCTGTGCCTCAACCCTGGAATCGGTCATTTCTTCAAGGAGCTACTAGGCTAATTTTTGAGGCTACGTATAAATATTGCCAGAATTCCTTCCAGAAAGATTATATAACCAATTTTTATTTCCACCAGAAGCCTCACAGGTATTTTCAAAACTTTGACAATTGGCAACATTTTGCTAACTCTTTTGTATTCCATCTCCAACTTTACTACAGGTAGTGTTTCTCTAGCAAGTATTTTTTTTTTAATCACAGTTTGGAAGACGGTTGAACTATCTGGAAAATTCTTCAGTTTGTTCACCTTACTCAAATTATTACCAAAAATGCTGCTTATAGTTACTAGTTGTTGTTTCTTTTTTCCATATAGGGCTCCTTTGTACAGTGAAGGTATGAAACTCTAGCCCCATCATTGCAGATCCATACTAGATACCATTTTGGCCATGAAAATTTTCAGTCATCTTTGAATGAATAAAATCATTTCCCTACTTCTTCAAAACCACAGACATTCCTTAAAAATTTTTTTCTTTATGAATGAAATTCAGAGAGGCCCAATTCAAAAGGTGTTCAGTGTCTTATGCTTTTTCTCAGACTGATTATTAGTCTACGATAGGCACTCAGGTTTTATTTGTTGCAATAAGATGATTCCTATGTACAGCACTTTCATCTTAAGAAAAGACTGTCATTCTTATTTGAACCATCCAGGACCTCCTTTCATGTCACCAAAACCATGTTGAAGAAGTACCTGAAAATCCTGATGACAAACTTGACAGAAGTAAAATTCTTAGACCTTCCTATATGTTATTACTTAAATAAATCATGGATTTGACTGTGCTCATTACTCTCTGCTTTAATAATTCTTTTTATCTTTATGTGGTTTGAAAAACATAATAGTTTTTAAGAACTGAGATAAGGTTTAATCTACTTTAATTCAAATAATTTAGTAAGCAGTTATACGACAGTAATTGTTTTACATTTGTCGTGGCTTTGTAAGCTAGTACTTTCTATGTAGTCTTTAACATAAATATCCATTATGAATGGACATCATAATGGTTATCATTATAAATGGTTATCTTATGATAACCATTTGAACCAACAAACCATTTGTTTGTTCAACAAATCTTGAACATCCACTCTCTTAGCTTGATATTAGAAACTGTTTAGAAACCGGTGCCAGTCTAATAGAGGAACTGGAATTTCCAATACAGACCATTTCTGTATCATACGGTAANACTGTTTAGAAACCGGTGCCAGTCTAATAGAGGAACTGGAATTTCCAATACAGACCATTTCTATAAAAGTATATTTTCTAAAAACTATATTGTTTTTCCAAATCTTTATAAGGACAAAAATGCCGAAATGATGAACTTACTATCGACTTTGTCCATTTAAAAGATCAGTGAAGATTTCTTTCTCATAATTCAAGAAATTCTAACTATGGTAAATCCGTTTAAAACATGCTGAATCAACCTTGAACCCAGCTTTGAAAAGATCAGCCTTTCACGAAATTACTTCAAGTAGCTTATAATTTCACTTATTGCCTTTTATGATTTAAAAATATTGTTCCATTTCTTTTTACATACTCAAACTTCCTTATATCTCTTCAACTAGGAATACTGAATTATATGGCTTTCTCATCTAAACAGATTTCTCCCATCTTTAGAAATGGTTGCATGATCTGGCACAGGTTAAGAAAGGGCTTATATTTCTAATTCCCTAGGACAGTCTATATCTCAGTGCAAAATATATAGTTAGCTCAGTAGCTCTCTTAATTTCAAGCAGGCCAAATATTTTAGAATGAATTCTACTACCAAACTTTCATGGTTCCATTGAAACTTTTGACATTAGAATCAATTTTTCTTGGAAAAATATACTTTCCTGGTATTTCTCTTGGTTCTGAAAATATCTTGAAAAGGGAATGAAAAGCTTCAAAAGTTTATTGAATTGCAGATTGTTCCATGAAACAATAATTTGGTGATTATGTTTCAATAATTTATAAACAGATATTTATACTTATCTCAAAAAGTATCTGCATATTTAGAAAACAAGAAGCAAGAGGGCTTCACAAAATGCAATTGAACTTTAATACAAACATTAATGTATGAAAGGTTCACATATTTTAATTAATCTAAAATTTTAATCGAGTCAGTTACATTATCTTTTTTTTTTTAAAGATTTTATTTACTTATTTCACAGAGGGAGAGAGATCACAAGGAGGCAGAGAGGCAGGCAGAGAGGGCCAANCGGCCTCGATCCCAGGACGATCCCAGGACGCTGAGATCATGACCTGAGCCGAAAGCAGAGGCTTTAACCCACTGAGCCACCCAGGCGCCCTACATTAATTATCTTTATGGCAGCCTTCCTATTAGGTGAGAATGGCAGAGGTAAACAAGTATCTTTTCTTTCTCTTAAGAAATGCAGCAAAGATTCCATCTGCATGGACGGTATAGTAAAATGTGCCAATCATGGGCTTAAGAAGCATTTTGCACTGTTTTAATAATAACGTCTTTGTGCAGACGATCCATGAAAAAGGGAGAATAAGATCAGTATAAATAAATAAGACTCAAAGATAATTCAGATTATCTTTTTAAGTCAATAGTTTCAGTATTCTGTGGCCTTTTATGAGATGGCCACAAAAAGAGACACAGGAGAGGCGGAGGAAAACAGAAATTTCTGTGCTTCAAGATAATTCAGATTATCTTTTTAAGTCAATAGTTTCAGTATTCTGTGGCCTTTTATGAGATGGTCAGTCAGGTGTGGCCACAAAAATAGACACAGGAGAGGCGGAGGAAAACAGAAATTTCTGTGCTTCGCAACCACTCTTCAAAGACAAAACAAACACACGAACTAAGCAAAATAAAATTTATGTATTAAAGATTTGGGGGACTTTTCAGACTACAATTTGAAATGACAATGAGGTTATAATAAGATAAGGACAGATGGATCTTAATCCATCTTACGTTTCACAAAAGTGATTAGGCATGCGAGAGTTAGAGACCATTTGATTTTCAGAAGTAATAATTGAATACTCAGAAACAATTGAGGAGGACATTAGGCTAAGTGAAATAAGCCAGGCACAGAAAGACAAATTCTGCATGACCTCACATATATGTGGAATCTAAAATAGTCAAACACACAGAAGCAGCCAGTAGAAGAGTGGTTGCTAGGGGATGGAGAGAAGAGAGTATGGGGAGGTGTGGGTCAAAGGTACAAAGTTTTAGTTACACAAAATAACACACGAGAGGCTCAGAAAAGCCTTGTCATACTTATCCTCTCTGGAGAGGGACTTGCTACCTGCGGTGCAGGGTCAAGGGGAAGCAAAGCTTTAGGTCAGATGGCAGAGGACAGAGCAAGGAAAAGTTTAGGTCAGAGCCATTATATGGAAAGGCAAGGCAAGGCAGGACAAACAGTTTAGAATTGTCTAGTTTAAATAATTCTGGTGGTCTTTGGACTGTAGAGGTGGTCTCTGGTTGTCTGGTACCTGGCCCTGGGATGATTTAGGGCAGGAGAATTATTGATTTGGTTATGTGAGTTAGAAGAGGAAGAAGTTGGTGGTGTAGATTTGGGATTGGTTGGTTTGTATATAAAAAGTATATTTGTAGGCAGGTTGTTAATTATCTTTGGGATATAGCTAGCCCTGAGAGGGATGGTCTCTCTCTGGGTCTGTAAGGCTCCAAATGCCCAATCATCAGTAATATCGAAAATAGGAAAATATAGTTACTGTACATGGTCCTGTGATGAATGAATTCCAATTAGACAAACCTAGAATCTACAAAAACACAGATGGATATCCTGTATTAATCTATATATTCTCTTTTAAAAGGAAATGGAAAAAGAGTACCTGTCAGGCTAAGTGTGACCATCCCACTTTGTCTACGTCCATATATAGGAAGGATTTTGGCAATTCCCAGTAACTTTTTCTTTCTTAGTTTTTTATGCTCCCATGGAACTATGGGCTTTGATGGAAATTTTATTAAAAATTGCAGATATACCTGTACTATTTTTTTCATAACACACAACCTCTTGTGATAATATTTGCCTATAGCTAACGTAAGTTTTGTATATACAAAACTTAATAAAGAGAATGTATATAGGGAAGACAACATATAATTCTGATTAGCCTCCCCCTAATTTTTCTCCCCAGCCTTTCACAAGTAGATTAGGGATTATTTTATGTTGATTTGACTTTCTAATTACATATTTCTTTCTGATAAGCCACTGCAGGGGTGTTATATTATATGAATAAAGATACAGGAGTTCACCTTTGATTATTTTGGATAAAGCCTGTGCAAGAAAACACTGTATTGTTTGGACTTGGTTATATTTTCAAGAAGTTAAGATTTTAGAAAATGTAATATTCCCAAAGAATTTGGTTTTGGCTTAACAGTCAAATTGAAAACCAAGTAAGGGAGTTTTACATAAATCTGGGAGCCAGTCAAAATAAAGAGCAATGAACATTTATCAAATGCAGAGACTGTGTTTGGAAACTTTTTAAATCTTACTCATTTTTGTTCACCTGAATTATATATAAAACTCCCTTTAATAGTAGGAAGCATTTACCTTTGGAAGAGGACGAGGAAGTAGCCCTAAGTAAAAGGTGATAATACAATTCAATAGAGATAACTTTTATTAATGTACATGACTGTTCTGTGAATTGAATCAAGCTTTTAAAAAAGTTTAACAGAAGCTTAAATTTCCACTGAATATAATAGTTAACTATATGCGAAACTTAGCTATTGCCCAAAATTTTATAAAACTTCTGGTTTTATGAACTAGTTTCTAGTGCTAGTGGCCTTTTTGGAAAGTCCATGTAATTTCTGTGATCTGTGTATAATGTGGCTAAACAGATAAATTGATTAAGTTTCCATAAGAGGCAAGTTCAGAATCAGGCTAGCAATGCATTTTATAAGTAGTTGGGCATGAGTCTGTCTCCCACACTAGACTGTGTCTGAATCGTGTCTGTATCCTTAGTGCCTGGTACATGACCTGGCATGTTGTAGAGGTATGCCATAAAAGATGTGTTGAGTTAAAAAAAAAAAAAGAAAGAAAAAGTGTATTTTTGACTATATGGTAATGGCTTATAATGAAAATTTAGAGTACTCTCTGTTTAGACCCCTTGGCTTAATACCATTAAACACTAGCTACATTTCTTTGTGATGTTCTTCAATTTTAGCAGTTAAATTTAAGAATTCCTTGAAGCCAAATTGACTCTTAAGGTGCTAAAAATAAAAAAAATGCAAAAATTTCTCTTCAGCTTGTTTTTATCAGTTTGAATTTTGCATCAAAAATAAATGAGAAACATTTTGATGTTGTGAAGCAGAAAATATTAGGCTAAATTAATAGGTTTCCCATTATAATTCCTGGTAGCATGGAAGTCTTTATTTACATGTTAGAGCTCAAATTCAAACTTTTACAGACCATTAACTGATTTGGAAGTTCTATGTGGGAATCAGAAGAGATTGGAGGATGTGTTTTCAAATATCAAAATAAGTAAATACATATTGCTATAAAATTTTAGCTAGCTAATGCTCTCTCCCTTGTAAATTAAATTAGTTCCTTCAAAATCAGACATAAGCAATACCACAGATATTTTTATCTTTGATATATTGACAAAAGCTTACGGGAAGCCTAGCTACAGCGATAAAAAAAACATTTTACATTTGTTGAAATTCTTCCTTTTGCTCAGTTTTTGTATGTGTTGTTTCTGGAATTTTCAATACCTTAGGTAACGGACTCTTATGACAGTGTGATTTCTAACTTTGTCTTCATTTATTCACGTTCTAAAATAGGTACTGTTCTTGTAGGGGTTGCATATCTTTTATGCTCAGAGATTTTAGAACAGCTTTTTAAAAATCAACTTTTTCTTTTTCTGAAATGGTTATACAGGATCTTAACTGAAGACTTAACAAAATCTATTATGGCTGTTCTTTCACTTGGAGAAGTCAAATTACTCTGATTTAACTCTGAAACTAGGTAGTTCTTTAAATGTCCTTGGAACCAAGTAGTTAGCAGCATTTATGTGCCTATTATGTTTAATCGTGTTGTAATTCTTCAAACAATTAAACTAATTTCAGCTATTTCAACATCTATTAGGATGATTGTCAAGGAACATATTTATTTTCATGTCCAAATTAGTGGTGATTAAACCATGAATAATTTGAAATATTAATTGATAATCAAGATGATAGTATAAATCAGTGTACAAGTCTCATTTTTTATGTACATGACTATAATAAAAGGAACTTTTGGATGTTGTTTGATCAGTATTTGAGGACATTTGACAAAGTGATTTGTATTTTTAAACTAGTATAGACATTCACCAAAATCTGAAATTAAAGCCAATTTAGAATAAATGTATAAATTAATTTGCCTAAGAAAAGAACTGGAAAAAGATTAAACACAACATAGGGTAATGATTAGTTACTTAATGTGTTCTTGTTAGGGAAAAAAGAGAAACCTAGGTTCATTGAGTTAAAAATGAAAGTGTTACAAAATACTACATATTGTATAATTCCATTTATATAAAACTTAAAAATCAAGAAATACTAATCAAGACAGTGATGACTTTGGGGAGGAGAGGCAGTGTACTTCAAAGGTTCTTGGTCTAGATGGTGGTCACCAAGGTGTGTTTATTTTGTGATAATTCAGTGAGCTGTAAAACTTGTGATGTGTATACATTTATACATGTGCATTATATTCAATAAAAAGGTAAGAAAAAATTTAAAAATACTTATCGATTAATGAATGGATAAATTAACAAATGAATATTAAGAAAGGTTTCTTTCTGATTTAGCTGAAGCATCAGCTAGACTTTGGCACTGTCCCTTACCATGATTAGTAAGTTTGTTAGCAAGTTTATGACCTGGGTTTGTAAATCATACTTACTTGTTTCATTGATGTTCTCCTGTAGTGATTCTTAGTTTGTAAAATATTAACCCTGGGCTGAAATTAGCAGATAAGTTTTTTTTGCAATCTACTCCCAGATTTTAAAGCTTGTAATAAAATTGAAAAAAAAATGGAAGTGTTAGTATGACATTATTGACATTTACAATAATTCTCCTTCTAGCTATTTCTTTCTAGATTTAATTTCCTTAAAATTTGAATATAGGTAGTTTCTATTTCTTCATTTCATACATCGTAAAAGTTCTTTCCATCATCCAGATATCACATAGATTAGATGGTTGGGTTAGAGCAGTGGGTCTAGTATCTTGGACCCAGTAATAGTACTTGGGGCCGAGCAATGATACCAACTCAATTAAATAGCATGATGACTTTTTTAAAGCTCTTCAGTTCTTTTATGATAGCATCTATGTATTTTTCAAAATATTATTGTATCTATGACTCATTTCTGCCTCCTTCTTCCATATATCTCTGAAGTGAGTAGCATAGGCAGTATTATTTTCTAGAAAAAGTGATCAATAAATTCAGGTTCAGTTGGACATTTGAGTAAGTTAATGGCAGAACCAGGACTAGAACACAAATACCTTACATCTTAAATTGATCAATATTTTTCTGTTGCTCTGTGAAATGGCAGAGTTCCCTTATAATTTCCTCAGGTGAGGTTGCAACTATATTTTCCAAAACAGATATCTTATGTAGTCTGCTAGCTCACTCATTCACTTACTCACTCAGATATTTATTGAAGACACACAGTATGTGCCATTGGTGTTAAGGGCTTGGCTCAGCGGGTTTCAGTTTTGCATATAAGCTTGGTGCTTTCTTGGCAAGAACTTTGAGAGGATAATTATGATATTTATCAGAGTATTGTTATTGCTGAGACTCTAATAATTGGTAAGTAGGACTAAGAATGTTCTTAAAAACATGACATTCTTCAAGCTTTAAAAAATCAGTGTAATGAACTTGTAAAAAACACAGAATCTAAGGTTTCAACTAATCACCATGCTGACTACTAGAGTCCTCCAGTCTCCACAGAATTAACCTTTGTTTTCAGTTTGGTGATTATGCTTCCAGATCTGGCATATACCCATGATTTTTTTTTTTTTGCCCCAGGGGTACAAGTCTGTGAATCATCAGGCTTACGCAGGTCACAACACTCACCATAGCACATACCCTCCCCAATGTCCATAACCCAGCCACCCTATCCCTACCCCCACACCCTCCAGTAACCCTCAGTTTGTTTCGTGAGATTAAGAGTCTCTTATGGTTTGTCTCCTTCCTGATCTCATCTTGTTTCATTTTTTCCCTCCCTACCCCCCCATGACCCTCCACCCTGCCTCTCAAATTCCTCATATCAGACAGATCATGTGATAATTGTCTTTCTCTGATTGACTTATTTTGCTTAGCATAATACCCTACCCATGCTTTTTTATTTAAGCAATGTTTTGGAGATCTATGCATGTTAGATGATTGATCCATCTCACTGTTCATCTGTTGCATATTCCATAGTCTATGTTAACTATTTCCTATTATGGGCATTTATGTTGTTTTCAAAATTTGTTCTCTTTTTAAGCAATGCCTCAGTAAAAAATATATATATGTTCTCTGGAGTAGATATTGAGGTGTCTATTTGCATTGAAATTTTTATAAATAGTGAGAAAATGATGCTTCAGATTGACTAATCCAATTTTTATGTGTTTTGTGAGGTAGTTTGTTAACCTATGCCTTCTCCAAAATGTGTTATTATGTAAAAAAATTGTTTTTCCAATTTAATGGGTTAAAATATGTGATCATTTTAAAATTTGTATTTCCTTAGAACACTGTTATTTAGAGACTATTTGTTAACTTTTTGTTTTTAAATGGTTAACAAATCAAATAAATAACAGATATCCGTTTGCCAATCTAACAGATTTTTAAAAGTTTGTATTTCCTTAGAATATATTTTTAAGTTTATTGTTCATTTCTTCCTCTGTGAATTGCCTATTGCCTGTTTTTTGTCCACTTAAAAAAAGACTTTATCTTTTTCTTGTATATATATATATATATTTTTAAAGATTTTATTTATTCATTTGACACAGAGAGAGAGATTACAAGTAGGCAGAGAGGCAGGCAGAGAGAGGAGAGAGGAGGAAGCAGGCTCCCCGCTGAGCAGAGAGCCTGATGTGGGCCTCGATCCCAGGACCCTGGGATCATGACCTGAGCCGAAAGCAGAGGCTTTAACCCACTGAGCCACCCAGGCGCCCTCTTGTATATATTTTTTAAAAAGATTTTTATTTATTTATTTGACAGAGAGAGACACAGCTAGAGAGGGAACACAAGCAGAGGGAGTGGGAGAGGGAAAGCAGGCTTCCCGCTGAGCAGGGAGCCTGATGCGAGCTTGATCCCAGGACCCCATGATCATGACCTGAGCCAAAGGCAGACACTTAACAACTGAGCCACCCAGGCACCCATTTCTTGTATATTCTTAATGAATTCTTATGGATTCTAATATTTGTCTATTGATTATATTACACATTTTATTTTTCAGGTCTTGCCCATTCATTTGTGGTATTCTTTCCATAGAAGTGTTTTATTGTGATGTAGTCAAGTGTATTAATCTTTTTATTTGTCATTTTTTGCCTTTTGTATTTAACAATTTTTTCGTGAATCATATAAAAAATTTTTTTGATCTTTAACCTAATTAGACTTTTTTTGTAGTGCTTTGAGACATGCATTTGTCTTTATTATTATTCAAGCCTAACATTAAAAAAAACTAACCTTTTTATTTTGGAATAAATTGAGATACAGAGTCTCTATATACCCTTTACCCAGTTTCCTCTAATGTGTTTCCTCTAACATCATACGTGGTGCATTTGTCAAAACTAATAAATTAACATTGACATATTAATTTCAACTATATTGCAAACTCTTTTCAAGTTGCACCAGTTTATCCACTTATGCTCTTTTTCTGGCCTGGGATCTCATCTAGGATATCACGTTGCATTTGGTATTCATGTCTCTTTAGTCTCCTCTGAGGAGACTCTCTCTTTCCTTGTTTTTTTATGCCCTTGATAGTTTTGAAAAGTATGAATCAGATATTTTCCAAAATGTCCCTCAGTTTGGGTTTGTCTGATGTTTTCCTATGATTAGACTGGGATTATGTGGTATTGGGAAGAATATCACAGAGGTGAAGTGCTCTTCTTATTACATCCCATGAGTGGTATATGATATCACCATGACTTATCTCTGATGAGGTTAACCTTGATCACTTGATTAGAATAATAGTTGCCAGGTTTCTTCATGTTTAAGTTACTATTTTATTCTTTACGTACTTTAGTTTTTGGAAGCAAGTCATTAGGTCCAGTCTACACTCTACCTCCTGGGAGGGAAGAAGTTTTTATATATGTTATTTGAAATTATTCCTTTTTAAAAAGATTTTATATATTTATTTTGAGAGAAAGAGAGAGAGAGAGAAAGAGAGAGAGAGAGAAAGCATGAACAGAGGGAGAGGGAAAAGCAGACTCCCCACCGAGCAGGGAGCCAGATATGGGGCTCCTCCCAGGACCCTGGGATCATGACCCGACCTGAAGGCGGGCACTTAACTGACTGAGCCACCCAGACACCCCTGAAATTATTATTTAAGAAAGACTTATCCTTTCCCTCCCATTTATCTATTTATCCAGACATTTATATATATCAATGCAGACTCACCAGATTTATTTTATACACCGGCATATAATACAATGCTCTATTACTTATTTTTTTTTAAAGATTTTATTTATTTATTTCACAGAGGGAGAGAGATCACAAGGAGGCAGAGAGGCAGGCAGAGAGAGAGAGGGGGAAGCAGGCTCCCCGCTGAGCAGGGAGCCCGAATGCGGGCCTCGATCCCAGGACCCTGAGATCATGACCTGAGCCGAAAGCAGAGGCATTAACCCACTGAGCCACCCAGGCGCCCTCTATTACTTATTTTGTTGCTCAAATTATTCTAGCTTTCGCCATTGGGAACTTTCAGCTTGGCTCCTAATTTTTTGTTGCTGTTGTTTTGAGAGATCATGTTGAATTAAGGGAAAAGATAAATATATATGTCATGGATTAAAAAAGCTCAAAAGTAATAACTTATACAAATATACCTATTTTTACAACATATTGACATTTTGTTTTAAAAATACTTAAAACTTTAAGTGATAGAGGACATTTCATTTTTCAGGATTCTTTTGTATTTTGGCAAGTCCCTCTGTAAAGTTATTTCAACTTATTATCTCTAACTATATTTTAGTGGCAGAGTATTAAATAGTGAGTCATCTGTTCACTGTTTATAAAAGTTGGTAAATTAAATCAAAATATCTACAAATAGGAAATATAGGAAACAATGTTGCTTATGAATTATATAATTATTTTTTAAATAAGTGAGGGTGTGTAGAATATATTAAAACAAATGTGACCACTACTCAATAATTTATTCAGAATTTTTGAAAATCTCTCACCTTTGAGATTGCATTCTAATAATATGTGTAAGACTATAACTCATATAAAATTGAATACCATATTTGCAAAAGAAATGATAACTTTGAAATACTGTTTGGTGCATGAGTCACCTGTCATTCAAAAATTCCTAACTCGATGCTAAGTATTCAAGCCAATAAAAGACCTCAGAATTAGAACATTCTTTTGTAAGAATTTTTTTAAAATGTGCTTTGCTTTATAAGTATACAGCTATATTTTGAAATGCATAGGTATTCTTAGTTAATATAGGTGTTTATTTATTTTCACATGATGAAAACCAAAATTTATTTAAAATAAAAATTGAGCATGTTATGGTCTTAAAAATAATGTCCCAAACATGGGGAACATAGGCTATGTCATCAGATTTACAAAGATTTATAATTTGCTGGATTCAAAGATATAACATTCCAGATGATATTCGATATGTATTTGATTTTCTATTTCAGTTACTTTATTGTCATTAAAATGTTGTCTAGGTGTAGCAAGTTATGATAATGCAAACAATAAATTTGAAATATTATAGAGTAAATGAAGTTCCCCTCTATTTTTTTATTAGTTAATCTATATGGATATATGGTGGAAAGATAAAGGACTCTTGTGTTAACTAGGTTACTCTGAACCTCAGTTTATCTGTCTGAAAAATAGAGATCTAACAATAGCTATTTTGCATGGTTTTTGTAGGTATTTTATATGGCACATAAAAACGATGCACAAATGTTAGTTCCTTCCTTTTCTGCTACACCATACAAAAGTTATGAAAATAAAAATGTTCCATAGTCTATCCAGATTTTTTTCTAGAGTTAAGCTATTAGTTGAGTAAAGTTAGTTATAACATATTCCCCATATTTGATCTACTTAGATCACTAGAATACATGTAAAGAATCAATAAGAAGAGAAATTCCATAGGAGTTATTATAATTATTACTTTTTTTTTACAATGGGGCAAATGTTAACTGGCTGGGAACATGTTTTATCAAATTATAACACCAACATTTTTTATATATGATATGAAGACAGACATTTATAAATTTGTTAGTTGTTTCTGTTATTCGGAGATTATTAACATGGGGAACAAATAAGATCTTTCTATGAAATTAAAAAGCTATCTTAAAAAACTAAAATAAGAAGTTATAATAGATATGGGGCCAAGATGTAATGCTCAGGGCAATTGACATAAATGACGGAGTATTTGACTTGTTAATAACATGTTTTTCCCCCCTACTTATGGCGAGCTCATGCCATAATTTCTTACATATTTTTTTCTTTCCCTGCAAGCAATGTGTGGCTTTTAGATGTTAATTGACTTGTTAATTTAGGATGTAGTCATTCTGCTCAACGTTTACATTTCTTCTGAGTTATCCAGTTTTTTGGCATACATTATTTATAGTAGTCTCTTACGATCCTGTGTATTTCTGTAGTATCATTTGTAATGTCCACTCATTCCATTTCTGATTTTATCTGAGTCTTCTCTCTTTTCGTAGTCTAACTGAAAGCATGTCAGTTTTGTTTATCTTTTTGAAAAACCATATCTTAGTATTGTTGATCTTTTCTATTGTGTATCTGGTCTCAACATATCTTTACTGATTGTTTTGCCATCTTTAGGAAAAGTTTCTTAGTTGTTTGGTCTTTTGTTCTTATTCAAAGTCTGTTTGGACTTCTTGAATCTGTGATTTGATGCTTTTCATTAGTTTTGGGAAATTCTTAGCAATTATATTTTCAAATAACGTTTCTCTTATCTTTAATTTTTGTCCTTCTGGAATTCCAATTTAAGTTACACTGTCTCACCAGATCTGATGTCTCCTTACACTTTCTTCTGTATTTTCTATAGATTGCCTCTTTATCCTGTTTTGTAGGTAATTTCTTCTGACCTATCCCCCATCCACTGGGGACTTAGTTTCAGTCATGGTAGATTTTGATTTCATAGTTAGTTCTATCTAGTTGATTCTTTCATTAATATGCAATGTTACGTTTTACAGTTCTAGTTCCCTGCTGAAAATATCATTTTACTTTTATTGACATAACCGTAGTAATTATAGTTTTTTAAAAAAACATTCTCTGATAATTCTTTTCCATGGGGAACTGGTGGGTCTGTCTCTCTTGTCTGCTATTTATGGTGGTTCTTATTCATGTTATTATAACTCTTCTTTGTCTGTTTAGGTTTGATCATGTGCTAAATATTGTGTTTATATAATTATTCATAGAAATAATTTAAGGTCCAGGATGATGTTGTCATCCTTCTGAGATGATTTTTTTTCCCTTTGTCACTGCCAGGCATCCAACGAAGTAGCAATTATGGATGTTCTTAATCCTACTTCAGTATGTGAAATTTTCTGTGCCACTCAGATAACTCAGTGTATGATGGAAGTCAGTGCGAAGCCTATTTTACTTCCAGTTTATCCTTACATATATGTTACAGTCTTTTGACATCTCAGTCATACCCACAAGTCCTCTAGATCTTGCTCTCTACCTCCAGGAGGTTGTCAGGAATACAGTTGAGTCTCTCAATCAGATCAGAGCAGTTCAGAGCAGTAAGTGGCCTCAGCTCTGTACTTACCTGTTTGGTTTTCAGCCTGTTTTGGCCCAGTGATTCCTAACTGTTCCATTAGCTCTTCTGTGCCTTTAGAAGGATGTTAGTTATAGATCATCCAAATTTTTTAAGTTCATATAAAGGATTTTAGAGTTATCAGTGGGAAGCTTGGTCTGAATTACCTAGTGTACTATTACCAGAAGCGCAAGTCCCTTTACAATGCTTGTTTACATTGAAATGAAAATAAATCTCTAGGTAGTTATTTGCAGGAAAACATAGATGTAGAAGTAAAATTTTATTCTATACTGAAAATTAAAAACAAGTCCCCATGGATAATTTTTTAAAAAATTTTTGCTCTTTCTTTGTTAGTTCAAAGTAAGATCTGTTCTTACTCAGAATGTCTCAGAGTAGATGATTCCATGTAAACTGAAGGCTTTACAGGAATCTATATATCTGATAAGTTGTTAACTTCTAAGGCAAAGCATTAGCGAGTATATAGATAAACATGCTGTTCTGATAGAAATAAAACTTATAACACATATTTAAAAATTAGAGGTAGATTTGAAACCTCCTTTGCTCTGAAACTTTTTAAAAGATGAAATAATGTTAAGTGTCAGAAAATAGCATTACAGTAATAAGATTATGTCTAATAAGAGGATTTAAAAGGTTAGTTTTTGTCTAAGGTGTAAAATTTGATTTTACATCTTCCATTTGACAGCAGTCATCCATGTGCATTGTAACCAAAATGTCACGGTCGTGATAAGCTACAGTAAAATGATGTATTTAAGTTTTTAAAATAAAAGAAGTTATAATTTACTTTATAATTTGTCTAGATATAGGAGCAGTAAGTAAGAGTGAAGGAAATAGTGTGGTGTATAAATGGGGTGTCTCTCAATTGGATAGGGGCTCCAAATGTGGGGTATGATCAGGGGGAAACCAGTGACACCATAGGTGAAAGAATTCACCTGAGGCAGAACAAAGGAGAGAAAAAATTTATTGAATACACGGTAAGGGAGTTTTGGGCAGGATAGAGGAGGAGACACTGTGTGCAAGCAGGCAGTGTGGGTGGGGGATGCCTTTAAAGATGGAAGATGAGACGGTATGATCACATACAGAATTCTCCCTTTCTGGGCAACTGTGCTCTGTTGTAAGTAGCCCATTGGTTAGTTAGGACCTGTGGATATGTTGAGGTGGGTTCCCTGAGGGGCCTTTTCTACATTACATTGCTCAAGGCTTTCTGCCTGAAAGTCGCCTCCACAAAGAGTACATGGTGTTTGAGAGAATCCAATTCATTAGCTTTAGAGGGAGTGTATCTTTAAATATAGCTTCATCATTTATTGCCAAGCCTTGTGCTCCTTTGTTCCCTCTCCTGGGTCACACGCTTACCATATATTTAGATTTTCACAGTTTTCTACGACCACGCCACATATCTTCACTAGCAGAAGTGATTCTGTTGATGATCATATAGGCCAGAGGCAAGTCAGTGAAAAGTATTTCGGGCATCCAGGGTTTCAAAATTGCTCGCTGCCTGGCTTGTGGTACTTTTGTACATTATATACTTATAATGGGGACCAAGGAGTAGAGGACCAACTTGGGGATAAATAGAAAAGATTAGCAAGTGATATTAATTTGATAAAAGCTTAGTTGGTAAATATTTAGGCATTAAGGAAATTTTACCACTTCAAACATTCTAAAACCTATTTACCCTTGAATAACAAAACATTTGCCTCTTTTGGTTTCTTTCTCCTTTTCTTTTGCTCAGAAAAAATATTGAGTTAAAAACATTTTTTTTTTTAAAGATTTTATTTATTTATTTCACAGAGGGAGAGAGATCACAAGGAGGCAGAGAGAGAGAGGGGGAAGCAGGCTCCCTGCTGAGCAGGGAGCCCGATGCGGGCCTCGATCCCAGGACCCTGAGATCATGACCTGAGCCGAAAGCAGAGGCTTTAACCCACTGAGCCACCCAGGTGCCCAAGTTAAAAACATTTTAATGCTATATTACAGATAATAGGATTCCTGGGATACTGAGGAGGGCTTCTAGAGCCAAGCCCTCTTAACAGAGTAATCCGAACCTCTATAGGGAAAAAGGAGAAGATAATGGTGTAAGAGGTTTAAAGGAGGAGTTAGAGGAAAATAGGTAGCAAATAGGAAGGAGAAATGTTTAAAAACAGCTATGGGTGGTATACTAATTAGCAAAACCATATGAAAGGGTGCGAAGATTAGGGAAATTGGGGCAGGCAGATTTTCGTGTCATTTTTGCAAAAGGCTGGAGAGGAGTAAAGAATAACAAAGGCAAAGGATGATGCCTGTGGCTCCTTCTGGGGACATTGTATCTGTGAATTGCATCTACTTTTTCAGGATTACAAAGAAAGAAAGGGCAGCAGAGACTGTTACATAGACAAAAATTAGTGACTGATGGAAGTCAATAGATGTTTGATTATAGAACATGGGGCTTCCTCACTACACCGCTAACTGTAGAGAATAGCTCCAGTCGGAGCTACATATATATATGGTTTCTTTTCCTTTTTCTCCCCTCTCCCCCCCAGTTCTGTTCTCTCTGAAGTGTTGTTGAAGAGTATCGTGGAAAAGGTAAGAGACCAGGTATCCAAAGGGTGGGGTCTCATCCTCCTTCAGAAGTTGAGTGATGTGTCGGCCTCAATGGTAGTTTCTATGGCTATAAAGTGAAAAAAAAAACAGCTATATTACGACGAGATGTTTTAGTTTAAGCTGAACTATTTTTTGAAAATGCTTTGAAAAATATACAAAATGTAAAATTTTATTTCATTAACTACTTATGACAAGCAGTATGTTATAGAGTTTTAGAGAGCTAAGTATAAATCCTAAGTGTAAATCTCCCCTGTACACTTAGGTCTAGTTACCTATTGCTCTGATTAGAAATATTCTGATTTATACAGTGGAAACAGAGTAACTACACTCACCAGATTGTGAGAATTAAATATGGCACTGCCTGGGAAGAATTTGGTGGGGTACCTGGCACACAGTAGGTGATAAATGTGAGCTCCTTCCTTTACATGGTGACATTAGAAATTTGTTCCATGGCCATCAGTCAGTTTGTGTGGATCCATTTCTTTACTCATTATGTATACACCTACTTCATTTGCACTATGATATGGTTTGTCCTTATGTTCCTTGTAGCTTATGTGTCATGAAATATTGTTACCTATATTTGTCTGACTGCCAATAAATGCTACGCTGCTGAAGGATGACGTTCGCTTTATATTCCCCATCATGTGTACATCCTAGGCAGTTTGTTAATAAGTGTTCCCTATATTGGAAAGGTGACCAGTCAGGCTCTGAATGAAACTTCTGTGCCTGGTAGTATCTGCAGTTTGAATCTAAAGAATGGGTAACATCTATACCTCATCATGGATGGTTATTTAGAAATTCAAACTTTTTTTATTCATTTATTTTTGGATTTTGTCCTCATGCGTGTACATGTAAGCAGTGTCTTCAATGGGGAGAGTAAGGGAGTAAGGTACTGGGCATCTTTGTAGTGTTGCTACTTTGGAGTCTTTCCTCTCTCAGTCCTCTTTTAAAGGATTTACTTGATCAGGTCAGGCCTAGAATAATTGCTTTTGATTAACTTATTATTAATTGGGGACCTTAATTACTTGTACAAAATCCCTTCACCTTTGCTACATGACATAATCATAGGAGTTATATTCCTTCACTTTTGTCATATTTTTTTTTTTTGCTTAGAAGCAGTTAAAGATCCTGCCCACACTCAAGGGGAGGGGATAACAAAAAGATATGAATACCAGAGGGTGGGAATCATGGGGGCCATCTGAGAATTCTGCTTACCACAGTATTGATGTAATTTTGTGTCTCCAGTTGTAAATAATATTAACAAATAAGAACTTCTATGACTTGAGTTCTACTTTGTGAATGCATTACATTTTGCATTTAGACTGAATTATTTAGACTGAATCTATTACCTTGTAGACTCGATATAGAACCCTGACCCAGAAGTAAAAAACAAAAAACGATCAATCTAAATAAGAGTCCAGATGAACAGAAACATTTAGAATAAAACAAATGGTAGTGTTTGCCTTGTTGTTTATTAGGTTCATGACTTTTTGGTTTATTTTAGAGAGCAGGAGACAAGAGTTTTTGAAAAATTCCTGCTTTTGCTCTCTTGAATTAAATCTGGTGATCATTTTAATGGATAGTAATTTTGATTGACGTCAAACAGCAAAACTGAAGGGGAACTGGAATTGCATATAGTCTGATGAACATTATTTTTAATTGATGGTCATAACCACCAAGAATAGTACTGGGGCACTTATACAATGTTTACTTTGTGTTTAAGAAAAAACTTTTATATATCTTTTTAAAATGAGTATTCAAAAATGGAATTGCAGAGGAAAACATGCCCACAGAAAAACTTGTACAAGAATGATCATGGGAACATTATGCATAATAGATAAAAAGTTGAAAGATCCAAATAATCTTCTATTGATGAATGCCTAAATAAAGTGTAGTACATACATACAATGGAATATTACGTGGCAATAAAGGAGAATGAGGTGCTGGTACATGTTACAGCATGAATGAACCTTGAAAATGTTATGCTAATTGAAAGAAATCACAAAACACCCCATATTGTATGATCCCATTTATATGAAATGTCCAGATTAGGCAAATCCATAGAGACAGAAAGTAGATTAGTGGTTGCCTAGGGCCGGTGAGGGGAGGAAGATTGGCAGGGGAAGGAAACAGGCACGGGGTTTTTTTTTTGAGGTGCTGAAAATGCTTTGAAAGTAATTGTGATGGTTGCACAACTCTGTGAACGATTGTATGGCATGTGAATTATGTCTCAGTAAAACCAAAAAGCATGGAATTGCATGGCATTCTAGCATTTTGATGCAACCGATATATTCACTGCTCTCCTTACGTCTCCTCACTTTGTTCTGAGCATATTATTGTGTGGCATGTTCCCTCCACTAAGGTGTATGTATCCAAAATTGAAAAGTGTAATTCTGTATTGACGAATTTTCAGTGAGAATGAGTGGAAGTATGTGAAAGCATAATTGTTGTCCAGGGCTTTTGTCATATGTGGTCAAAAGCACTATACAATCCTCTTGGATTAAAGTAAGAACAAAAGTACATTATGTACTTGTTAAATACTTCAGTATCTATTTCTATTAAATTAAATTTTGATATAAACTCTGATTACATAAATAAGATTTCAGGAACACGCCAGATCACATGTTGTCCATTCAAAGCTGCAGCCTTAACAATTTTTAATTTACATTGTAAAATTTTCTTTTCTTACTGCTGCTCATTAGGAGCTTTTAATTTAATGTGTTTCTCTTCTAGTATAAGCATAGAAAGGCAAGTAAGAATAATTAATAATATTAATATTAAGAATAATATTTAATGACAATGTTGATGAAACAGAATGGGTGGAAGTCTTTCTTCTGACTAGATTCAGAGTAGAAATCTTTAAGACAGTTTGAACACTTCTGTTTCAAAACGCTTTGTGGAATTTTCTTGGAGATTTTCTTAGAATGCCTCTGAAATGTACTGCTTTGCCCTTTAGCACTATTTGTTTTTGGATCTCTGAGGAATTCATTAATATTTTTAGGATTTCTGTTTGCTGGTTTCATTCCCATTTTGCAGATTGAATTACTTAAACTGCATTGCTAACGTGATTTTTCCAAGACTGAGTGGGCAGTAGAGATGTTGAAACGTAAGCTTTCAGCAACAAATGATTTTTTTTCACTATAAATGAATATTTTAGTACATTAGGATACTTTACTTCAGGCAACAGAATTTTATTTAAATTTGCAATATTCATAAAGCCAAACATAGGACCCTATCTCTTACTTTCAAAAAGTAAAAATAGTAGTCTGAAGGAATATGCTTTATGGAGATAGTCTATTCATTAATAACTATTTTTAAGTGAATAATATCCTGACTCTATAGAGTCTTTAATTTCTCCCCAATGCTGTGACCCAATATGAGTAATTGAGTGGTGTGTACATTCTTGATGTCATGGATAGTTGCTAAAGAGACCCTAAGAGACCATCTAGGCTCTTGCCTTATCTCTGGGTAGGTTAAAGCTAAATTGCTTCAGGGATTGTTTTTTTTTCCAATGGTAACAAACATTACTTAAGTGTTCATTTTTTTCAAACTGTATATAAAATAACCAAACCTCTTTATTCATTGTTTGGAGGAGACAAATACAGAGTGGCTCTCTAGCCTCCTTAAAATTCTAATTTATTATAATTGGTTTGTATTTAAAAGAGATTTTTTTCTAAGGAGATGGAAGTTTTGTTTTGTTTTATTTTTTTAAGATTATCTGCCAATAATTCCCGTGACTGGAAGTCATTCTACCCTGTCAGTGTAGGTATGCTGTGTTACAAACATGACATAATAATAGTAGTAATAAAAGCCAACCACTTTCCACTTGTTCCTAATTCCCTTGTTTCCCTGAATAGTTCCCCTCAGACATCTTGAGCCATGGTTAATCAGATTCCCATACGATCTGTTAGTCAGGTGGAGGCTTGTATAGTTCAAGTTGAAATCAGTACATTTCAGCCTTGGCCACCATAGGATCTTTCAAAGCCATGTGCATATTTTAAAATTTAGCTCTTGGTCTTATTAAATCCATAATCTGGTTTCTTTACATAGGCATGGAACCAGTGAACAGATGTTCAGTAAGTTACCTATTGGTCCCTACACCGACAAACCATTGTTACCTCTGTTATGTTCTAATTAAAGCTTCTTGTAAGTGTCTATTTTGTTTTGAAGTGGATATTAATGATAAGTAAGAAGTTAATGAGGATGATTGCGAGGTTGACAAAATGTTTCTTTAACTTCCAATTTAGAGGAAAGATAGGTGTGAACCTGGTAGTTTTGGTAGTGTGTTGCTGCGTCTGCTTAGCTGTGTGTCCTTGTGGGAGCCCCGGTTGCTAATCTCATAATTTGCTCTTGCAAATTAGATGAGAACTACAATATCATGCATGCTGTTGCTCACAGGGCCTCACTTGCCTTTTAGGGATCTCCTTATAACAGTTTATTTTAACTACTTATATCCTGTTTCATTTCTGAAGGGACCGAAACCATTTTTAAAATGCCAGAACTAAGTTTTTCAGAGAAAACAGCCACTTAGTAAACCAACTTAAGAGAAATAGGAGTATCCTGTTCCTTCTCCCCCCGAAAAATCCCACAAAACACTGAATTGAAGAGCGAAATGTTTATCTTTGCTCATTTTGTGCTTACGCTCACTCATCTTTTTCTTTGGCGGCTTGGTGTTAGAATTCATTCCATTTTTTCTACAAGTATTTTAAGGGAATATTTCCCACTATTTTTGTTCCTTCTGGATTTTTGCTTTACCTTTTTAAAGGCCATATGTTAATGTGTGATGTAATATAATATTGTGATTATTGCATCCCATTAGGCTGTAAAATCCAATACTACCTTTTCACATATTTGAATATAGATTTAATCCTTGTTAATGGACAAAGATGCTATAAAGTGGAGGAAAATGTAAGTTACAAAACTGGTTGAAGGAGGCAGAGGCCAGGAAACTTGGGGGCTGGGTGGTAGTATGGAAGAAGCAGGAAACTCTTGGAACATATGATTGCATTATCTCTATTACAAAGTATTACAGAGTTGGAGCAGTAATGAAAATTTGTTTTATCTGTACCTTATTTTTGTTTCAGTTTGTTTCCAGATATGTTGATAAAACAACATAATCTTGTCAAATTACTGCTATACTGTTATATGAATTTTTTAACGTTGTTAACAGCTGCTGGTTTAGTAAGAGGCTTTGATATTTATGTAGAAATATAAAGGCTGTATATTCCATATTCCATTATTGTGTATATGGTTTTTTTTGTGAGTTAAGTGATAGTTTATTAAGTAAAGATACAGAAAAACTCTCAAGAGTGACAGGGTTGCCCAGTATGTTTTTGGTTAATAGATACTTGTAACATTTTTTTCAACCTACCAAGAAATTTTTTGAGGCAAAGGAACGTGATCTTAAAGAGCATTTCTCAGTTAGATTTGCTTTATTGCACTAATGGAAGGTTAGGCTTCATTTAGGGAATATATTTAATAGTGGCTGTGCCTACTGGACATAGAAAAAGTAGAAACAAGAAGCTCTGGGATTCTAACTCTGATTCTTCTTTTTTGATCTTTCATGTAGTACTGTTTTCTTAATAAAATACATGAGAATTTTGGCTGTCTTTATTACTTAGTCAGTTTGAGCTGCTGTAACAAAAATACCATAGACTGGGTGGCTTATAAATAACGTAAGTTTATATCTCACAGTTGTGGACGCTGGGAAGACTAAGATCACAACACTGACAGAGTCAGTGTCTGGTGAAAGCCTGCTTCCTCATTCAAGGAGAGCAGTCTTTTTGCTATGTTCTCACCTGGCAAGGGGGCCCTGAGCTCCCTGGAGTATCTTTCATAAGGGCGCTAAGCCCCATTCATGGGAGCTTCACCTTCATGAGCAAATGACCTCCCAAAGGCCCACCTCCAAATACCCTCACATTGAGGATTAGGTTGCAACATATGAATTTTGGGGAGACATAAACATTCAGTCTATTGCAATGGCTATGTCACAAAAGTTAATATGAAGCAATAAACAGAATAGTTGAAACTTTTATACAGTTATTGATGTAACACCTACAAGTTACCTGGGCCAGCAAATAACCAGAATGGCATTGTGTTTAAATCTTGGTAAATTATAATGTTTTACAAGGTAAAATTGGATATCTGATGTTTAATGAGTGGACCAATAGGAAAGCATTTTTAGAATTTGTAATCAGACATAATGATTCCTACAGGAGCTATTATCGATTCTATTATAGTGACTTTGTGTCAGTAAACTCCCCCTAGTATATTTAGAGACTATGATATCCATTGCTAGACCAAATTAGATCATTTAGATTTGTAGTTCACTTTTGAAATAGCCTTTTCCTAAAATATTGCTCTTTTGAAATGTACTGTGGAACATTAAGGGTTTAGAAAGAAAATGAAAATATAAATGGGCAACACTGACTTTTTATTGTCTAAATTTAGTAGGGATTTTTTTATTCTCCTTAGGTCTTTATAATTTTTTTAGGGGAGTGAGTTGACATAACATCAGAAAATTATAAGTTGTTTTTATAGGCAAATATAGGTCTGTTAGCTGACCTGTATTTCATATTCATGTGGTTTTATTTTTACACATGGTTTTCTTAGTGGAAACATTTTTTTGTGTGTGTGAGATTTTGAAGTTTTGAGAAACAGTCTAAGACGAAGTGACACCACCAAAACATTGTATTTAATATTTTGACATTTATTTCACTTTAAGGAACATACTACAATTAAATCTTGAAATTTATTCCTAGAAAAGTTTGTATGATGTTTCATATGCAAATTATTTCAGAAACTTAAGAATGTATTTCTATAAGCAGAATTGTAGGAGCATAACTGAAATCATCCCATGAAAGATAGGTTTAATCCCAAAATAGCAGCAGCTTTTGGTAAATCCTACTTAGAATGAGTACATTTTTCACTTGGAATTGATAATAAAGGAAATAGTCTTGCACTTTAACTTTTCTTTTTTTTTATTTTTTCATTTTTTTAATTTATTTACTTGATACAGAGAGAGATCACAAGTAGGCAGAGAGGCAGGCAGAGAGAGGAGGAAGCAGGATCCCCGCCGAGCAGGGAGCCTGATGTGGGCCTCAATCCCAGGACCCTGAGATCATGACCTGAGCCCAAGGCAGAGGCTTTAACCCACTGAGCCACCCAGGCGTCCACACTTTAACTTTTCGAAAGAGGTTATTTTATTTATTTGGATTTTACTTTACTGTCTGGGACCATATAATATCTGATGACAAAGGTAGAAGATCAAATTTTAGCCTGGGCTATGGCATGATTGGAGTCTTATTTTAAATGGAGCCAGCTGTGGTGTTCTGTATCACTAAGTATCATATATATGTTCTAATCTTGGTTGAATCATTTTGTTTATGTAGTTAAATTCTGTGTGTAAAGTGGCAGTTATTTTCACAGAAAGAAGAGGAAATGGGGGAAAACAACATGGGTGAAGTCCTATGAGAAAGGAAGCATGCTTGAATATTGGTTTCAACTTTCATGTTGGGTTCTAGGGATTCCAATTAAGGACTGAATATATCATCTTAGATACTTAATTCTCAAAGAAGGACCAAATCCTTATTTTTTACTTTTGTGAATAAACTCCATTTTAGAATAAAATTAAGGATTTTGCATATGCAAACTTTCACATTTAACACTGAGCCATAGAAAATTGGTTCATGTAATTTAAACAGTTGTGTCTGAGGGAGCTAGATAAAACTAGAAGGAGCCCAGAGGCCATTTTTGCAGTACAGTTTGTCTGTTGGTGTGTTATGAGCATCCAAATGCTTGCTTTTTCTTTGTTCCAATTCAGATCT
Organism: Ailurus styani; assembly: GCA_002007465.1. Taxonomy (NCBI): domain Eukaryota; kingdom Metazoa; phylum Chordata; class Mammalia; order Carnivora; family Ailuridae; genus Ailurus; species Ailurus styani. The sequence continues at coordinate 2,277,979 of LNAC01000174.1, read as the reverse complement.
TTCTGTGGAAAACTCTTAATGTAGCCTTTGAAAAGCTACTTTGTTTATGAATATTGTTTTATTGAAGTAACACTATTTGTGATTTTTCCCCCCTTATCTACAAATAAACATGAATGCTCTCAGGTATTTCAAATTGCAGTGTAAAAAAAACCCCAAATAACAAACAAGGACAAGCATGATATACTTATGATATAGGCCCCTCTGAATTGAGTTAAAAAAAAAAAAGCTGTATTACTAACAGTAATTGGTAACAATGAGATACTTTTGAGAATATCAAAATTAACATGAAGTTTCCTCATGACAGAATATTGTACCAAAGAAAATTTTAGAAGCTTTGAAATGATACTCTCTTTGTTAGAGTGCCAGTTCTTTTGGTATGTGTTTCCTTTTGTCACCTGGGGCAATTTTTCCAACACGTAACACATGTGATGTTTTTTTCTGCATTTGGAATAATCAGCTTTTCCCTGTGCTCATTAAAGGGAAAAAAAACTGCAGCCAAGGTATTAGCACAAAGCAAGGTATTAACAGTGCCCAATCTCTACCAAATACCAAGTTCCTTTGTCTATTACCTAATTAACATACTTTAATGAGTTCACCAAGTTTAATGAATACTTCATGTAAAACTCAGCACTTTCTACCTCCTAGATTAATCTGACACCTGATGTAACAGATCTGGCTAGATATTATGAATAATTCATGATCTAGTATTTCTCAAATAACAAATAATAAAGAATATGAACCATTTAATATAGGAGGAATTCTTAAAGATTTGCTATACACTTACTTGAACATAGTATAATTCTTTCCAACATCTATCGAAATGCATGTTCTAGTTAATAATAGCTTGAAACAATGTAATTTATGTAAATATATTTCTGTTCATGCTAATGATTTTTAAAATGCAATGAACCATTTAATAGTAAAACTCACTGCTTATAAGTTATATTCTATTAATAGACTTGGTTACTTTGACACTGTTGGGTTGGTCTGCAAAGTCTTTTAGTTCTATGTTGTGAATAATGAACATTGCTTTCATAAAAATGACTTTTTGAACTATTGAAGTTGGAAGGAATATTCATAATGATACTGATAATTTTTATTGATTTGTATTGACATGTAGTTTGTATATTCATATCTATGTGAAGCATTTCATTTACCATTATATTTGAGCGTATAATAGGTCTGAGAATTTTAAGCTCCCATCTTAAGGTAACATCTGGATGTTATAATCTTCCCCCCCCCATTTTTTTCATCCTACTGAAAAAAAAAAGAGGGACTGAGAAGTATGGATAAATTGTCTGATTTTATGATGTTATTTTTGCAAATATTAAAATTATTATATTGAGTAGTATTATTATTGAGTAGTATTATTATATTGAGAGTATTATTATTGTGTTCCAGGCTTTGTTCTAGGAGCTGGTGAAACAGATGACAGATCAACCTCTCTGTCCTCAAGGAGCTTAGACTCTAATAGGGAAGGCAAGTTAACAAATAATTGCGACACAGTTTGACAAGACCAATGGAAGCTGTTACATGTACAAACACTTAATCATTTATGATTCAGCAACAAGAAGAAAGGTCCAATTTGACCTTGCACAAAGTAGAATATGAAGACATCCCTGTGCATCCCTACTTACCTTTTCAGCCATACGCTCAGTATAATCTATAACCATAAGTTAAAGTGGATTTTTTAACATATCAAAATGAATCTATCACAATGTGTTGATATCAGTTACATGGAGAAAAAAATATTCCAGTAATACTGTCATCATTCAAACTATTTTCACTCCTCTTTTGAACTTGTATTTGAATTTGTATGGCAAACTATTTTGACTGTAGTAGCAGATTTTCATGCTTTGAGGGTAGATTTAGTTTTTCAAAAAACCACAAATTATCCAGAACAAAATGTGTCATATGTAGTAGCTGAATAACAGTGCAAAATTATTTTTGTTGTTGTTTAAAAATAATAGAATAGAATAGAATAACAATAGAATAATAAAATACAATAATAGCTTTAACAGTGGAACAAGAGTGTGAGTATGAGGCAATGAGTTTTATTTTCTTCTCTACTGGTAAATGGACTCTGAAGGCAGTTTTGAAAAAGCTATTATCAACGTATGTCACGCTGTGTCAGCATTGCTGATGTAAGTTGCTTTAATAACAGAAAATTTATGGTGGAGGTATGTATGTGTTCATTGATAATAAATGACCCTATCTACAAAACTTTAAAAATACTTCATTGATTAGAGTAGGGAGTTCCAGATTTTCTTGAGGTCTGTTCTGGTCTGACTATATGCCTCGTCTTGAGCATTTAAGAGGAGGGCAGCTGCGGTTGAGGAGGAAGGTAGAAAAGTGAATATGCCACTAAGGAATGGATGGAGAGATCAAGAATATTTAGTCTTGGGAAGAGAGAATTTAGAAAGGATATGATAGCTGTTTGAAATTGTCTGAAGGGCTTTCACATGGAGAATTGGGTTTATTTTATGCGTCACAAGGGAACAACGCTAGAGTTTTGAGTGGTGATACAGAGGAACAGCTCATCCCTAAGTGGTACAGGCGGCTTCAGAAGCAATGAGCTCCTCATGTTGGAATTATTCAAGTGGAGAACACATGATCACTTGATTATACTGAGAAGGGAACTGAAATATTAGACGATGGTGTTTTATCAACCCTGGGACTCTATCTTTGACAGCTGAAGATTTTCCTTTTCAAAATAGATTTTACTAGTATAAGGAATTCATGACCTTCTTTATATATGTTTCAATTCTCATATCTTGTTATAATATAGTCTTTTGGAACACATCACTTGACTTGTTTTTATCCACAGTGAATATGGATATGTCTATTTTTTGTCTTTGTAGAGGAGTTTTTATGAAGGATTTCCAAATGGATTAATTTATCCTTGTTCCTGGTTTTCTACATCTTGTTTGTGCACAGAGAAATAGACTGCAGTTTCACCTTTCAATTTATTTCACTTTGAATGTTCTACAAGATGCCACCTTTCATTATTAAATGGAAGCATTGTGTTATGCTATGAAGTTCGAGCTTTTCATGCTTTATGCTAAGAATTTTGTGTAGAAGGGCTTTTCCCCTTTTGCATGAATTAGTTTATATCTGCTTCATGTTGAAGCTTGCCTGCTGTCAGTATTTGTGATAAACTAGCTTCTGAATATCACTTGGAATCCTTGATACAAGCTATATGACTATAAAACAATTTCCATTTTAACAGATGCAACAATTTGGTTTTAACCCACTAGGTTGAGTGTCTTTTTTTTTTTTTTAAAGAAATAAGCTAAAGTCAATGTCTTTGCTACCAAGTTGCGATTATGGAACTGGGTAGGATTTACGGCCTTTGTAGACAAATATTTCCTATTCAGGAATACTAAAGGATGGATCCAAATGAAAAGGCACTTGGTCTGTTTCACTTATTTGAGGTTATATATTTCAAAAATACAGATTTAGTGTCTTTTTGGACTGCTGCTTTTCAAGTCTAAGCAGATTAATTTAGTAATTAAATGTGCCATGGTTACTTTTGGTGCTATTAGTTTCGTATGCAGGTACTGTTACATACAATGTGAATGTGAGTAACACACTTGGATTTAGAGATTATTTTATAATGATAGATACCTTTTATAATGTTAAATTAGTAATAAGAGTATCAGAATATCATATGATATGTAAATATAGGGCAGAGTTGATATTTAAAATATGATTAACCCTCACTATTCATCTAGAGGAGGCAGAGGAAAGTATGTTATTCTTATTTTTATTTTAGAGATGAAGCAACTGAATATAATAATAATAAAAAAAGATAAGGCAACAGATGCTCATTGTTGCTGCTGTCACTGTAAAATAGTAGTATGGTGAGTCATAATTTAGATTACCAACCTAGGCCTCCAGCCTGGTGGGTGGCTTAGTGAAACTGACTAGACTCATTTTGAAGCCATGGTCTGATGTGTTTTCCACAGGCTGAGGAACACCATGACCTCCTTTTCATGGATATAAGTGCAGGTTCTGGAGTCAAATGGTCGGAGTTAAAATCCTGATTTTACTGTGTACTGGCTGTGGGTATTTTGCTCTCTCTCTGATCTTCAGTTTTTATATCCTTAAATTCATTGTAATAATTCTTGGGTTGTGGTGAGGATTAAATGAATTAATACATATAAAGTGTAACAGTGCTTGGCACACAGTAGTAAATGATAATTACTTACTCTTTCATACTCTAGGTTCTTTCACAGTATCTGGTTGTCAAAAAACAGCCTTCTAAATTGCTACTCTTTAGAGACCTCCCTAGTTCCCTCCCTACCAATTTCCTCCCTCCCTCCCTTCCTTATTTTTTTCTTATTTTTCCTTCTTTCCTTCCTTCCACAAGCATTTATTGAGCATTTACTCTACTTAGGCATTGAATATGAGGGGAAGAAATTTTTACTTACTGTGTTTGTTAGATTAAACCGTTTGCTGGTCCAGGCGGCAACTTGTTTTGAGTTACTCAGCACTTCCAAAATGAATGAGGCAAGGGTATTGGAATCTTTGATCCCCCAACTCTTCCTTTCAAGTTTTGAGTCCTTTCTGCTCTTGGCTAGATTTTTGTCTTATGTCCACATAATTTATCCCATTGCTATCCCCATTAACCTTGCTTTTAGATAATGATCAGGGTCTCAAGACTAATTCTATCAGGGTTTTTATAGTCTGGTCCAACCCAATTTCTTTTCCTTAGTTTTCCAAAAATTATTTGTTTATTTCTCTTGAGCATGTTTGTCTCCATGCCTTTGCTCACATAGTTCCTTCTACTTGAGTAGCACATTTCCTATAGTCAGGAAATTAAATTCTCTGGAGTCCAGATTAAACCTCACTCTTCTGTAAAAGCTTTCTCAGACCATGCTAAGTGTAAGATATCTTTTCTTCCTCTGGGAGCATGTTGTATTTGTCTGAGTCTCCTGATGGTCCTTGTTGAGTATCCTTTGAATGCAGGAGCCATTTTAATAATTCTTTGTATCCTCCTCCCAGCATTTGATACTGAAGAAGTACCATGATAATAAATCTTCAGTAAATATTAGTTGATTGAATTTGTTGACAAAGGGGCAATTTCTTTATATTACATGTGTCAATGTAAGTTATAATGTAAATATAAAAATCATATGAAAATAATTAAACTATGTGAAATTTTTTTACTGCATTTCAGAGTTTAGGAAAATTTTAGCTTTTAAAATGTAACCATAATGCTAGGTACTGGGTGGCAGGACATGTAGATAGATAAAAATGGTCTCTGATCTCAAGGTACTTGCACTTCAGAAAGAGGAAAAGAAGCATAAATCAAGGTAGAAGGTAACAAGCTCTTAAGAAGTGGTAATGTGTTTTGGTGGTGTGGGACTATTTAATTTTGGTTGTGTGAATTAGAGAATGCTTTATCATTTAAGTTGAACCAAGCTTTGACTCCAGAAAGGAATTTGGCAGAAAGAGAATGGGAGTGTGGACAAACTGTCATGGGCAGAAGATAGAGTATTTGGTGGGATGTGCTGAGAAGGGAGGCAGCTGATGTAGTTTGGATTCAGTTCATTAAAGACTTGATGCTTTTGAGAAGTGAAAATAACATGGATCAAACTGTTTAAGCAGGATAGCCCTGGTGGCCTCTTTAGAGATAAATGAGATTTGACTTATCTGAAAAGGAAACTTTAATTTTATAATAATTTTTTCTGCTTTATGCATTTTTAGAAATGTGAGAAAAATCTGAAGAGTGCCTTTCAAAATTCAATGTTAAAAACCCAGAATTTCTAATAAGAAATGAAGTAACAAATTGTTTTCAGATTAGAGACAGCAGTCTTTCTGATTCACTGAGTTCTTTCTTTGACTTATTGATTTTCTACATCATCTTTCACTTTGAGGTGTGTTAGAAATATGGAAGCATTTTATGATTTATTAGTTAGCTTTTCGCATTTAGATTTGTGTCATTTCAAGATAATCTATAAAGAAGCAGTCCACAATTTGGGCGCCTGGGTGGCTCAGTGGGTTAAATCCTCTGCTTTGGGCTCAGGTCATGATCTCAGGGTCCTGGGATCGAGGCCCACATCAGGCTCCCTGCTTGGCCCTCTCTGCCTGCCTCTCTGCCTCCTTGTGATCTCTCTCCCTCTGTGAAATAAGTAAATAAAATCTTTAAAAAAAAAAAAGAAGCAGGCCACAATTCAACAAAATGAAATGCAGCACTAACAATTGAAGTTAATAGGCATTAACGACATGATCCAAATTATTGATCTACTTCTCAGTCAGAATTAAATTCTAATGCTGAATTATACCAAAGGGAATATGTAATTTTATACTTCTTTAAGTATAAAGAATCTGTGGAAGGGATTTTTCACTTAAATATAGTTATTTTGGTTATTTAAAAAATATGTGCGCAGAGGTACAAGGTAAAAGGAAAATATCTCAGGATCGTGCAGTTCAGGAAATGAGGGCAGTTATTTTGGGTTGTCAGAAAAAAAAAAAAAAAGGCAAACCACTGTGGAGTTTTCTGCCTCAGGCCAATGCTTCTATCACCTGGGTGCATCAGTATAATGTTATGGCACGGGGAAACTGCCTTGGGCAGGGAGCCGAGGAATGAACTGTATACTAACTATACACTAAACTTCCTGGGTAACATGGAGAAGCCTTGGAATGACTAAGAATGGAATCTGCACCATGGAAGTAGCTACAGCATTCCTGGATGGATGTTGAAAGAGTCTGAGGTTCTATCTGGACTCTCCCTAACTCACTGTACCACCCTGAGATTTTAGTTTTCTGTCTTTCAAATAAAGCACACCATCCATTGCCTTGATTTCAGCTGATAATGGATTTGTTGTTTTATCAGGTCAAGGTGTACTTTGAAATATTTGATAGATATACGTTAGTGAAATTATAATCACTTTTGAATGTTGACAGTACTTTAGGAAAAAAGAGAAATGAGCATATATTTTGAATAAATGGCTGGACTTGGGAGTGGAAGAAGAGAAGAAATATTTTGTCAAAATTATATAAAAGGTGCAACTTGGTAAGATTTTCCTAGCAGCAATGAAGACCATCTACTTTGACAAACAGATTAAACAAATAAAGCAACTTTGCCTCTATATTTCATTAAAATGCCACACAAAAAAATTTTAAAAATTGCCTTGAAACATGAGAATCTTGGATATAAAGGATTTAAGCAGAAATGCATTTTTTTAAAAATGAGGATTTGAAATTCGTTGTTTACCAGGTATGTTTGAAGAAATAGAATCTGTATTTTAAAAGAGATAAATTTCAACAAAATGATCACATTTATTATCAGCCAAAATTGTTAAAAACATTATCTGGATTAATATTTATTCAGTGTTTCCTAAGGAGGCAGTGTGGTGTACTGAACGAATGTGGAATGTGACCAGTCTGAATTAAGTGGGTATGAATCTGAAAACCAGATCTAATATTCCTAGATATTCCTCTAATATTCTGAATCTTAGTGTCCTTACCTGTAAAATGGGATAAAAATTCCTTCCTACTTCACAGAATTGTCGATTATGGATAGCTCATTTAAAGTACCTGGCACCTGGTAGGTACTAAATGAACAATGTCTTATAATGGATATTTGATAGATGGTAACTGTTATAAATATTTTTGCTGCTGCTACTGCTAAGCATTGTGCCAGAATTTGAGAATAAACATCTTTCTGTACCAAAGGGAAAGGATTTCCTTTCCGTTTTGAACACACTGTTCTAAGGAAAGGGGTGCCACCTTGTTGATCACCTAAAATTATATCCCAAAATGTTTTAATTTTCATGATTGGACATACCACTGTGGTCAAGAGAAGAAATATATGCATAGCCTGTTTATATATACCTTAATATGAAAAGAAAATAGTCTTCCTCCCCTCTTTCCACACTTGCTCTTTCTACAGATATGTAAATAGTTTTGTTTGGGCTCCTGGTTGACCCAAGCTGGACACAGGGGTACTGTCCTGGGGGTATAGCAGTGAAGGAGACAGAAATGACTCCTGCTGTTAAAAAGCCTATTCTAATGAGACAGATAGATGTAAAGAACTAGGCGAACTAATTTTGTTAATTCAAACATTAAAAAAAGAAACCAAACACCTTTCAGCATGACATTTCTCAAAATGGGCAAACATCTAGTACTTGTTTCTCCTTCCAAGTTATAGCAGCTTAATGGGACTTTTAATAAAAAGTTCTTAACACAGAAGACCTGTCCCATTTCAATGATCTTAAGAAAATAAAATCCATTTCAAGATTGGAATTGTGGAGTTGCAATCGAAACAGCTTACTGTAGCTGTAATTAACTCTGTGTGACGGTGCCCTGCAAGGCCAGAGCCTGTATTATGTGATGAGGGAGTAACTCCCACTTGCCCACTAACTTAATTGTGCCTTTGAGCCCTTCTTGAAACCTCATGAGTTTCCTCTCATTCTATTTTTAGATTTGATTTTCTTTACCATATGCCAAAGATAACCATCATCATGGTGAATCTCTTTCTGACAGAAGGAAGTGCACCTAGGCCCGGCCACACAGTGTCTGCCCAGTTTAGAGGGCTCTGAATAGCAGATAGCACAGACATGGCACCCAAGAGTTCCCAAGACCCTTGTTTTGCTCTGGTAGCTTTTTTCAAATAATTTTTCCAAAAATAAAAAAGCCAGCTTCATCTCAGTTTGTTTTTATATTTTATTTGGAAGACAGTTATAGGATTTAAAAAGCTAATATGTAAGGTGTGCCTGGCTGCCTCAGTTGGTAGTGTATACAATTCTTAATCTCAGGGTCTTGAGTTCAAGACCCACTTTGGGTATGGAGATTAGTTATTGGGCATGGAGTTTACAACAACAACAACAACAACAACAACATCCAAAAAACCAAAAACAAAACTAAGATAGAAAAGTAAAGAAACCTTAATATATGCTACACTTGTCAGCTATGTGACTTTAGGCAAGGCTCTTAACCTCTTAAGCTTTCCCTTTTCCTCATCTATAAAATAAAAGGACTCACCTAGATCTTTTTTTTTTTTTTTTAAGATTTTATTTATTCATTTGACACAGAGAGAGAGATTACAAGTAGGCAGAGAGGCAGGCAGAGAGAGAGGAGAGAGGAGGAAGCAGGCTCCCTGCTGAGCAGAGAGCCCGATGTGGGCCTCGATCCCAGGACCCTGGGATCATGACCTGAGCTGAAGGCAGAGGCTTTAACCCACTGAGCCACCCAGGCGCCCACCTAGATCTTTTTTAATCTCCTCAAGTCTCAAAGAATTTTATAATTTTATAATTCCATGAACTCTTTTTTCTTACATTTTCTTTTACATTTCTACATTTTGTTTATTTAAATGTAAAATGGTTATTTTTCTGTCCCAATTCACTTTTACCAAAAAAAATCATGAAAAATGTGTAAAGCATATACTGCTTATTTAAAAGATTTATTTGGAAATAGATATCACATATCTTAGCTTTGCTCTTCTATACTTATTTTTTTATTTTTCTGTCACAAATATTTGAGTCCCTCAATGAAATAATGTATTTTTTTGAATTTTTACTCAAAATTAGAATTCTGTTTTTGAATTATACAGTCTAAGAAAATACCCTTTGGGTTAAACCTCTAGACCAGAACCTGAGGGCCAGAGATCATGGATACATTTCAAAGGTTCCATGAATCACTTGAAATTGTAGGTATAACTCTCAGTGGATGGGCCTTATATACTTAATGGGCAGAGAGCTATCATCAGATTATCAAAAGAGCCTATAATCCCCCCAGATTTAAGAACTACTTACTGCTCCAGGTAGATCAGCAAGAAACTCCTGGTAGCATTTATAACACAACCACGAGAGCAGGGCGGACTGGAATGATCAGCATATGTCCCTTTTGAGAAGAATATAGGTTCTGTCATGGATCACAGATGCAAATGATGAAATGTTGGTAAATAAAGTAATTCATTGCCTTTTTTTGTTATTCTTTTGTTGGTGATGGTATGTCAAACTACTCCTTTTTTCCCTTATTTTTTACGTCATATATGTAGTAATGCTTGATTATCTTTGCTAACTAGGAAACTCACTTGGTTGCCATTTTTTTTCAGAGAGGGAGAGAGAAAGAGAGAGAAGGAGGGAGTGGGGGAGGGACAGAGGGGGAGGGAGAGAGAATCCCAAGCAGGCTGCTATGTTTTTGCACTGATGTTTGTGGTTCTATGTAAATGGTGCCTTCTGGAGTTGTGCTGTCTGGTAACCATGGGTAAATGCCAGATACATCTCTTTTAGCCTATTAAAGGTTCTGAGAAAGCCTGCTGTAACAGTTTTAATTTTGTTTATTTATTACACAACTTAAAAAATTTGTATCTGGTGAGGTTAGTGTTCTTCAGAACACCAGACAATTACTACAACTGGATTTGACCAAATAATTTACTTTTGAGGTATAGAATGCTATATGTATACCTTGAAGTGTTCAGTTCAGTTTAATGGATTGGGTAAATTTTCCTTGGATAATTTTCCCAGAATCACTTTAAATTTTTGGTCAACTAGTGGTAGGTAACTTTGATCAAGCACTTATGATGTATAAGTCACAGTCCTAGTTATGTGAAACGTGCTTTTTCTATTTTTATTTTATATATGAGAAAACTGATATGTAGAGAAATCAGATGACTTGACAAGATTTGGCCTAGTTAACCAATGGTGGAGGCAGAAGCGAACCTCGGTGGTTTCACTATTATACATGGAATATAATCTGTTTGTTTTCCCCCAAATCTCTAATTCTTACCATGGCAATACAATGCTACTTTTAGAAGAGGTCATGGATGCAGGGTGGGCAAAGTATGTCCTGAAATAACATAGTCTTCCCTTTCCCCCTTTGCTCTACTCATGGTGTCTCTCAATTTCCAAAGGCTTAGATGGGAGGACTTTTTACTAATTATCTTTAGCCATCTCATATTCTGGCTTTTCTCTTTTTTTTACTGTACGCTCTAAAGTGATAACTTTAGACAGATTCATCTTTCCTTATAAACTGACTTCCTTTAGGCCCAGCTGAATTCCTTCGAGGACCCAGTGAGGATAATTGGTTTATTATTTTTATTATTATTCAGATGATTGGTTTAGATAATGAATGGGGGGTGTGTTGGGAAGTGACTCTATAAAATGAGAATGGAGCATTGCATTCAAGCTTTAAATAACCCTAAAAACGTAGAGAAAGTGCTTTAACTCCTTAAAACTTTGCTAATTTTTGCCATTTATAGAGAGGAGGTACTGGAGTATACGCAACGGGATGCTCATTAGTTCTCTTCAGATGTGACACATTGTTTTTATTAATGCTAAAGTGTGGGATTACACAGATATTTCAAAAATTTCATGTACACACAATAAAGTGCATGTATCTTAAGTGTGCAATAGTGAATGTTCACATATACATATACCTGTGTAACCACTACTCTGATGAAGATCTATAAATTTTCCAACACCTCAGAAGGATTCCTCGTGCTCCTTCCTAGTCATTGCCCTCCCTCACACAGACGTAACCATTATTCTAATGTCCAACACCATAGATTAGTTTCAGCTATTCCTGAGCTTCATATACTTTGAAATTATTCAGTATGAACTTTTTAGTGCCTAACTCCTTTTGATTATATCTGTGAGATTCATACATGGTCTTGCATGTGACAATATTTCATTCTTTTTCTAGGTAGTATTCCATTATATGAACATATACTACAGTTTAGTTATTTATCCATTTTACTATTGGTGGATATTGGATTATTTCAATTTTTGTCTACTATGAATAAAACCTATATGAACATTCTTACATATATTTTTGTAGACATATGAACTCCTCTCTCTTGGGTATAATATAACTAGGAGTGAAATTGTTGGGTTGTAGGATATGCTTACGTTTTGCTTTAGTATTTTTTCTTCAAGAGTATTTCAAAATGGCTTTTATTCCCACCAGTAATATATGAGAGTTTCAGTTTCTCCACATATGTAATAACTCTTGGTATTGTCAGTCTTAAATTTTAGTCATTCTGGTGATTGTTTAGTGATATAGATATTTTATGCACAGTGAGGAATTCGAGGCTTGTGTATCTTTAGTTTGTTTTTCAGTTCAACAAATACTTGTTTTGAGCTTATGTTCAAGGTGCTCAAATATACTTAGCACAAGCTTATAGTCTAAAGTAAGTCATGTTTTGCTTGATGGACCATAAAATCACTTATTTTGTAAAGATTTACTAATACTTGTTAAGTACTTAGTGTGCTTAGTGCTGGGAGGGATAGAAAAAGTAAAAGTAGAGGCCCAGTCCTTGCCCTCAATGATTGTGTAGTTGTAGGGAAATAAAAACAATGTACCTGGGCGCCTGGGTGGCTCAGTGGGTTAAAGCCTCTGCCTTCGGCTCAGGTCATGATCCCAGGGTCCTGGGATTGAGGCCCACATCGGGCTCTCTGCTCAACAGGGAGCCTGCTTCCTCCTCTCTCCTCTCTCTCTGCCTGCCTCTCTGCCTACTTGTGATCTCTGTCTCTGTGTCAAATGAATAAATGAAATCTTTAAAAACAAAACAAAACAAACAAACAAAAAAAACAATGTACCTAAGATGAATATCCAAAACGACATGATAGCATCTAAATGCTAAATTGTATGTGATAGACTGAAAGTGGTATGGGAAGAAGGAACTGATGTTAGTGTTCCTTAAGTTACCATGTAAAGCTCTCTTCTTCAGCTTTACATATTGAATCAATTAGTGCTATCAGTTTTACTTTCTAAACATCTGGAATCTCCTTGCTTCTTCTACTACAACTTCAAGTCAACATTTTTGATTTGTTTGTATGTAGTATACTAAAACTGCCTTGTAGGGCACCTGGGTGGCTCAGTTGGTTAAGCGTCTGCCTCCGGCTCAGATCAGGATCTTAGGGTCCTGGGATGGAGTCCTGCATGAGGTTCCCTGCTCAGCTGGGAGTCTCTTTCTTCCTCTGCCCCTCTGCCTCTCTCCCCTGCTCATGTGCAGTCTCTCTCTCTCTCTCTCTCTCAAAAATGAATAAAATCTTAAAAAAAAATAAAACTGCCTTGTAAGTGGTCTCTTAGCTTTTATTTTTGCTCCTCTTTTATCCATTGGCTTATCAGAATGTTCTTCCTATAAGCTAGGTCTCGTCACTTAAAGTTGTGCTCCTACTTAAAATTTTTAATTGTTTCCCATTGTTTTGGGGAAAAATCATAAGTCTTTAGCATGTCACCTAAGACTTTTTCATACTTTAGCTATGGTCAATATTTATAGCTTCATATTTTGCCACCTTTCACAGGTATACATATAATTTTCCATTCACCCTGAATTACTTCCATTTTTCTGAACCCACTGTGACATTTTGTACATTTGCATTTGGTATTTCCCTTTGTATTTCTCTTCATTATTCAGAATTCTGTGCATTCTGTTCACAGAGTGTTGTAATTGTTGGTTCATTTATTCATTTCCTCTGTTAGACTGTGACCTTCTTGAGGACAGGACCATTGTCATTCATAAATAGGTGATCAATAAGTATGTCGATTAGTTGGAATTTTAGCCACTCACTGTACAGGATTTTTATAGATGAACAGGATGGGATAATGTATTTCTAAGAGGTGGAACATATAGCAGAAGCATGGAGGTGGGAATTAACATTGTGTGTATGGAGAATACGAGAAATTAGTGGAAGGGTGTTTAGAAGGGTGACCTGTGTTGCAAATACTTGACTAGAGTGGATAGTTTATGTTGAAGAATACAGGAATAGAGACTAAAAAAGTGTGATGAGGTCCGGTAATGGAGGGCCTTGAGAATCTGATAGATATGATTAGGATTGATATGGATAGCAAGAGGCTGTCATTACAGGTTTTCGAATAGGGGAATAATGTGATGAAAGCAAGCTTAAAGGCATATTATTTGAATAGCAATCTATAGAGTGGATTTTAGAGGAGGGATTAAAGTTAGTAAGATGAAACAGAAGGCTTTCCGGATAAGGTAGTTGAGATGAGAATTTAGACAATAGTAATGGCTGTGTGGATACAGATGAAGAGACAGATATGCATAATATTTTTTTAAAAGATTTTATTTATGTATTTGACAGAGAGAGAGAGAGAGAGAGAGAGAGAGAGAGAGAGAGAGATTGAGATTACAAGTAGGCAGAGAGGCAGGCAGAGAGAGAGAGAGGAGGAAGCAGGCTCCCTGATGAGCACATAGCCCGACTCGGGGCTTGATTGCAGGACCCTGAGATCATGACCTGAGCCGAAGGCAGAGGCTTTAACCCACTGAGCCACCCAGTCGCCCTTCAATATGCATAATATTTTAAAGGATGCATTGATATGACTTTGCAATAGACTGGTACATGACTTCATCTTCTTAAAACCCTCCACAGTTCAGTAAGAAGCCGGGGGAATTGGCTTTCCCAGTTTTACTTAAAGAGTATCAAATTGTAGCCTTCTCTCTCCTTGATCTTGTGTGAAGTTGATGGCACTTACTTCAAATCCTTATTATCATTTACTATCCACCCAAATCCATTTATAACTATCATAGAGAACATAACAGACTCACAGTCTTCCTTTCCCTGCTGTTGGCTGCTAACATTCATGCTCATGACTCATATAATTCCTCACTGTCAGCGCTTCACATCAACCATGCACTGTTAAAGACTTAATCATCATGTGGCATAAATCCACCTAGAATTAGAGGCTCACAGAATTCTGAAACCAGAAAGGACTACATATATAGTTCATTTTCATTTTGGAGATGATAATCTGAAGCCAGAAATATTACGTGACTTATCTAGCATAACATAGCTAGTTAGTTGTAAGTCTTCTGAATTTTAGTCCGGTGTGCTTTCCACTAATTATATCATAATATATTTTGCAATCCTGAATTTTTATGTTATAAAACATGATTAGCTTTTTCTTAGATCAAAAATTCATGCCATTATGGTAATATTGAACAACTGTATTTTATGCTCTTAGTTCTTAGAATGGTCATACTTCCCTATCTCTACATTAAGCTAATATTTCTATTTTTTCTCTACTTTTTATTAAACTATAGTATACATAAAGAAAAATGTACTTTTGTTTTTGACTTTTGAGAAAAGGAAGACCTTCAGAAACAATCAGATGTTTAATCTTCTTTTTTTTGAACTTAATATATCAGTTTGTCCTTACTTTGTCCATTTTCCCAAAATGTATTTTGTAAAATGTATTTTGTAAAAAAGTAGTCTCACTTTGTGGAAAACAGAATTCCATGTTGACTATATTTTAGACATATTCATTTTGTATTCCTTTCTTGAATTTAACAAGCTCAATTACAAAGTCTCTAAGAAATTTAATAAAGCTGTTTTATACTTTTACTTAATCCAGTGTTTTTCAAATTTACTTGTCTATAGAACTATTTTTAACATTCATTAATATCCATCAGTACTAATATACCGTAAAGTGAGTGAGCGTAGAAGATGTTTTTAGAGCTCTGTACCTGTGAGAGTGGTGATTACTATAGGGAAAAGAAAGTTGGTTGGATGGAACTCGAATGAGAAGACAAAAGAATTCAGTTTTTAGTTCTAAGAATGAGGTGATGACATATTCATGGAAGTGTACAGGATTTAAGTCCAGTGAGTTGCTGTTTTGTTGATCTAATTCTGCAAAACATACCACCTCCAAGTTAATAAACAATCATTTTATTTGCTCATGATTCTATAATCTGGGCTGCTTCTCTGGATGGCTCTTTGGCCATTCTTGAGGGTTCTCATCTGGAATTAGTTGGGGCCTGGGCTCAGCTAACATGCTGGTGGCGGGCTGTTTTTTCCTCTCTCTCCTCCATGTGGTGTCTCCTAATGGTGTTTCCTTTAGGGCAGACTGACTCTCCATGGCAGCACTTGGTTCCCAGCAGCGCAGAAGTGGAAGCTGTCAGGATTCTTAAAGGTGTTGGCTCACAATTCACACAGTGTAATTTATGCTGTATTTCATTGCTTTAAAGCAAGTCACAGGCCTAGCTGAGATTCATGGTGAGGGAACTACAGAAGGTTGTGGAAACAGGGCAGCATGGGTGATGGGGCGCCATGGTGCAGCTGACTACCTCAGATGCCATGCGAGTATATCAGCTTGAAAAAGAGGTTTAAAATTTCCTATTTAGTTATTGGTTGCTCACACTAGAACATTGAGGCAAGGACTGTATTTGGTTTACTATGATATTCCCAGCCCTTTGCATAGTGTGAGGTACTTAGGAGGAATTCAATAAACTTTTGTTCAATAAGTGAATATATATGAAGAGATAAACAGAGGGTAAGTACTGAACCTACAGAAATGATTCACAGAGTGGGGTATATAGGGAAGAGCTAGAGAACCAACCAAAGGGAGAATTTCAAAGGAAAGGATGGTGGATGGTAGTATTTATTGTAGCAGGGAAGTCAAGGAGAATTAAGGTAAGAGGAAAGCCTGAGGACTATTATTAGAGTTCTTTGAAACTACAACTATCATTCTTTATTTTGTATTTCTTTGTTGGTTGGTTGAAATGTTTTTAAGGATCAAGTTTTTAAATCTCTAGCCAAATTTTATGCTTTCAGGCACTTTAAAATGTAATGGCCCCACTGAATTGGTATTATGGTCTTTAGCCTGAAGGAAGAATAATGCTTGACAAGTAACTAAAACGTTTTTTGTAAAATGTTATCATTCTGTGAAATCTTTAACATATAGGGAAAATAAAAAATTAAGATTAGAAAAGACAGTAGGCTCTAGAGTTACCATCAGAAGTAGAAATCATATCTATTTTTTAAAGTTGAAGTACAATTGAGATACAACACTGTATTAGTTTAAGGTGTATGCCATAATGATTCAACATTCATGCAAAATGATCACTACATTAAGTCTATTTACTGTCACCATACAAAGCTGCAGCATTGTTTTCTTGTGATGAGAACTTCTAAAATTTACTTGCTTAGCAGCTTTTGAATTTGCAATACCATATTATTGACTACACTCCTCATGCTGTACTTTACATTCCCATGACATTTATTTTACAGCTGGAAGTCTCTCGATCCCCTTCACCCATTTTGCTCAATTCCCCTCTACTGTGTCAACCACCAATCTGTCGTTCTCTGTTTATGGTCTGGGTTTTGTTTTGTTTTTTCAATTTTGCGTATAAGTGAAATCATGTGGTATTTATCTTTCTCTGATTTATTTCACTTAGCATTTGATACCCTCTAGATCCATCCATGTTGTTGCAAATGACAAAGTTTCCTTCTTCTTTATAACTGAGTGGTATTCCATTATATATATATATATATATGTATATACATATATATATGTATATACATACATATATATACACACATATAGCCATTTTATATATATATATGTATATATATAACCATTATATATATAGTCACCACATCTTCTTTATTTATTCATTCACTGATGGACTTTTAGCTTGTTTCCATATTGTGGCCATCATAAATAATGCAGCAGTGAGCATAATAAGGGTGCATATATCTTTTTAAATTAATGTTTTCATTTTTTGGAATAAATACTCTGAAATAGAATTGCTGGATCATTTGATAGTTTATTTTTATTTTTTTGAGGAATCTCTGTACTGTTTTTTATACTGGCCTCACCAATTTACTTTCCTACCAACAGTGCTGAGTTACCTGAGGTTCAAGGGGGAAATTATTAAAAATAGAATAAATAAAATTAAATATCAAATGGCAAACTTGGAAGAAGGTTTACAACATATATAACATACTATCAACATATACATACTATCAAGGGTTATATTTTTAGTACATAAACCACTTTATAAACAATCTTAAAATCAAATCCCTTAGAGTTGAGACTTGAGAGAGGAAGTTTATTCCTTGCGGAAGAATAAAGAGAGCAAGCTGTTCTCAAAAAATTTGCAAATAGCCTCAATAACAATAGAAATAGAAATAGCAAATTAGTACAAAATTGAGGTATATTTTTTCAAATATCCATTTCTTAAAGATTAAAAGATTAATAATAACCAGTATTGAGGCAAGGGTAGGGGAAAGGGGCGCTACCATTTATTTATTTATAGCTACCAAAGAATAGTTTCATTGTTCTTAGAAGATGCTGTGGCAACATGGACTGGAAGTGTTAATTTCTTCTCTCAGAGAAATTTTACTTCTAGTAATTCATTTAAAGGAAAAAATAATCAGAAGCTTGAGCAAAATTTTGAGTAGGGGTTATATCGTAGACTGTTTACATCAGCAAAATAATGGGAAGTCATGTTGGTTAATTAATTAGGTATGTCCTTGTGATAGATTGATGTGTTTCCATTAGTATTAGGTTGGAGAAGACTTTTATAGAAAATGTCAGAAAGCATGTATGATGAATTCCTAAGTGAAAAAAAAAGGTTACAGGGGTGCCCGTGTGGCTCAGTCTGTTAAGCATCTGACTTTGGCTCAGATCATGATTTCAGGGTCCTGGAATCAACCCCCTTCAGGATCTAGGCTCAGTGGGTTGTCTGCTTGTGTCTCTCCTGTTCCTCCCCTTCCTTGTGTTTTCTCTAATAATAAATAAAATCTTTAAAAAAAGGTTACAAAATTCACATATATTATGATTCTGTGTACTTAAACATCAAGGTGTTTGCAGTGGCTCTCTGTGTTAAAACTGCGAATAAGCTTTTCTTCTTTGTGCTCTTCATTTCTTCATTTTTTCTGTAATAAACAAGTATATTTTAGTAATTAGGAAAAAAGAGATAGATAGGATTTTAAAATAATATCTTGGATTTATAAATTGAAATGAACATATAAGCCAATTTAGCAAGTGCCTGTTTATGTAATTAAGTGAATTATAATAATTTGAATCTTTAATATAGCCTTTCCTGATTTCACTGGTTTTCCCTCTCTATACTTTTTCCAAAGAAAATGCCTTGTAGATATTTGTTAAGCAATGTTTTCATGTTAAGAAACACGGTAAGCAATGTTCATCTTTCTCCCAATGTAATTATTTTTTTATTGTTCATAAAAACATCAGTATAATTATATTTTATTTAGTGATCAGAATGAAAGGAAATATGCTTAATTATAGTAAGGAAATTACTTATTAACAAAGTTTAAAAAATTTTGTTCTTGAAGTAAACACTAAATAGTGCTACCAATTTCTATCCTGTCTAAAAATAGGATAGAAAAATTATCTGCGTTAGAAGGCTTAGGTGTTAATCTTCAATGAAGTAGAATCATTTGACTTAGTGACCTCTTACTATTGCTTATAATTTTTTCATTTTAAAGCCTTGAATAAAGTATATTTTCTTCATTTTTTGTATCTAGAATAATGAAAAGTATATCCTAGAATAAGGTTTATAAAGTTATTGACCCAAATAGAGTCTCTAAATCTATCTCGTGTGTGAAGTCTGAAAAGCATTAGTACTCACTGAAGTTTAACAGCTAAGACTGTATATTATTTCACATATTATCCTAAATTTATTAGGTAAACTGTTTATAATCAAAACTGCATTTCAAAAATTATGTTTTAGAACTATCTCTTTAATGTTAAGGAAAAATTATTTTTATTGAGTAGAAGGTGACTAAAATATCTCTTGATGCTTTTATGTCCTTTCTTTAGTCTTTTACTCACAACTAAAGAATAACTTAACATTCACAATGTTGTGAGTGGTTGGCTTCATTAGGGAAAATTATGAAAACAAGTTAAGTACTGCCCTTATTATTATTGATTTTCTGGTTATTAAAATTTAGGTATCATAGGCTTATAAAAGCAAGATCTTTTGAGGTGTTATAGTATATTTTTTAGTCATGTTTTAGGGTACCAAATTTTTCTGCTAGTTAAATTAACATTGTAGTGGGCAAGTCAGCTATGCAGTATGTAGGGCAGACTCTTGGCAAAATCATGAAGTAAAACAAATACATCTTTGCACCTTTCTTTCACTTTTTCCTTTGCTGCATTCCCATTCAGATTCTTATCCAGGTTCTTTTTGGCTTGCTCTGCCCTGCGCACCCCAGTCTACTTAAAACTTTCTTGTTCTCCAAAGAGAGTAGTGGATTCATGGTGTATACTAATCTCCAAAATAAACTTAAAAATTCAATCTAAGCAACATAATTTCTCAATCCAGTAAAATATGAAATTATAGCTGATACTGAGAATTTCAGGCACATTTGACACGTTGGCACATTCCTGTCTCTTAAATCATAGTGTGTGAGCCTGTCTAGTCCGTCTGTGCTGTCCCCTAATGACTAATACAGAACCTTGCTTATTTGGTGTTTTTTTTACACCTATGGTAGGTGCCATTTGTATACTAAAAGGTTTGGGATCAATACCATAGAATGAACTCTCTTAATCTGGAATTTGAAAGAGGTAATAACCATATTAATATAGATATTAATTTTATTTCCATGTGAATATAGACTATATATGTATGTTTGTGCATATATACAGACTACATATATTTTAAATTGTGCTTCATTTTCTGCAATCAGATATGATGTAGTGAGATGCAAGTATAAACTGTCATTGTATATAGAGAAAATAAAAGGTACATATATACAAATTTAGCCCAAGTTTATTCTCTTAAAAAAGAAAAAGTTTTGATTTTAATTAAAAAAATTAGAGTCTTTGTTCCTGTGGATATGTAATTAATACTGTCCTCATTAAGGAAAAATAAATATTGAGCTTTTATGCACTCAATTCTATGATTTTAAAGAATCTTAAAATATATTTCCTGCTCTCAGGAGGTTTATAATCTCATTGAGGAGATAGCCTTTCATTTTTTCTCAGGAAACATTAATTGAATGTTTATTTATGCAAATTAAAAATCCATTTTCTTGAGGAGAAAGAGGCTAAGAAGCAAAACATGTACATTAATGTTATGAAACAAGTTCATCAATGGTAAACTGGCATAATAGAAATTCAAATAAAATGTTGTGTTTGGAGGCCACATGCATAGGCTAAATGCCAAATGAATGGAGTTAATGACACAGAGCTTTGGAGAGAGGAGTAGTGACCTAAGTCCAGGGCTGTTGAGGAAAATTTCACTTATGAGGTAAGACTTAAATTATCCTTAAAAAAAAAAAAAAAAAAAGCCTGCATTAACTCCAGAAGAAGTACTTGTAAACATGAGGTTCCACACATTGGAATCTGACCTTTTGCCTTTTTATAAATCAGCATTTTTCAGAGACTTTAAGAAATTTTATGTAGGTATATAGAAATATCAAATTATATAATTACTCAAAGAAAAAATATATAAATAGGTAAATATTGTGGTACATTTTCCTGTAGGCTGAAAATTTTTTTTTTAAAGATTTATTTATTTGACAGAGAGAGATCACAAGTAGGCGGAGAGGTTGGCAGAGAGAGAGGAGGAAGCAGGCTCTCCACTGAGCAGGGAGCCTGATGCGGGCCTCTATCCCAGGACCCTGAGATCATGACCTGAGCCGAAGGCAGAGGCTTAACCCACTGAGCCACCCAGGCGCCCCCCTATGGGCTGAAATTTTGAGTGTTGAACATATTTTACTCATTTCACTGTGAGAAAAATAGTTCTGGTGTGCATTATGATAGAATTTTGTTGCAGCCAGTTGCATCCTGAGTATTGAGTATAAGGAGGTGACAGTACCTTGTGAGAATTAAGCCTTAAAGCCAATACTTAATATATAAAGATATGAAACACTGCTTTAAAGGAACCAAATGGCTCCCAAGCCTAAAAAAGTTTATCAGAACCAATTTGAGTATTGACATTATTAAAGAAGGAGGGGAAATAGTCAGCAGCTAGGAGAGCATGGACAAAGGAAGACACTGAGGCAAATGTTGATAGTCTCCATCTGGTCCAATATAGACAGACAATTGAGTGCTTCACCTATCTCACACCTCCAGTGACCTACCTTGATATAGATGGGATATCTTTACACAGTCAAATTCCTGAATCTTATAGCTAACTCATCTAGGTTTGATGCTGTGCTTGTTAAACAAAATTCTCTTTATAATTTGGCTTTTCATGGTGATGTACTGGAGAGACAGTACCTCAGTGATCATGTATTCTATACTAATAGATCTTAGCAAGAAAACAGAATTCTATCTCTAAGGGTACAAGGTTAAGAGAAATACTTGAAACTTGACACATTTACTAAGGTAATGCCAATCTTTGAGGACTTTTGAGAGACAGCTGGTTTTTTCCAAGTAACACCTTCTTTCCTTTTATTACTCATGTTTCCTACATTCTCCAATAATTTTGTTTAGAACACATGTGACTTTGAGACACATCATTTATTACATATGACCTGATATTAGAGCTTCTTAGTGTAAATAAATAAGTCAAATCTCTGGGGTCAGGGAAATCAATAATTTGAACTTAGAAATTAACCATGAAAATCTTCACAAGAGTTCAGACCCCTCAACTCCCATTAAACTTGTATGTACAACTCAGATGTTTGCACTATTCTTATCTGTACAGTATTTTCTCCCAAATATACTTCACAATGCCTAAGGCCTGACCCATCTTTTACTTTTTAGTAGATTTCTTGGTGTTAAAGCAGCACACCATGAAATGAATGAAATTCAGACACTACAGCAGATTGTTAAAAAAAAATAGAAGACTAAAAGGAGTAGAGCCTTTCTGTTTCTGTGCATCCTTTTTTATAGGAAGGAATTTATTTTAGAAGGAAAAGGAAAACCAAACATGGTAAGGGCAAAGGCCTTAACAGAGAAACATGGAAATACAACAGCTGTTTTGTTTATGATTGTGACCAGAATAATTCAGATTCTTGTTTGATTGTCACTTAATTAATTTGAAACAGGATTTAAAACCCTCTTAACCCAATTTGAAACTTAAAAGTAACCGTCAGTCAACAGAAAATAAATTTGCATAATTTCTCTTTATCAGGTAATTGTTTCAGTTTAAAATTGCCAAATGTTAATGATATTGAGATGGCTTCTTTCAAAAATTTTAGTATGTCAACACTAAATACTTTTTTGTATTTCTGTGTCCTGTATTCAAAGTCATTATGGCGTTTCTACTAGATTTCAATGATTTGTTCAAATCTCCATGTGTTTATACATGAAAAGGATTGAATGTGAAATTGTAACTAAGCAAAAATATTTGTGTATGTGAATATGATGTAGCAATTACTTTTTGTCCTCCAGAAACAGTAAGATATCTGGAGTTCAATAAAATGGAGACTGAATAAATATTATAACTTTCAAATACAGAGAAATTAAGAATCCTAAGGTCAGTTGAGTGGAGAAAAGCTCATTTTTCTTCCTTCCTTATTTCATGTTTCTGAAGTCTTCTGTTCTGTGCCACAGACTGGAAATTGCATACCTGTAATCAGCATTTATCTTGACTGTTATTTACAAAGTGGCTCTTGTTGCTGATGCTTTATTTATACTGCTTTATTTGCTCTTATATACCCAACAGTGATTGCTTTTGGAGGGAGAGAGGAGTAGAGTTGGTGATTTTAAAATTTTATTTTCTTGATGTTTTGTGTTTAGTTTCATTTTCATCACTTAGGAGATAGAATTTTGGAGACAGTCCTCCTTGGCTCCTCTCCATCTAAAATCCTGGTGATAATAACTGTTAGCAATTTAATGTAGGCCCTTAAGGAATTTTAGGTATATATTTAAAACCATTTATGTTTAAATTTTATTTTTTTTAAATATTTGTGTTTTATTTGAGAGAGAGAGAGAGACAATGTGCGCAGGGGGAGGGGCAGAGTAGAAGGAGATGGAAAGAATCTTAAGCAGACTCCACACAGAGCCTGATGCAGTGCTTGATCTCATGACCCTGAGATCATGACCTGAATCAAAATAAAGAATAGGATACTTAACTGACTGAGCCATCCAGGTGCCTCTAAAACTACACTTATGTTTAACAAAACATTTATTAACATTTAGAGTTTTCCCAGTATTTTGCTATTATAAGTACTATTGCCATAAACATCATTGCACTTATATCTTTGTGCTTTCATTCATTAGGATATTTTTATAGAATGTGTTTCCAATGATTAAAAACTTATTATGGCTCTATTTACAGTCAGGCTTATGGAACACTCTTTCATAAATTAAAAAAAAGGAGCTTCTTAAGAGGCTAACTCTGCCTTCCACAACCCATAAACACTAAAGAGAACTAGAATTTAACAGAACAAATATTCGGTGACAGCAAATATCATGGCTGACATTTATCGTATTTCTCTTGTTTGAGTCATCTTTGAAACTGCTCTTCTATTTGCCACAAAAGTACCAGTTTCGAAACAACTATCCCCAAACAGGTGTGTTTTAGTGGTCTGAAAAATGACAATTGGACTTCATTCTTTCACTGATTCTATAAATATTTTCAAGTACATATTAAGTCAGGGAACTATACTAAGTGTGATAGGAAAATGAATCACACACAAATTTTTGTTTTAAGGAGCTTAGTAATTGAAAATGAGAGATAAAATAAGGCCATACATAGCTCTAAAAGAAAATGCAAGTGCTTCAGGGAAGTCAGGAAGGAAAGTTGAGAAATCAAGAGCTGAGAGAGAGGTAAGACCAAAAGCATGTGATCAGGGAAGGCTTCATGGATGATGTGTTTTCCTAAACTTTGGTCAATAGATAAGATCTAGTTCTATGGAATGAGGGAAAAAGCATGCATTCTAACAACAATAGCAAAGCAGTTGGTAAGTACTATTACAGTTGTTAAGTTGTTAAATACTGTTAAGTACTAGGTAGGCACTGAGTGAATTAAGCACTATATATTTTTAATTCCTCTAATTCTCAAAGAACACTACATTAGGTAGGTACTCCTGTTATCTTCACTATACTAATAGGGAAATGGAGGTCTATGTAAGTATTATAACTTGTAAAATATGCCACAGTTAAAAAATGACAACACCAAGATCTGAACCAAAATCTGTACTTAGTGGCACAAGCAAAGCTAAAAGCTTTCAAGTACAGAATGATTATTGGGAATGGTGAGCCACTGAGATGTAGTAGAGTATCTGACAACTGATAAGAGCACACGGCTAAGATTGGAAAGGTCTGTCAGTGTGAGACCATAGAGGTCATCAAATGCTAGAGTAGAACATTTGTAAAGAGTTTTTGACTAGGTAGAAATAGTAATTTTAGATAGGTTGAAAATAATAAAGACTAAAAAATAGTTGCCAGATTTGGTAACTAGCTGGTCATTAACATATCAATCACATTTATTTAGTAATTACCCTCTGCTAGGATTGTGAAGCAAATGTTGCCAAAATTGAGAATAATGAGGGGTAGAGAAGGGGTCATTGGACACGGTAAGGGGAAAGGAACTGGTTATATTCTATTATGTACTTTACCCATAACTTTAGCTTACCAACTTTTTCATTGATTCATTGATTCATCTTTCCCCTTTCTTGATCTTTTATATTGGTAGACTATGCTAATTGCCTTATATATATCTTCTTATTTAACTTTACAAACAATTTTTTTTGTTTTTTTAAGATTTTATTTATTTATTTGACAGAGAGAGAGATCACAAGTAGGCAGACAGGCAGGCAGAGAGAGAGAGAACTCTCCCCTGAGCAGAGAGCCCGATGCGGGGCTAGATCCCAGGACCCAGGGATCATGACCTGAGCCGAAGGCAGAGGTTTAACCCACTGAGCCACCCAGGTGCCCCTTTACAAACAATTTTATGAGATAGATAACATTATTAACTAAAATTTTGGAGATGAGAAAACTGAGGCTATGAGCTTAAGCAATGTGCTCATGGTCACTAACTGGTGAATTAAAGATTTAATCAAAGTTTGTCTGACTCTCAAGCAGTTATAGTATAAAAATTGTGTCATATTCCGAATTAAAAAAAATCTTCTGTGTCTACATAGTTACCTGGAGTGTTTATATTGCCATCTTCAGGTCTTGAATACTCAGTTATGTATATATTTTTGATTGTTTCATAATCTTATACCATTTTTTCTTTACTTTCTTGTTTCTTTTTTGGGGGGAGGAAGGGAATACTAAAGCCAGCTTTCTTAGAATAAGAGCAAAGATTTATTTAGCAATTATTCTGTGCCAGGCACTATTTTAACTGCCTCACATGTATTTATCACAAATAATTCTTGCAACAACCCTAGTAAGATATTAATTATTTTACATATGAAGAATGAGGCAGAGAGTACCTAGAGAACCCAAGGTTATAGAAACAGGTTTTGAACTTCACAGTCTGTTTCTATAGCTTGTGCTTTTAACCACAGACTTATGTGTCCTTTTGACAAATAGAGGGTGAGATATGAGTTGTTTTATGTTTTTCAGTTCTTTTTTTTTCCCCTGTTAAAAATTGTATATAGGGGCACCAGGGTGGCTAAGTCAGTTAAGCGCCCAACTCTTGGTTTCAGTTCAGGTCATTATGTCATGGGTTTTGAGACTGAGTTCCCTGTCAGGCTCCATGTTCAGCGGGGAGTCTGCTTAAAGATTCTCTCTCTGCCCCTGCCCCACTCACACCTGTACACACATGCTCTCTCTCTTTCTCTTTAAAATAAAATAAATAAATCTTTTTATTTAATTTTTAAAATTTAAATTCAATTAATCAACATATAATGTATTATTAGTTTCAGAGGTAGAGTTCAGTGATTCGTCAGTTGTGTATAACACCCAGTGCTCATTATATCACGTGCCTTCCTTAATGCCCATCACCCTGTTACCCCATCCTTCTACCATTCAGCAACTGCTCCAACAACCCTCAGTTTGTTTTCTATGGTTAGAGTCTCACGATTTGTCTCCCTCTCTGATTATGTCTTGTTTTATTTTTCCCTTCCTTCCTCTATGCTCCTCTGTTTTGTTTCTTAAATTCCACATATGAGCGAAATCATATGATAATTGACTTATTTTGCTTAACGTAATATTTTCTAGTTCTATCCTCAATGTTGCAAATGGCAATATTTCATTTTTTTAAATATATATATATATACACACACATATACATATATATATATACACCACATCTTCCTTATCCATGTATCTGTTGATGGACATCTGGGCTCTTTCCATAGTTTGGCTATTATGGACATTGCTGCTATAAACATTGGGGTGCAGGTGCCCCTTTGGATCACTACACTTGTATCTTTGGGGCAGATATCCAGTAGTGCAATTGCTGGGTTGTAGGGTAGCTCTATTTTCAATTTTTTGAGGAACCTCCATACTTTTTTCCAGAGTGGCTGCACCAGCTTACATTCCCACCAAGAATGTAAGAGGTTTCCCTTTTCTCCACATCCTCACCTACATCTGTCATTTCCTGAGTGGTGAATTTTAGCCATTCTGACCCATGTGAGGTGGTATCTCATTGTGGTTTTGATTTGTATTTTCCTGATGCCGGTGTTCTTGAGCATTTTTTCATGTGTCTGTTGGCCATTTGTATGTCTTTGGAGAAATGTCTGTTCATGGCTTCTGCCCATTTGTTGATTAGATTATTTGTTCTTTGGATATTGAGTTTGATAAATTCTTTATAGATTTTGGATACTAGCCCTTTATCTGATAAGACATTTGCAAGTATCTTCTCCCATTCTGTTAGTTGTCTTTTAGTTTTGTCGACTGTTTCCTTTGCTGTGCAAAAGCTTTTTTATCTTTTTTTCTTTAAGCTTTTTATCTTGATGAAGTCTCAATAGTTCATTTTTGTCTTTGTTGGCCTTGCCTTTGGAGACATGTCTAGCAACAAGTTGGTGCCTGTGTTCTCTAGGATTCCTGTGTCACATTTAGGTCTTTCAACCATGAATCTATTTTTGTGTGTGGTGTAAGGAAATGGTCCAGTTTCATTCTTCTGCATATGGCTATCCTATTTTCCCAACATCATTTGTTGAAGAGATTGTCTTTTATCCATTGGTTATTCTTACCTGCTTTATCAGAGATTATTTGACTATAGAGTTGAGGGTCTATTTCTGGGTTCTCCATTCAGTTCCATTGATCTGTGTGTCTGTTTTTGTGCCAGTACCATGCTGTCTTGATGATTACAGCTTTGTAATAGAGCTTGAAGTCCAGAACTGTGATGCCACCAGCTTTGGTTTTCTTTTTCAACATTTCTTTGGCTAAATTTTGGGGTCTATTCTGGTCCCGTACAAATTTTAGTGTTATTTGTTCCAGCTCTGTGAAAAAAGTTGATGGTATTTTGATAAGGTATTGCATTGAATGTGTAGATTGCTCTAGGTAGCATAGACATTTCCACAATATTTGTTCTTCCAGTCCATGAGCATGGAACATTTTTCCATTTCTTTGTGTCTTCCTCAATTTCTTTCCTGAGTGTTCTATAGTTTTCTGAATACGGATTCTTTGCCTCTTTGGTTAGGTTTATTCCTAGGTATCTTATGGTTTTTGGTGTAAAATAAGTCTTTTAAAAAGTCATATTTATTTATGGCCTGTGACCCAACCTACCTTTATATAAAAGGACCATTCCTTCTTCAATTCTTCATAAACTGCCCCTTTCTGTACAATTTTAGTATTGCCAAATTATATTTTAATAATGGGTAAATCTATTAGAAATTTTCACTCAAAAAATCATTATTTTATTGATTTTTTAAACAGTGAAATATTTTAAATTTCAAGCACATTATGAATTTTTATTTATATTTTCCCCCCATTTACTTAGCAATGGAATAAATGGTGCTTGGAGAAAATAAGTTTATATACACACAAAATTTGTCTTTACACACGGTATTTTTGGTTCTCCTGAGTGGTTTCTTTTTTTTTGTTTTCCCGGAGTCGTTTCTTGACTAAAGGTATATTTAATAAACATTTGAAAGACTTCCTAAGGCCACAAAAATCCATCTTTCTGTTTGTATGTTTGTGTGTCATATTTTGGAAGAGTGCAATAGCATTGTACTGGGTGAATGATTCTTCCTGTCTAGATTCATTCATTCCATAGATATTACAGAGAAGAAATAAAGACTAATTTTCTATATATAATTGCACTTTTAAAATTGAAGTATAGTTGATATACAATGTTATATTAGTTTCAGATGTACAGCATAGTGATTTGACAATTCTGTGTGTTGCACAGTGCTCACCATGATTAAGTGTATTTACCATCTGTCACCACACAAAGTTATTATGGTACTATTGACTGTATTCCCTATGCTGCATTGGTTTTTATTTATTTATTTAATTTTAATTTTTTCCTACGCTGCTCTGGTTCTTAATTAGTTAGCTTTGCTATATTTTAGTACCATTTATTCCAACATTGTTTTGCTTTACATTCATTGGGTATATTCCTTAGGGACCAGTGTTATATCTTTCTGTACATGTACAGAAACAAGGAAACTTATTTTTTCTAGGTTTTTGTTATTGTTATTAGAAAATGTATAAACAAAACTGTATTTGGCTTAATTATCCTTAATTTCAGCTTTTGTCTTAATGAATGCCCAGTTTTCCTTTATTTTGCTATTAACATATTGAGACTATTATTCTACATAAAGTTTATGTGCTAATTCCCAGTTCTGGCAAGGTAATGAGGAAATAAGATTTTTTTGTTGGAGAATGTAAATGGATGTAACTCTTATGGAGGGTAATTTTTATCCAGAACTTCAAAAATTTTTTATATTCTTTGATCCAGTAAGTTTACTTACTGTAATTTACCCTGAGGAAATAGAGGGTATATATAAGGCTGTTTCCAGAAATATGTGTATTTTACTATTATTTATAATATTGAAAAATGGGAAAAGAAACTGAACTGTCTAAGAATAAGGATTTGTTAAATAAAGTGTGGTGACTCTTTTTGATAGAATACCATTTGGTCATTAAACATTGTTATAGAAAAAAATTTCTCATTTTTTTCATATAATATTGAAGCTGGCGTGAAACAGTCTGTTCTGTTCCAGCATTAACCCAAAACAAATAGTGTGAAAATAAACAGTTACATGCACATGTAGTAATAAGTGATATGCAAGGTGGATCAATAATTTATTTTTTTAGAGAGAGAGAGAATGAGTGGAGTAGGGGCAAAGGGTGAGGGAGAGATTCTTAAGTAGGCTCTACACCCAATTTGGAGCCCTCTGTGGGGCTTGATCTCATGACCCTGAGATCATGACATGAGCAGAATCAAGAGTTGGATGCTTAACTGACTGAGCCACCCAGACACCCCTCAAGAATTATTTTTAAAGTATAGATAATCCAATAGAAGTAGATTTGAATATTTTCATTAAATTAGAGCAGAGGAAGACTGAAATTTGAGGCATAATTTTAGTGAAAAGAGGGAACCCATGAGAAACAAGAGTAGTTGTTCAACTTTAAAATATTTCTCAGAAACTTTTTCCTGTTTTTATTAGAAAAAACATGAACTCTGGTGTATATATTTGTAAAATGAGTCATATTGGGGGCTGTCTTTTAAAATTCACTATTTCATCTATTTTTTTCAGTGTATATTTTACATAGTTGTGATTGTACCACATAAGTATATTTGGGATCTTATTTTTCACTTAATGTTCTATGATCTATATCTTCCTTTGTCATTAACAACTTTCATTCATAATATTCAGGGGTTACATGGCATTTCATTTTTGTTATATGATAATTTAATTAACCTTTTCCTTATATTCCTGTTTTTTCTCTTTTTATAATGTAGCACCAAACATCTTTGAGCATAAACCTTAGTCGCATTATTTACTTTGGACAGATTCTCTAAACTGGATGTACTGGAAAAGATTAAATATTTTTTAAGGGTCTTAATATACTTTGCCAAATTACTTTGAAAAGTTGAACTAATTTACACTTTTTAAAGCAGTGGTATATAAAACAAAGTGAATTACTTAGGTTTTTCAGAGGTATTTTTTGAAATAAGTTATCTAAATAAAAATAAAAAATAGATGCTTTATGGTAAAAATAAACTTTAATATAAAAACCTTGATTCTTGGGCGCCTGGGTGACTCAGTGGGTTAAAGCCGCTGCCTTCGGCTCAGGTCATGATCCCAGGGTCCTGGGATCGAGGCCCGCATCGGGCTCTCTGCTCAGCAGGGAGCCTGCTTCCTCCTCTCTCCTCTCTCTCTGCCTGCCTCTCTGCCTACTTGTAATCTCTCTCTCTGTGTCAAATGAATAAATAAAATCTTTAAAAGACAAAAAACCTTGATTCTTATGGATATGTTTCTGAAGTATTTACTGTGTTTAACAACCATACATGAAGAATATATGAAGCAATATTAAAATGGAAGTTATTTTAATTAATGAAGATAAAGTACATTATTACAAAGATATAATTAAAAGACCATGATTTTATTGTGGAAAATGTGAAACTAGGAGACAGGAATTCTGAATTCTGGCCTTGGTTCTGCTACTAACCGACCTTGGACAAGCCACTTTACTTCTCTAAATTTCAGTTACCTTATCTGGAAAATGAGGGCCTTGGATCACATGGTCCCTGAATGGTGAAAAATAGAAATAAAATATGTTAATTATTCTAAAGCTCTTGCTGTTTTTAAGATGCTGGCCATTTATTATTTGGTATAGTCTGACATTCAACAAATCATTAACTACATAAAGTTACTTTTGATTTATGCTTTTCAGTCTTTGTTTCTTTCTTCATTCAGACCAAGGGGGTTCCTTTGTTATGCTTTGTCTGGTCTTCATCAGTTTTATCAAAGAGAGATTATTAGGGAGAAAGTACAAGCATTGTGTCTTATTATCAAAAGAATACCTTCATAACACTGCTATGAGTAGCACATTGTATGAATAATTTTTTCGCAGAGCAATGGTCATCCAAAAAATGAGTATCTATTAGTTTTAAGTGGCTAGTCCATGCTAAATTATTATTAAGTGGGTCAAGTAATGAGTTATAAATACATAACTTTTCCAGTTAAATAGTTTTGTCAACTAGAGGGTAGAGAAATTAAAAGCTTTGTATTTCAGATTTCATATTTTTATTGCAGAGATTAAGTGTGTTGTCAAGAAAACACTGAAGGAAATTAGATTCTATATACTAATTAATAATGTGCGTGAAAACAAAGTTTATATCCATGTTATGACAAAATATGTGAAAGAAAAGCTCAATGTTCCGTTTGTTTCTCATTTAGTTATTTATAGTAACTTTGTTATGCACATTACGAGAAGACACAGAAGGAAGAGAAAATGAGTCTTTTCACAATTTTCTGGCTTTTATAAAAACCAGACATATATATATATGAAAAGGATAAATAACAATACAGCAGAGCATGTGATGAAAATATATTGTCAAAATGAAATCTGTAATAATAGAGGAGGTTAGGAACAAATCATACATTTCTTTCTACCTCATTTTTCACATTCAATCCCCAAATCCTATCCCCTTTAACTAAAAAGCATATCTAGGGCACCTGGGTGGCTCAGTGGGTTAAAGCCTCTGCTTTCGGCTCAGGTCATGATCTCAGGGTCCTGGGATCAAGGCCTGCATCGGGCTCCCTGCTCAGCGGGGAGCCTGCTTGCCCCCCTCTCTCTGCCTGCCTCTCTGCCTCCTTGTGATCTCTCTCCCTCTGTGAAATAAATAAATAAAATCTTTAAAAATAAATAAATAAATAGAAAAAAAGCATATCTAGAATCTATCAATTTCTTTCCATTTCTACTGCTACTACTTTGTTCAGGCCATAATTATCCCCTGCCCAAAATTATATAACTTGCCTTTCTTCCTTCAGTTTTGTTTTACACACTCATTTCTATGCCATAGCCAGGGTAATACAAGACTACAAAAGTGGTTATGTTTGATGGCATCTCATTCCCCTAAGGATAAAGCTCAGTGGCTTCTAAACTTTAAATGGATTCTAAGGCTTCCCGTGCTTGGACTTTGGCTCATTCTTCTAGCCTTGTCTCTCCCTTCTGTCCCACTTACCTTTCATGGTCCAGCCATTTGTACTTAACATTCCCTGAATGTGACCTGCTTCTCAGTTTCAACAGTACTTGCTTAAGGAGATACTTTCTGATCCCTAGACCAGGGTCAGGTGCCCCGTTACTGTTCTTACATTGCCTCCTAATTCTTCTGTTATAACAAAACATGTTTAAAACTTGTTTAATTATTTGCTTTTGTGATATCATATTTTGTGTTGTCATGAAGTCCCTAGCACCTATAGAGTGTCTGGTACATAGAAGGGGGTTGATATTTTGTACATTAAAGGATGAATATAAAGGGAGATGAAGTAGTTTAGGAGGATCTTACTGAGAAAATACGTCTTGAAGAATGAGTTATTTTAATTACAACCAGAGAGGAAATGTTGCATACATAAATCATGTTTCCCTACATATAATTTTCATCCAGGTGTGTGATTGTATACATGCAGCCAAAATACCAAATTCTTTATTTGGACTTGTTCAGTTAGAGGTCGTAACTTGTCTAAAATGATAGGGTGGATCAGGCTCTTAAAGAACCTAATTTCTGGGGCGCCTGGGTGGCTTAGTCACTGGGCGTTTTCCTTCAGCTCGGGTCATGATCCTAGAGTCCTGGGATCGAGCCCCGCGTTGGGCTCCCTGCTCTGTGGGAAGCCTGCTTCTCCCTCTCTCACTCCCCCTGCTTGTGTGTCCCTCTCTTGCTGTGTTTCTCTCTGGCAAATAAGTAAATAAAATCATAAAAAGAAAAAAACTAATTTCTTTATTTTTTACAAAAAAATTGTATATATTTAAGGTGTGATAACTGTTTTCCCCAGATATATTGAGATATAATTGACATAGAATGTTGTATAAGTTTGCAGTGTACCACATGTTGATTTCATACATGTATATATAGCAAAATAATTATCACCATGGTACAACTTTCAAGTATGTAATATTGTATTACTAACAATAATCACTATGATGCATACTAGATCCCCGGGACTTATTTATCTTCTAATTGGAATTTTGTACTCTTGGACCAACATCTCCTCTTCCCTACCAATTCCCCCACCTTTTCTCTCACCCTCCAGTTTCTTGAAGGAGTCCAGTCTTTAAGATTCATTTTGATTAGTCTCCACAATAGTACATTATTATGTTCATCAAATATCATGAGTGAGAGAAGGGAAATTATATTGAGTTATTAGTCTACATTTATCTAAAACATATTCTGTAAGCACTTTAGCTATCATTAAATTTCACTTAGTTTATTTCACAGGTATATATACAAATTTTCATAGGTACATAAATAAAGTGTTCATTAACTCAGGCTATGCATAATGTGAAGGCTGTTTTAGGATAATAATACATTGTACTTGGTGTCCTAATTTTGAATTCAGTTAAATTGATTATAATTTTAGCCTATTTTTTGTTTTATTTCTAAAACGCAATCTGTTGTCACACTGTAAAGAAAATATTTCCATATTACACTGTATGTTAACTAACTAGAATTTAGGATTTAGAGCCCCCCCAAAAGAAAGTATTTCCATTTATCACTTTAGAGGATATTGTTTCTTTGTTATCAGACTGCTTTAATGATCTTAAATATCCTGATTCCACTGTGTTGTGGTGAAAGAAAGCATCATAAAAACCTTGCTGAACACAAATAAGATGCAGTGAAAAATCACAATAAAAATGCTAATGGCTGACATAGGTTTCATTCCTAGATTTAACCATGCAGTTTTGGAATATGACAATGGCACATTGTGTATGTGAAACTCTTTAGAAAAAGACATTAAAATATAAAAGTTATTTTGATTTGAAGCATTTTGGTCTAAAGAACATGAAATAAAAATGAAGTTCGTGAGAGGCCCCTGAATAGCTCAGTCAATTAAGCATCTAACTCTTGATTTTGGCTCAGGTTGTGATCTCAGGGCCATGAGAAGGAGCTGGGTGTTGGACTCCTCATTTGGCGTGGAATCTGCTTAAAAGACTCTCTCTCTCTCCTTCTGTCATTCCCCCCCCGCAACCCGCCCCAGCTCTCTCTCTCTCAAATAAATAAATCTTAAAAAAAAAAGGAAGCCCTTGAGAATTAAAAGTGAATATGCATTTACCTATTTGTCAACTGTTAAACACAGTTTTCAAAGATCGCCAGAAAAAAAATTCTTCATTTTTACGGACTTCTAATTTTGATGGGTTGGATGAATAATGATAGGGAAGTTCCCTTTAAAAGAGAGTACAATTTGCTTATTAAATCATTATACTAAAGCTTAGTCATGTATGAAGAGAACTGCCTAATAATTAAGAATTGATATTTTAACATGGTATTTGCAGCAGACACATTGGATACTTAATTAAGTAGAACATTGCTTATTTTTTAAAGGATTGACAAAATCAAACTCTTTTTGGCAAGTGAAATTTTTATAGTAGCAAAAGTGGGAAACCTAAAGGATGTGGCTCATTCTCTGTTTGGATGATGCAGAATTGCTCCAAGCAGTAAGCTTACTGTTTTCAGACAGCATTAGCAGCTTCAGCAAATACAACTGTGTCATCGTCTCTTAATACGGGGTGTTTGTAACTGCAAAGGGGAGACGATAAACAATATGTGTGATTTGATATCTTCTTGATGGCTTAAACAGATACTGATGGACAGATCTGCTGTTTGATGTTTTCTTCACTAGCCTTGAAGATGCTGAGACATAGAGATGGCTGTGATTATCTTTTATAAGACAGGAAATGCAATCTTTAGGGGTTTCTGGAAATAGAAAGGTCATGCAGTCTGGAACCTGTGAGCCTTTTCAATCTCTAAGTCATCAGGTATGACCTCATGAATTATGATGATACTATTAGACTGTAGAGTTATTGTTTTTTCTAGCTCTTAGTCATGTAGAATATATTAATCAATGTAATTGTTTATTATTATCAGATTTTTCTTAGGATATTTGAACAAGTGATATTTATAGTAATAGACACCAGCTGAACAATATGAATTTTAGAAATGCGTATGTGTGTTTGAGTTCATGTTTACTTGAGCTTTCATTTTTTGGGAAGCGGGGAGTAAGTAAAGATTCTTTTTTGTGATTAAAAGCAAGGTTTGGGGTTCTACAGATTTTTCCAGATTAAGCCTGAATACAGTCAAACTGCATCTCTTATTTTGAATGATAGAAATTGCATAATTTGTTCAAGCTGATAAGGATACCGTGTAGCTAGCTGCTTATAGATAGTGACATATTAAAAAAATTATCTGGAATTTCTTAAGCACAGAAATGATGTTGCTGCCATTGTAGTGTGCAACCACACAGCAATACAAGTTTGATGAATAGAATCATGTTTACCAGCATCTGAGCTATAAGCTGATTTCCTGAAATTTGTATTTCAGTATCTAAACTATTTTAAAAGACATAAATTTAAATTATTTATCAGATCTATTGAGATAATGATGCTCATGTTCCTCCTAATGTAGATATCTGCTTAAGGCATTGCTTATAGCTGAAAGCAGATGATAAATCTGTTTTTTGTTCTGGCTTTTGTTTTTGTTTTTTTTACAAAGAATGCTTGTGACATTTGGGCTTGTTTAAGATTTTTTGATCCAGAGATACTCCGCATTAGCTTACTTTCATTTTCAAAATGAAAAGACTTGACTACATTAAACATGTTAATTACAAAGAGTAGAGACTCATCAGAGCTAAAAATTTGAATTTATATGTCCATTTTATCCTGAAGCTCTGCTCTTTATTTTAAACTATTTTTATCAAGTTATAATGCATTTAACTTTATTTTGTTATAGCATTCTCTCAGAATGACATAGTAGGGCAAGGAAATGTGCCTGTGTTTGGCATTCCAATTTTGAAGAAAAGATTTTTTTATATTATGCATATTTCTTCCTTAATTTTAGAGGACTTGTCAGATATTTGATCAGGTATTCCATATTAAATGAGCAAAAAAAAAAGAATGTTGCTGCATTTCTCATCAGAAAGATAGTTTTGTCTTCATTCTGGAGGATGGTTAGGACTTAATGCTTCATCAGGGTGATGCTATAGTAATAAAAATGAATATGTTTATTGGAAGACAGAATTGGAAGTCTGAAACAGTGATTTAATTCAGTTAAGGGGTTAGTTTCTCCTTTTTAATTAAAAACACATTAAAAAATTATACCTACTGATATTGGCTATAATTTATATGTTATTCAGGCTACTTAGCCAGCTTATATTCTTATTAGTAGGGAAGATTGCCATATTCTTAAGCTTGATTAGTTTTGGAATGATTTGAATATACCTTTTAGTTGCTACAAAACCTGTTTAATCTGTTAGAATTTATTTCCAGTATTTGCATGTATTAGTCGCTATGAGTACATTCTGTTTCTTGGCATTGCTTTGGGATTCCTCTAGGTATTGGTTTTACAGCATTCTGCTATTTTTCACTGTATTTATGGACTTTCAAAGGAATCAAACCCTAAAGATTTTTGGTTACTTTCCGTTAGTGGCATTTACAGGATATCTCAATAATTTTGTAGGGTGAAAAAATTACTGTCTTAGAATTGTCATTTCTTTTACAAATCTGAGAAAAATTTCTCTCTGTTGCTATGTCAAAATGCATTACCTTAAAAAATAAAGATTGGTCAGAATGTCACAGACAGTTAAATTTAATGTCAACATTTTTCCCGTGTGGCAAGATGATCTTGACCTTTTGAATGGAATTGATTGTAAATCTGCCCAGTAATGATTGGTCATCTGCTTTTTATAACAGCCAACTGTCTTTACTGTTTTACACAAGCGTTTCATTTTACATTATGAAGGTTTCTAAAGCTAAGCTGTCTATAAGTAACTATTTGAATATCGTTCAGTTCGGTCAGCATTATGTGGGAGCTGATCATTTGCACAATACTGTGTTTGATGTTGTGAGAAATACAGAAAAGAAAAAGTTGTTTCTTGCTTTCAAGGAGATTATGAAAAGACGTACACAATGAGCCATGTTTATGTTTTGAATTGACTTTTCAAAGATGGTATGTGCAATCAGTTTTAACTTCATGCAAACTGATGAATCCTTGGATGAGTTACATATAACTCTTTTTCTTTTCATGTAAATTTCTTGGTATTAGGGCAATAAAAGATTGTGTCAAAGTGTATAACTAAGCATTTCATAATTTTGACAACTGCATTAAATTATGCAATGTGTAATTTGTGTAATGTGTAATTTGTTGTACCAAGGCATTATAAACTGTGAATCAATAAAATAATTTTGTTTGTTTTATAGGCTGTAGTTGGCAATTGATGTTAAGAGTAAGGTGAATTTAGCCCGTTGGTAGGAAACAGAAGCAGGGACCTCAAGAACGAGCTCAAAACAGGGTTGTGACCAGGCCAATCTAATAATGTATTAAGGAGGGAGCTTTGACTTCATAGAGATTAAACTTTGGAAATAAAGAGTAGCAAGTTTGGGAGTGTTTGATGCTAACTAGGTCACTGGGGAGCTTTTTCAATAAAATGGGGGGAATAGGATTCATGTCATGCTTTGAGAAAGGGGACTGAGCGGAACTTGTTTGGAGGTAGGACTTAGCCAGCTAGCTGTTGGACATCCAGACACGACTTCTTGTCTCTTTCATATCAGTATGCTGGCTGATGGTAATAGGAAGGTAGGTAGAGCAGACGGAAAACCCTTGTTTTCTCCAGAATCCTAAATTAGGGCATGCTGCCCAATAGTGCCTCCAAAGTACCTGTTTTCTTGTATTAGAGCAACAGAAAATTGATGGGCAAATTTTTTTCTGGTTTGTAATAGCTAGCTGGCTGCAGTAAGAGGTGATAAGTGTGGTGGTTAAGTATCTGGACTGCCACATTCACTGGGTTCATATCTCAGCTATACCATTTACCAGCTGTATGATCTTGGGCAAATTACTCAACCTTTCTGGGTATCAGTTTTCTCAGTTTGTAATATAGAGATAATGTACCTACCTCAAAGAGTTTTTGTGAAGACCAAACAAGATAACATATATAAAACATTAGTAAGACTATGTATAAGCACTTTATTATCAAAATTATTTGTTGACAAGGCATTAGTAATACATTCTATGAGCTAAGAAGGACTATTGGCAGGTGTTGGTAATGGTAGTCATGCAGTTTAGTTTTGTTATCTCTTCTTTATTCTCCTTATCAAATAAGGAATTTAGTTAAAAACACACAGTATACTGAAGTAAAGATGGCTATAAAAATGCAAACAAAGAAAAACATTCTACATCTGATTAAATTCTAATGTTTACTGACTATAGGAATTGTGATTAGGTGAAAAATGTTGTGTTTAAAGTTTTTTTGCATCTGCTTGCTAGGCTGACTTAAACTTTTATTAGCAGTCTATGTACAGATTCTTTGCTTTCTTATGTTATACCAACTACTTCATTCATGACAAAAAAGATTACTGGACCTTGTTAAGTCTCCTTTAGTTGTTGAAGATTAAAATTTATGAGTAAAAATTCAGGCTTAAGGAAAATAATAGAGAAATTATATAGCTTAGATTTAATGATCTGAGTTACTTTTTAATCATTAAAAATGTCTAGAGCAAAAACCTTCATTGAAAGTTAAACCCAACTTGTTTTGTTTTAATTTTTAATTTTATTTGTTAATGAATATTTTTATTCTAGATGAAAGACTAAAATGACATGTGGTTATAAATACAATACTGTATATGAATACAACAATTCATATTCCTATTTGATAGAGTATGCTATTTTGAATTGCTGGTGTTTATTAATGTAAAAACATCTATAGTTGATCCCTGAGCAATGGGGAGGAGGGGTTAGGGATGCTGATATTTTGCACAGTTGAAAATCTGTGCATAACTTTGACTTCTCTAAAACTTAACTACTAAGGGCCTACTGTTGACTAGAAGGCTTACCAATAACATAGTCAGTTAACACCTATTTTGTCTGTTATGTGTATTACATACTGTATTCTTACAATAAAGTGAGCTAGAGAAAAGAAAATGTTAAGAAAACCATAAGGAAGAGAAAATGCATTATAGTTCTGTACTAGGTTTGTATAAAAAGAATCCACATGTAAGTGGACATGTCCGCTTCAAACCTATGCTGTTTTGTCAGGCTCCAGAGTCCAGGTGAATAATTTCATATTTGGATGAAAAGTAAGTGCTTAAGTGTTACATTTTATGATATCTTTGCACTGTAGTTCTTTTCTCTTGAGCAATTTTCTCAATGTGCAAATATTTCCCCAGATGGCACAGGGTCAATCAAATCTTGCACAATGCAATTTCTTCAAATAAATAAACATACAGAATCTTAATGATATTCTAGTGAACACAGTACTGGGCAAAGATATTCTAGTGAACACAGTACTGGGCAAATATAAAGACCAATAGGCCCCTGCTTCAGGAAGTCACGTTTAGTGAGTCATAAACACTAAATACAAGTAATTGCAACAGAACGTGGAAAGTAGTGAGTGCCTTGGAGATTCAAAAGAGAGAAGAAAGAGCACAAATCATTCTGCTGTGAATTCAGTGGGCAGAATATTTCAAGCTGAGTAGGGAGAAGAGAGGAGGGGCTAGATGAGGAGTTAAGGAAGTATGGAAAAGGTACCATTTGAGGTAGACCTTGAAGACTGGCCAAGATGAAGAAAGGTCATTTTGGGCAGAAGAAACAACACGAACAGAGATAGGGAGGCAGAAAACAAATAATATGTTTGAAAAGTATGGAGTAGTTCATTTCGGCTGTAGCCTGGTGGGGTAATTCAGGCTAACACAGGAAGGTTTGTTAGGACTAGATAGTATAGTCTTGAATGTTAGATTATGATTTCTAAACTAAGAACATTTCTGTGCTGATCTACTTATTCTTTGAAGAAAAAAAAAGAGCAGCACCTATATTTTGCAGTCATTCTTAGAGCTCTAACCCTCTTGAGACTTTGAAAATGAAAATTAAATTCCTGAGTAGATTTAGTAGTTAGTAGACAAGGTAGGGGGTAGAAGCAAAATGAAGGATTTTAATAAAATTCTCTATCAAAATTGCACGTGAGAGCATTTCTGTCTATCTACAACCACTCAGAAGTCCTAGATTTCAGATCCTAAGAGACCTCCTGCTTGTCCCTGATGTAAACTCTATTTTATTGGTAGGTAATCTGATTTAGCTTTGGTTTTATTTTTGACATTTCCTAGATTAAGGACAATCTAGTGGGATCATTTTATTATAATGAATATACATGTCACTGTGGTGAATATTTGGATAATAAGGACTTTGTCTTTGGGAAAATTGGAAATAGAAATGCTGTTTATAATCACGGCAGTCATAGGGTTATTTTAGCTTTACTCTTTGTTCATTTAGAGATGATAAAGTAAACCATCATTGCTAAATACTTTTAATATCGCTTTTAAATCTCCTCCACGCACCAGAAGCATTTTAGTATTGCCTATGGTTAATAAAAAAGCTGGGTAACATCCAAGAGCAGATTTCCTTCAGATGTGACAGCTGGGGTGTGACTTTGTTATCAGACCCAGGAAGATATTTGTGCATGGGAATTGTGAAAAAATGGGAATTGACTATTCTTACTAGCACATTATCCATATCAAGTAAGTCAGAAGTGAAACTCATGGGATACCACAAGCACGAGTAAAAATGAAACTGGACACAGAAGCTCTTCTGGCGTTATTTTTAGCAGATCCACATAATTGAGAATATTCTGTTTCTTCCGGTAGAAGTCTGAATTACTTGAAAACCCCATTATCTAATTCTTGTGAGGTTGTTCTTATTAATCCTTGTGCTTCACATTGCCTGGAAAAGAGTTATATTTATAGTAGGGACCCAACAAAATTTTAGTACTTGTTTTAGAATCATAGATCCATTTCTGGGAGAAACCTTGGAGATCATTGGGCTTTGGGTTAGTATAAAACTTTTAAACATTTTAACATTTTTTTTCTCAAAAAAAGGTAGGTAAAAGACATTTAGTGATGTGATCCTTTCCCCACCCCCTGCCTTTCAGAAATGATAATATTGATGCTGATATTGATAATGATCTTCCTTTATCAAACTTCTCTTTCTAGAAGGCCAAAAGGCCTGGTTTCAATGAAGTACATTGCAGAATGTGCTGCATATAAATGTGTACATCTATTCCTATCCATTTCCCCTCTTTTTTTTAAAGATTTATTTATTTATTTTAGAGAGAGAGAGAGCATGAGTTGGAGGGGCACCTGACCTCTACTTTCCTCAGTATTGTCATCTGTAAAATGGGGATGCTAAATCGCTAATCTCTGGAGTTAGTAGAATTACTTTACACTGGAAGGAACTTATTAGGTATATACACACATATTTAGCATATGTGTGTATACATATATACACATATTTAGCACATGTGTGTATATATGTACATATACATTATACTTTAATTATATATAGTATACTAGGTAAGACACTAGGTAGCTTGCCTAGGATTAAAATCGCCAGCAAAGAATAGGATGATATGGTATTCAAACTGGAAAGTTAGCGCTAGAGCTCTTGCTCTGAACCACTGTGTTATACTGCTTAGGGTTCTATATACTTGAATTAGATAGCCATGTGTAAGTTAGTATATTCTAAATGCCA
Source organism: Ailurus styani (assembly GCA_002007465.1). Classification (NCBI taxonomy): domain Eukaryota; kingdom Metazoa; phylum Chordata; class Mammalia; order Carnivora; family Ailuridae; genus Ailurus; species Ailurus styani. Next base: position 2,235,729 of record LNAC01000174.1, on the reverse strand, counting down.
AATTGAGATAAGAGTTGTCAAAGCAAACTGAAACTGCTGTGGAATACTTTATGGAAGAGGTTTTAACTTACTTGCATTATACTCTTTTTTTGGTTTCTCTTCCACAAAAAATACATGTAAAATCATTAGCACAGTTCCTGCCCTAGTGCTCAATAAATTATAGTTATTATTGTCATAATCTTTCTGATAATTTCTTCTGAATCTTCCCTAGTTGGTGCAATGTACTGTTTGAAAATCATGTACTCATTTATACTCATGATTTAAATTACCGACTAGTGATTCTTAATTGTGACTATGCATCAGAATCAAATATTTGGTTTTTTAAAAACATTGAGGCACCAGTCTTATCTCAGAAATACTAAAGTCGATGGAGATAGAAGCCAGGCTTCCACATTTACAAAAAGCTTTCCAGGTGAATCTCATGAGCAGTCAGAATTGAGAACTGCTGCTTCACTTGGTGATTTCAGAATAGAATAGAATTCCAAATCGATAGCTCACATCTACATCTTAACTTCATTCTAGTGTTTGAGACGTTGCATCTTTTTAGACATCTCTGCCCACTTATTTTATAAATATCTCTAACTTGCTATGTCCCAAACTAACTTAGTATTTTCTCTTCAAAATCTCTTCACTTTCCATAGCATAATGACCTGATCTTTTTTTTTTTTTTTTTTTTTAACAGGAGAAAAAACAAATTTAATTTAATTTTGTATGTATGGGGCCTCAAAGATATGACACCCAAGGTGTCTATATACCTTTTATTTTATTTATTTTTTTTTAATTTTATTTTTATTATTTGCCCAAGGGGTACATGACCTGATCTTTTTTTTTTCCAACTTTTTTTTATCCTAATCATATCTCCAATTACTAACCAAGTTACATACATTCTTTCTGTTAGGGAATCTAAAGTTTATCCCTTCTTTCCATTCCCCATTGTTTTGACCTTATTAGTGTGAATATCATATTCATTTTTCACCTGAACTATTATAATCATTTCTTAACTGATATTTCTTTTTCTTCCCATTTCCCATCCCCAAAGCAATCTACTCATTATCATTCAGCTGTCTTAATACTCTTTCCAGAATGTGAACCAGGAATAGGCCTTTGCCTACTTAAATTAATTCTAAGGCTCCTCATTACTTTCAAGATAATTTTCAGAGTTCAGAGAAGTGAGAACATCAGTATTTGTCTTTCTCTGTCTGACTTATTTCATTTAGCATAATCGTCAGTCCACCCGTGTTGGCACAAATGGCAAGATTTCCTTCTTTCTCATGGCTCAATAATATTCCATTGTATTTATTTTGTCCATTTATCTACCATTGGGCAAACTAGGTTATTTCCCTATCTTGGATATTGTGAATAAAGTGACAATGAACAGAGGAGTGCAGATAGTTCTTGAGATTGTGATTTTATTTCTTTCGTATATAGACCCATAAGCAGAATTGCTACATCATATGGTAGTTCTATTTGTGATTTTTTTGAGGAATGAAGAAGTGACATTTAAACTTAGCCATCTTTAGTTAAACTTAGTCTAAATTCTATTAGTTAGAGACAGACTCTCTCAAACCTTTTAAAATGCTGTCCTTTTTGCATACAATGCCTTTGGCCCCTCATTTCTCTTTGTATTTGCCTGACTCACTGTTATGCCTCAAGATTTATTTAGACTAGGCATTGCCTCCTATTGAAATATTCCCTTATTCCTTCAGAGTGAATGAAGTGTTTTTCCCTAATGTTCCTCTGGATTCCAGTATTTACCTTAAGTGAGTACAATACATTCTATATTGTAGCCATGATTTTTCTTGTCTTGACTATGAACTGTTTAAGGGCAAAGGCAGTGTCTTATTTCTTTAAAGCTAACACAAATACAGTGCCTGGCACATAGTAACTACTTGATAAATTTTTGTTGAATAACAAAAATGGGGAATTAGTATGAAAAGTTCATGGAAAAATATGGCCTGGACACCATTAAGAATTCATATTACCTGAGGTATATAAGTCGGGTTGAACCAGACTAAAGTATTTTAAATTTAAATTAAGGAATTTTAGGTTTTATGATTAACTAATATAATGCCTTTGCAGTGTAACATATCGACCTGCCTTCAAACCAGTCTCTACTCCTTAATAACTAAGGGTTCTGGGAAAGTTTCTGAGCCTCTTGAAGTCTCAGAATACTCACCTGTTTTTGAGGATTTCTAATGAATAAACGTCTATAGAGTTTTAGCCCTGTGCCTGGCACATTGCAAGCCTTACAATGAATATTAGTCCTTCTCCTCCTGAAACTGCTTCTCTTCCTCCACACCTTCCCCTTGCCCCTCACCCTCCCTTCCTCCTCTTCCTCCTTCTTTTTTTGTTAGTTCTTCTTCTTATTGCAATTATAGGGAACACTGAGAAAAGTCAGACAGCTAAGGGACTAACAATTTCAGAATTATCCAGTGATTGACCGTTCAGATTGCCATCAGAAAAACAAAATGTTAATTCTAGTTCTAGCTCTACTGTTGCCTTACTATAAAGCCTGAATGTATCCGAATTTCCTCATACAAAAAATTACAATAAAATAGTATTAATAATGCTTTCTTCACCAGGATGTTATAGTAAGTTGGGATGTCTAAAGAAAAAAAAAACTATTAATTAAAAGAGTGGGGATTTATATCTTTTGAGGTCACTGATATCACATACTTTTGTATAAGTTGTGCCATTTGTCTGGAATGCTCTTCTTTTTATTCAACTTGATAATCTTATTTGTCCTTTAAGATTCAGTTTAAATATCTTTAATATCTATTTAATATCTATTAAATAACTTTAATATCAGTTACTGGTATTATTGCATTCTTTCCAATATAATTAATACCTGTAATTAATATATATTATTATATATTATTATCTCCACTATAATTGATGTAATATTCATTAACAATTATAAAAATTGAAATTGTTCTGTAAAACACCTCTGTGACAAAATTAGGAGCCAAGCACAATAAAATTAAGCTAAGGTAGACAGTAAACACTAAATACCTGGTTACAAGACACTGTTTCACATATGAACTATGGCTTTTTGCCTTAAAGACGTGTCTTCTTCAAAGCCTAATGGAAATCAGTACTCTTCAGTTACTTGACAGTAGGATAGTCATAGCAAACTATATCTGCTGCCAATCATTTGATTGACTAAGTCGGGAAGATGTAATGTGTCTGTAGAATTTGAAGTCTTACATCTTTCTTTATTCTTCCTATTCCTCTTCCCTCCTTGAAAATCCTCTAGAAACTTAGAAATAAATGAGGTATACATATACAGCACATTTAAAGTATTCGTTTCCAAGTTACTATTATTTTTTCAAGTTACTATTATTTAATAAACAAATTCTTATATAAACTTTCATGTATATGAAATTCGTGTTTTATCTATTAAAAGTACTTTTATTCATTAGAGATGACCAGTTCATAATTAACTGGATTTCCTTTGAAATGTTTTCACATTTTTACCTATTTTTTAAAAGATTTATATTTATTTATTTGAGAGAGAGAGAGAGAGAAAGAGAGTGTGCACAAGCTGGGGGAGAGGGAGAAGTAGACTCCCCGCTGATCCCAGGACCCCAAGATCATGACCTGAGCCCAAGTCAGATGTTTAACTGTCTGAGTCACCCAGACACCCCTAAATGTTTTCACATTGTAAATTACAAATGCAACTACTATATGGTTAATGTTGATGGATTTTGCATCTCAAAAGCAGGCAATTTAGCGGCAATCATGTTCCCTTCTCTGATCCTTTTTGTTGTCATCATGGACTTAAGAAAGCTGATTATTTACCTAAAATGAGAAAAGCTTATCTTGAATGTCATATTAATTCATTTCTTGGTTTGGTGTGTATTCTCCAAAGTTAGACTGATTTCTTTCACAAACTTCAGAAGATGGAGGAATCTGAAGTAGAGAGGAAATGGAAGCTGTGCTGTGTGATTAAATGAGATTTTTGTTTTAACCTTTCGGGGACCTGAGTTTTCTCATCTTTAAAATAAGGATCACAGATTGGATGATTTTAGAGTCTTCCCAGAAGCCATATTCCAAGTCCATAATTCTAATATGTTTAATTGTAATATTTTAAGTCAGTGTTACCCGTTCTTTATTCACATACTTAAAATTATCTGTTGGGGGCATCTATATTTTTTTCATTCTTTTTTTCCTTGTAATGTTGACTCTTTCTTTTAGACATTTTTCATTTTTTTTCTCACAGCTCCATTATTTTCATCCCTTTTCATTTTAAAATCTCTGCTCTCACTTAGCTATTTCTGTATCAAAGAATATATTCTTTACTCTCTGTTTCTTTAAGTTCTTCCTTTAAAACCTTTCTTCATTTCATAAAAAAAGCATGTTCTGTCATTCTATTGTATTTTAAAGGAGTACTTTTAAATATCTACCCAGTTATGCTCACTGTTTTGATGCAAGGACAGTAATTTATCTATATGCTTCTGTTAAGTTTTCCAGCATTTAACTTCAGCAAATAGGATATTGAAAAATTATTTATATTAGTGAGAAATTAGATAAAAATCTAAGTGGCCAATACCACAGGAAACATTAACTAAGCTATATGACATCAACCTTTTTAAAATATGTAACCACAAGGGACGCCTGGGTGGCTTAGTCGGTCAAGTGTCTGCCTTTGGCCTAGGTCATGATCCCAGCATCCTAGGATGGAGTTCTGTATTGGGCTCCTTGCTCAGTGGGGAGCCTGCTTCTCCCTCTGCTTGCTGCTCCCCCACTTGTGCTCAGGCTGTCTTTGACAAATAAATAAACAGAATCTTTAAAAACAACAACAACAAAAATATGTAACCAGTAGATCGTATAATTTGGGGAAGTATTAATGTAAAATTGTTTGTTTTCTTATTAAGATAGGCTAAGGTGTGCTGCAGTAACAACTTCAAAATCTCAATTGTTCATATAATAAATACAATAAATGTGGGTCTGGGATGAGATTGGGAACTTCTCTTCCAAATGAATTCACTCAGGAATTCAGACTAACAGGGCCTTAATGATTTTATAGCTATACACCTGGACCACCTGATATCCCTGTTCTCTACCCCTGGGAAGAAAGGAGCACAAAGCAGTTGCATTCGTTTTTCTGTACTTTGGCCCAGTTGTGACACACCGTCACTTTTGCTCTTGCCCCTTTGGTCAACACTAGTTACAACAAGGGCCTGAGAAATGTATAATATTTTTCTTGTATCCAGGAAGAGAAAGAAGACAACACAATATTGTGAACACTAGTAATAACCACACTTCAAGAAATCAATATCTATAACTGTATATGGATACATATTCTTACATAGATTAGAGGAAAATGTAGAAAATTGTAAGATTTCAGGAAGAGGGCTTGAATGTCATTTAATTTTTTTCCTAAAATACCTGTTGTTACTGTTCATGTTGTTTATGTGGTATGTTAAAATTGCGAGAAAAATGGCTAAACTTTGAGAAAATGAAACAGTATGTCACACAGTAGAAAGAACATGAATTTTAAAGTCATATAAAATTTGATTCAAATCCTAATCCTGCCTCATATTAGCTGTGCAAGTTATACTCATGGGCAAGTTATTTAACCTATCTTTACTGAGCTTCAGATTCCTCATCTTTGAAGTAGGGATAAAAATATCTACCTTCTAGAACTGTTGGGATTATATAAGATAAAGTGTATTTACTTAACTAATATTAATATAGAACTCCAAGGTACTATTTTACACATGTTAACAACATGTAACTCTTGTAATCTTCATAAAACCATGTAAAGTAAATACTATAATCTCCATTTTGCATTTGAGGAAACTGAGACAGAAAGAACTTGCTCGAAGTCAAATGGTTAAGTAGTAAGTATCAGAACTGGGTATGAACCCTGGTGCTCTGGTTTTAGAAATTTTCTTAGCTACTACTCTGCTTCCTGTTACAGACCTTTCCTAAGTACCTATTGATAGAATGTGTTTAATAAATAAGAAATATTTATAGCTATAATGCTAGCTACAAATCAGTTGTGGCTGTATCTATTATATAATAAGAGAGGAATATGTATTTCTAATAACTGGTGTTTGGTTCTTCTATGTAGTAGAGGAAATTCTGACTTCTCCATTGAACATCAATAATAGTCTTTGGTCTTGTGAAGAGAATAAGTAGTTAAGGAAATCTAAGAAGTTATCCATCTTCTTAAGAGAGTTGAAAAATGCAGGGATTGGGGTGCTAACCCCACAGTTGAGAATTCATGTATAACTTTTGACTCCCGTAAAACTTAACCACTGATAGTCTGTTGTTAACTTGCAGCCTTACTGATAACAGAATCAGTTAATTAACATATTTTTTATGTTGTATATATTATATTCTGTAGTCTTACTATAAAGTAAGGTAGAGAAAAGAAAATGCTATTAAGAAAATCATAAGGCAGGGCGCCTGGGTGGCTCAGTGGGTTAAAGCCTCTGCTTTCGGCTCAGGTCATGATCTCAGGGTCCTGGGATCGAGGCCCGCGTCGGGCTCCCTGCTCAGCAGGGAGCCTGCTTCCCCCTCTCTCTCTCTGCCTGCCTCTCTGCCTCCTTGTGATCTCTCTCCCTCTGTGAAATAAATAAATAAAATCTTTAAAAAAAAAAAAGAAAATCATAAGGCAGAGAAAACACATTTATTGTGTTTATTGAAAAAACATCTGCATATAAGTGGAACCACACAGTTCAAACCCCTATTGTTCAAGGGTCAACTGTATACATTTTTATTCATCCTTTACCTTTTTCTCATTTCCCATTTCTAATTTAATCCTACTTTTCCCCCATGTTTAGGGTTTTTAATTTTCTTTCTATATATCCCTTGAATTTTGAAATTTTGAATTAGAAAATTTAAGAACGCAAGTGGTTTTGGTTGGTTGGTTTTGTTCTTTTTTAGATCTAAAGGGGAAAGTAAGTAAAATGGCCCTCTCCATTCCCTTTCTCACATTTTTGGCATTTGTATAGGAAAATCACTTTGCTTAAGGTTGGTATTAAATATAACAGAAGTCAGTTTTTTGTCATTGCATCACTAATCAGGTTTCCACCACTTTATTAATGTAGAGCATATCACTAATAAACAATCATTGAGTTTAAAGAAAAAAATCACCAAACTGGTTAGACTTGCTTATTTTGCTTTTTAAGTACTTAAACACTACACTTTGGTATGCTCGAAGTATCTCCTTTCACTGCTTGTTTTCTTATCACTGAAGTTCATCTTCTAATGTTTTATTTATTTTACTCCTTTGGACCATTTTAGTTACCTAAAAATATCTTGAAATTTTTCTGCTTATTTAATCTATAATGCCTTATAAATATTATTTTATTATCCCCATTCTCTGACTTGGTTTGGTTTTGCTTATACAGCTTTCCTTCTAATTATTGAATATCCAAGCCTACTTCACCTATAAATCATTAAAATACAGACACTATGAGCTTATTTCTGTTTAAATAATTCATATAACTGAATATTGTGTATGTAGGCCAACTCAGATTCTGTCCTAATTTATGATGAGAAGGCCAACTAGTTATGTAGTGCTCTAATTTCGTAGATTCTTACAAAGTTGTAAAGAACAAGTCATTACTCACTGTGGAAATGGTAAAAATTACTAATTAAGGCCTCCTGGTATCTCAGTCAGTTGAGTGTCTGACTTCGGCTTGGGTCACGGTCTCAGGGTCCTGGGATCAGCCCTGCACTGGGCTCTACACTCAGAGGGGAATCTGCTTCTCCTTCTCCCTATCCCAGTGCTCCTTCCCCTCCCCCTGCTCATGCTCTTTCTCTCTCTCAAATAAATAAAATCTCAAAAAAAAGAAAAGAAAAGAAAAGAAAAGAAAAACAAAACCACAGTGAGATACTACCTCACACCAGTCAGAATGGCTAAAATGAACAATTCAGGAAACAACAGATGTTGGTGAGAATACAGGGAAAGGGGAACTCTCTTACATTGTTGGTGGGAATGCAAGCTGGTGCAGCCACTCTGGAAAACAGTATGGAGTTTCCTCAGAAAGTTAAAAATAGAGCTACCCAATGACCCAGCAACTGCACTCCTAGGTATTTATCCAAAAGATGCAAACATAGTGATTCAAAGAGGAACATGCAACCCCAATGTTTATAACAGCAGCGTTTACAATAACTGAAATATACAAAGAGCCCAGATGTCCATTGACAGATGAATGGATAAAGAAGGTTTGGTATATATATAAAATGGACTATTACTCTACCTACAAAAAGAATGAAATCTTACCATTTGCAATGACATGGATGGAACTAGAGGGTATTATACTAAGTGAAATAAGTCAGTCAGAGAAAGACAAATATCACATGATTCCACTCATATGTGGAATTTAAGAAACAAAACAGATGAACATAGGGGAAGGGAAGGAAAAATAAAATAAAATGAAAACAGAGAGGGAGACAAAACATAAGACTGTTAACTCTAGGAAAGAAATGGAGTTGCTGGAAGGGAGTTGGGTGGGGCAATGGGGGTAACTGGGTGATGGACATTAAGGAGGGCACTTGATGTAATGAGCCCTGGATGTTATATGTAACAGATGAATCACTAAATTCTGCCTTTGAAACTAATAATATAGTATATATTAATTAAATTGAATTTTAAAAAGAAAAAATGCTAATTATATTTAAAAATGTATACATGTAATTTTATCCCCTTCTTATAATTGATACTAATTGATATTATAAGTCTATAGTGTATCAGTAAAACTATCAGGATTTGGGCTGACAGGAGTGTAGAAGGGTAATGATATATGGAAGAGTTATAAATGTTATTATCTTAGGCTAAAGCACAGATAGCTACATGAAAGCAAACCAAAAATGACCCTTATTTATACTGAAGTAGAAAAGAATAGAAAAAGAAATCAGCTATTGTACAACTAGAAAGGATTCTAGAAATCATGAAGTTGATTTTTAAACTCATTTTTATTTTCTTTATATTTGTTTATATCCTTCAGTTTCTTGGCTCAGTATTCCTTCTTGCATCTCAGACATCCTTTCTGGGATCATTCTTTTTCTGAAGTATATACTTTGAAATCCCTTTACAGAGGATGCCTCAGTGAAAAATTCTTACAGTTTCTGTTTATCCGAAGTGAGTTTCTTGAATGATAACTTAGCTAGGTATCCACTTCTACATTTACAGTGATTTTTCCTTAGCATTCTGTAGATACTATGTTACTGTCTTCTGGCCTCTATTTTTGTTAGTTTGTCATTCCTATGTAGGTAATCTTTTCTTTTTCCTTTGCTGCTTTAAAATGTGTCATTCTGCATTTTCACATGATATGTGGAGGTGTGAATTATTCTTTAATTATCCTGTTTGAGATTCATTGTGATTCCTGAATCTGTGGATTCATGTGTTTTATCAATTCTGGAAAATTTTCACCTATTATTTTCAAATAGTACTTCTTCCTCATTTTTTCTATTCTTGTCTTCTAGAAATTTATTTAGGTATATGTTAGAGTTCATCATATTATCCTCATTTTAAAAATTATCTATATTAGGGATACCTGGATGGCTCAGTTGGTTAAGTGTTTGCCTTCAGCTCAGGTCATGATTTTTGGATCCTGAAATCAAGCTCCAAGTTGGACTTCCTCCTCAGTGGGGAGTCTGCTTCTCCCTCACCCTCTGGCCCCCACACACCCCCTTGGGCTCTCTCTTTTTCTCTCTCTCCCCCTCAAATGTATAAAATCTTTTAAAAATTATCTATTTCATATTTTTCATATCCATATCATTCTATGTTATATTCTATGTAATTTTTTCAGATCTTTTTGCCAATTCCCTAATTTGTGTATCATTTGTCCCATCTATTGTTTTACTCATCTATGGAGTTTTTAATTTTAAGGATTGTATCTATAAATATTATATATATATTATTTTTCTAATTTTTAGAAGTCTAACTTTTTCATATTAAGATTCTTGTCCTGGGTTTTAGAAGTTTTCTTTCCAGGCATTTGGATTGTTAAGATAACAAAATCAGTAGCTTGGTAATTTAGTATTCAGCCTTGCTCTGGGTCTGACTAGTATCTTTCACCCTTCCTCAAATAACCAGGCTCTTGTCTTGATACTTATGACCGAACTACTACTTTGCCTGCCCTTGTCTGCCTGACAAAGATGCAATGATCTTTCCATCAGCTCAAGTGTCTCTTTCAATGGAGTCTTTACTGACTTTCTTGGAGAAAAATATTAACAGTTATGGTTGAATGTCACTTATATGAATTTCTTTTATAATGCCATTATTGTCCTTGTTATGAAGTCTATAAGCTCTTTGAGGGAAGCATTAGTGTTTTATTTATTTTTGTGGCCCTAATAATACAAGTAATCATATAAATAACAATAATAATAAATAACATTTACTAAGAACTTGATTAGCAAATTCAAGAACTTTACATGTATTAATAAGTCACTCAACAGACAGATTACATAAGATGCCTAAAATCACACAACTAGGTATTAACTGAAACCAGACTTAAATTCAGGTATAGCCCCACATACAAACTCTCAGTGTTTATCCAACACTGCCTTTCTCTTAACTTCTTAAATGGGAGCAGCAGTAGCAGAGGGATGGCCATACCATCCAGAACTTGAACCTGAGCACCAGACAAGCCCTTGGGGATGTGTCAGATGCTTAAAGAAGGACACAGTAGGACAAATGAAGGAAGGCCTACAAGACAGATGGAGCCTCGTAGGACATTTATGAGCAGGCAACATGAAGAGAGTAAAGACAGCAGGAAGCAACAATAAGGAAATCTAGCAGCTGTTAATATCATTTTCTGGGTACAAATTGGGTTCATATGCAGAACGGAGGCTCCAGAAGGACTCTTAAGAAAAAGGCAAGAATCACCCATAATTCAAAACAAATTGGGGGGATCAGGTGGGCAAACCAGGCAGGAACTCATTTGCATGTGTATCAGTGCCTTTTAAAATACTGTCAGCTAATTAAAACTGGCCTTAACTTCTTAAACACTTTTTATCCTTAAACCATCAGATGTTAGGCTCAGTAGGAGAGATAGTATTCTTTAGGTTACAATGGCAGTAATAATAATGGTACTGTATGTGCTGATGAAATTAATCCTGAGCCAGAAATAACTTACCATTGGAAGATTTTAATTTTACTGACTTAACTGTGTAGTCCACCAACTGGTATTTAAGGTTTACATGGGAAGAATGTTTCAAGTAAATGAGATGAGAAAAATCTTGAAATTTTACATGATGTTTTAGTTTATGCCTTCTTAGCCCTATTCCTCTGATAGCATTTTATTCTCCAATTCTTATCCTCAGTTCTATTTCTTTTTTTCTTATATGCCTAAAGGTGAAATAACAGGACACCTGGGTGACTCAGATGGTTAAGCTTCTGCCTTTGGCTCAGGTCATGGTCCTGGGGTCCTGGATGGAGCCCCACGTTGGGCTCCCAGCTCAGCAGGGAGCCTGCTTCTCCCTCTCTACCTGCCTCTCTCCCTGCTTGTGCTCTCTCTGTCTGTCTGTCTCTCTCAAATGAATAAATAAACTCTTAAAAAAAAAGATGAGATAACACATTTACTTTGTATAAGTAAATGAAACCTAACCACCATCTCTCCAGCTCAGTATTTTGGAAAGGAACTCAACTGCCTCTTTCTTAAAAATACATAGGAATGGGAAAAGAGTGATTTATTGGGCTACTTTATTTTTTAAAAAAATTTAAAAAGATTTATTTATTTGAGAGAGAGACAGAGAGAGAATGAAAAGGAGGGATAGAGGGAGAGGGAGAGAGAATCTCAAGCTGACTCCATGCTGAATGTGGAGCTGGAGCCTGACCTGGTGTGCATTCTGGGACCCTGAGATCATGATCCGAGCCAAAACCAGGAGTTGGATGCTCAACCGACTGAGCCACCCAGGTGCTCCTAGGCTACTTTAGAATAAATGTTTACTATGACTTAGTTAATATAGTTTATAAGACAGATTTAACTTGTATTACCATGAGATGGTATAGTCTACATTTTAGAGTAGATACCAGATTCTAAATACCTGGCTTCAAAGCAATGTCCTAGTAAATAGGTGGGTTTATTTATTTTATGAAAATATAATAAGTTAAATAAATTTCAAAATTAGGCTTGGATTATGTTTAGCTTCCATTTCAGCTAGCATTTATTAAACTCATGATATGCTAATTTCTGACATGATGCTTTCATATCTCTTGTCCTGTTTAATATAGTAAATTTAGAGATTAAATGGTTGACTTTTTTATACTTGTATAATACTTAAACTTACGTGGTAATGAAAAAATAGCCTCTAGAATAAATGTGGATGCATATGTTGAATATTAATATTGAATCCAAGTGTTAATGTTCAGTTTTCTTAATTTCTTTTTTTAATTTAATTTTATTTTTTCAGTGTTCCAAGATTCATTGTTTATGCACCACACCCAGTGCTCCGTGCAATACGTGCCCCCTTAATACCCACTGCCAAGCTCACCCATCCTCCCACCCCCCTCCTCTCTAAAACCCTCAGTTTGTTTCTCAGAGTCCACAGTCTCTCATGCTTCTTCTCCCCCCTCTGATTTACCCCAATTCACTTTTTCTTTCCTTCTCCTAATGTCCTCCATGTTATTCCTCATGCTGCACAAGTAAGTGAAACCATATGATAATTGACTTTCTCTGCTTGACTTATTTCACTCAGCATAATCTCCATTCCCATCCATGTTGTTACAAAAGTTGGGTATTCATCATTTGTGATGACTGAGTAATATTCTATTGTGTATATGGAACACATCTTCTTTATCCATTCATCTGTTGAAGGGCATCTCAGCTTCTTCCACAGTTTGGTGATTGTGGACATTGCTGCTGTGAACATTGGGGTACATATGGTCCTTCTTTTCACTACCCCCTATGACCCTGCAATTGCACTACTGGGTATTTGCCCCAAAGATACAGATGTAGTTTCCTTAATGTCATAATTTAAAGTAAAGGGTAATAAAAATAATAAACACTTAAAAAATTAGCTCTCAGATTATGATTGTAAAATATGTGTGTCTATATATTTCTCCTCATTAAATCAGTAGTGGAAAATGTTTCATTTATATTAACCAAGATATTAATCCGTAGGTTGAGAGAGACCCTGTAAATTGAGTTAAAAAGGTAATTTCTCCATCATACTTAAACGGAGAGGAGGAAAAATTAACTACTTGCAACTAAAATGTTTCATTGCCACATAGAAAAATAAACAAGCTCAATATTATATTCCATACGTTTAATCATTTTTTTTCTATCTATACCATCTGCTGTATTCATTTCTCCAATCTCACACCTACCTTGATGTGGGAGTGGGGGGTGGAGTTAGAAGGATAATCTTATCCATGGTATATATACAATGGATAAGATTGTATATATCCATGGTATATATAGCACCAAGATCCATAAGATACCTTGGAATAAACCTAACCAAAGAGGTGAAGGATCTGTGCTCGAGGAATTACAGAACAGTCATGAAAGAAATTGAAGAAGAACACAAAAAGATGGAAAAGCAGGGGTGCCTGGGTGGCTCAGTGGGTTAAAGCCTCTACCTTTGGCTCAGGTCATGATCTCAGGGTCCTGGGATTGAGCCCCACGTGGGGCTGGCCTGCTCAGCAGGGAGCCTCCTTCCTCCTCTCTCTGCCTGCCTCTCTTCCTACTTGTGATCTCTCTCTGTCAAATAAATAAATAAAATCTTAAAAAAAAAAGATGGAAAAGCATTCCATGCTCATGGATCAGAAGAATAAACATTGTTAAAATGTCTAT
>LNAC01000174.1:1449089-1590680 GCA_002007465.1 Ailurus styani | reverse complement strand
TTTTTCTCTCCCTGTGGCAAAAAAAAAAAAAAAATTTTTAAAAAAAAAAAAAAAAAAAAAAAAAAGAAAAAGTAGCTCTCATTCTTTTAGCAAATATGTAATAAGTATCTACTCTATACCAAGCCCTATACTAGGCATGGAAGCATAACAATGAAAAAACATGTTCTGAACATATACCTGACCGTTAAAACTTTCTCTAAATGCCCAGATTAAAAATATGTATGTATGTTTAATCATATATATATTTAATAAGATACAATAAATATAAAATATATTTATTTAATCAGAATTTTCTACACTTTGCTTTGCATGGACATTTATAGCACACATTTGGACACTTATAATCCTAATGGTTGTTCAAATGAACCCTCAATATACAGTTAATTAAACGTGAATGAAAAGCTCAATTTAACTTTTCTAATATTTCCAGTTAGGGGGATTTTTAAAACTTCCTGACATTCCAGAAAATTTTTTCAAGGCTGATAAAAATCCCATGTATTTATTATGGTATAAGGTCACTTGAATATTTTATAAATATAAGGTTAACTTCCCTTTACTTGACCTTATGTAAACAAAACTCTTTGGGACCCTCAACTTTGTAAGACAAATGAGATATTCAGTCTTTTAAGTGAGTTTGAAATGCTTTCTGGGATTGCTAAAAGCAATCCGCCCTATAGCTTAGTACCAAAGGACCCAAAGTTTAAGGACATTCGAACAAGAATAACCTAACAACTACACAACAAGATAGCATTATTAAATCAAACTAAATAAAACTCTTTGAAGAAGTTCTACAAAGAGAGAAAAATTGAAATAATTAACTATCCCATAGAAAGCACCTATCAACATGATCAGATATTAATTCAGAAGTATTTAACTTTATACCAAACTTCCCTCAAATGTGAATCTGCTGGCACACATGTAGTGGAATAAACACTACAGTATTGTTAATATTTGCAATTTTGAGTGTGTGAATTCAAATTTTCTCCATACTGAGCAATGAATACAAAATTTAGAAAAGAATGGATGTTGAGGTTAATGACTGCAATTTCTGATTTGATATGAGTGTGCTCATCAAAATGATATTTGCTCACTTACTTTTTAATAAGTAGATCCTTAAATTATAATTATATACTTATGTCAATAAAGCAATTATGGCACCTATTTTATGTATTGGGGTTTCAATGAAAAAAGAAATTTGGCCCAGGTCTATGACAGATAGAGAAATGTGTCCTGAGATTCAGTCAGTGGAGTCTGAGAAGACTATTAATGAATACTAATTAAGATTATTATTTTTTATATGAAACTATTGTATCATCCTTCAAGGTGGGGCTTACTTTCTATTGGATTTTGCTCTGGAAATAGTTCTTTTATAATCAAATTTCAATACAGTTTTATCTTTCAACAGTAACTATGTATCCTGTGGGTAGGGCAGGTGATTTACAGTCTTAAAACCATGAATTTCTTCCCTGCCCAGCAGTTTAAGATTTCCTTTTATTCTATGAGTCTTCATACTCCTGACCCACCCCAGGTGATTAAAAAAAGGCAAAAGTTGCAAGAGAGAAATTTATTTCCTCATTCAACTTTTACCTGGATGCTGATAGATAAGGATTTTCTTTTCTTTTTCTTTTTCTTTTTCTTTTTTTAAAGATTTTATTTATTTATTTGACAGAGACAGAGAGATCACAAGGAGGCAGAGAGACAGGCAGAGAGAGAGGGGGAAGCAGGCTCCCTGCCAAGCAGGGAGCCCGATATGGGCCTCGATCCCAGGACCCTGGGATCATGACCTGAGCTGAAGGCAGAGGCTTTAACCCATTGAGCCACCCAGGTGCCCGAGATAAGGATTTTCAAGTAAAGTTAAATATTCACAATATACTGACAATAAATTCCANATCATGACCTGAGCTGAAGGCAGAGGCTTTAACCCACTGAGCCACCCAGGTGCCCTAGATAAGGATTTTCAAGTAAAGTTAAATATTCACAATATACTGACAATAAATTCCGTTATTCTTTCCTCACATTTAAGACACATGCCTTCAATGCTTGCTGTCTCTTAGCTTGGGTTGCAAAATGCTCTTTCATGGTACACTTTCTAGCTTCTGTTAGAAGAGCAACAACAATGGAGTTTTTACCACGACTCTCTCCAGACACTATCTATGGTTTTTGAAATACTCGATTTGCTTAAGAAAGAATCAAAATACATGTTCTTATAGATGCCCCATCCAGATAATATTGGAAGTTGATTTATGTTGTAATGAATGGTTTTTCATTTGTTTCACTTAGTATAGCGGCAGAGGGGGACATTCCTAAAGGCAGGCTGAAAGGGCACCATAAAGAAGACAGTCTGAGTGTGTTAAATGATTCCCCTAAACAGCAAATTAATCATATGAACAAGTTTGGAAACTATGATAACTGACATTAGGAAATTTTCTGAGGAAATTCTCTGGTTCATTAAATGCACTTAGATCTTGACAAATTAGGATTAATCAAAACACAAATTAACACTCCCTATGAAACACTAAACCTCAAGTGTGATTATTAAATAGATGATGCAAGTAATATATTAAATCTTAAGTCTCTGCCCTAGAGTACAGCCTTAATATTTCATAGCATTTTCTGATTCTGATAGAATCACTAAACAGTGATTCTAAACATGTGGGCATTCTGCATTTGGTAAATATTTACCATTTATAAGATACCAAACCTTGCTTTTTGTTGTTTCTAAAAGCTAAGGTATTCCCTAACTTTGAGGTCATCCCAGATCATATTAATGCTATGGTTATGATTTATTGTTAGTAATAGGAAGCACACATTTTTCATGTTTCCTTGGGGATTACATGTTTAATACTTTGTATTTAATCACTGATCATGAGAGGTGAGTTCTTTTTTTTTTTTTTTAAAGATTTTATTTATTTATTTGACACAGAGAGAGAGATCAGATCACAAGTAGGCAGAGAGGCAGGCAGAGAGAGAGGAGGAAGCAGGCTCCCTGCTAAGCAGGGAGCCTGATGTGGGGTTCGATCTCAGGACCCTGAGATCATGACCTGAGCCAAAGGCAGAGGCTTTAACCCACTGAGCCACCCAGGTGCCTGATAGGTGAGTTCTTTTAGCAGTTTTAAACTTTTAAGTATACATAGCCCCCTTCCGAAGCTCAAACTGCTTTGCTATCTTCTTTCTTATTTTACCTTCACATGGCTAATGAGAATGAGAAATTATTATATTGTATAGGAAGGGTATCGAATCTGGCCAGAGCAAAGTATTATGCAATCCCTGATGGGGGCCTTTATAAGCCTTGAGAAAATTAATTAATTTTCTACGGGTAACTTTTCAACATTTATCACATGTTCACATCATTTAGAAGCAAATCATGAACAGAACAAAACTTGCCACACACAGATATGGAACACAATGTCATGAATCCCGAGCTGATTTTAGTGCAATTAAAGATTCCCTGAAAAATGAAACAGTCTTTCCTCTTGCTTCTTCTTGTCTCTCTGGCAGCTTTTAACACTAGTTCACAGCATGATATGTGAGGTGTTACTTTGCTTTCAGAAGGACACTCAAACTTTAAAGTGATCCCAATTAAGTTAGGGCCAAGGATGAGTTGGAGTGTGGGTAATGAGGAGTAGGAAGAGAAGATTTATTGCTTTTATATACATGTCCTTGTTACCCAGACTCTGGAGTTCTGCTAATTCAGCAACAGCCTGACTTAAAAAGGATTTATTGCATAAGGTCCCAGGAGGAAGCCATGGAGCCCACCAGGGTTTCTAAAGGTAATAGGAGGAATCTGGATACTGAGAAAAAATTTCAGGACCTTCCCCTCAACCCAAGTCCTTGAGAGAGGGAGTGAGGGAAGGCATTAACAGAATATAATTATAGTGGGGTCTATTGGATGCTTTGCAAATATTCCTTCCCAAAGGGATTGATTATTAATGACCTGAGCTTGCTCACAAAGAAAGGAAAAGGGGGTGCACTCCTACAGGTAATGAAAAGAATGGTTAAAGTACCACTTTGTACTTGATATGCCATCTTGAACTTAAATCTAGTTTTATGTCTCAGAAACATCTCTCATGATAATATTTTAGAATCAAATATTTCGATTGACTTTTCAACTTTATTTATTTATTTATTTTTTAAGATTTTATTTATTTATTTGACACAGAGAGAGAGATTACAAGTAGGCAGAGAGACAGGGAGAGGAGGAAGCAGGCTCCCTGCTGAGCAGAGAGCCTGATGCGGGCCTCGATCCCAGGACGCTGAGATCATTACCTGAGCCGAAAGCAGAGGCTTTAACCCACTGAGCCACCCAGGCACCCGACTTTTCAACTTTATATAAGGAATAGAGAGTGGTGATTATCCCATTTTTATATGTGAAAGCTGAAACATAGATGCATTAGGGAATTTATTTGTGGAAGAACTAAGATTTCAAGCTTAGTCTAGAATTCTATCAACTACTGTGACTTGCCACAGCTGCCCATTAGATTGGGTTTCTAAAGTAGCTCCCAATATTTTTCCCATTCATTTAATTTATTGGTTTTATCAATAACTCACAAAAAATAGAAATGTAGCATAAATGTCATTTTCACTTTGTACCAGTTAC
Source organism: Ailurus styani (assembly GCA_002007465.1). NCBI lineage: Eukaryota > Metazoa > Chordata > Mammalia > Carnivora > Ailuridae > Ailurus > Ailurus styani. Next base: position 1,586,083 of record LNAC01000174.1, on the reverse strand, counting down.
AGTATTTGCTCCGCAGAAAGGTTAGGGGCAGACAGCAATTCCAGTTGTTTTCTAGAGAAAGTGATGACTGTATAAACAGTTATATAATTTTTTACAAAATAGGAGAAGCTCTCAAAATAGTTGAAGTTCTCTTACTTCTAACAGATTCTTCTTCTGTAAAATGTATTGATTCTTCCTGCCTGAATACTCTGAATGTTCCAGATATTGTCCCTGCACATTCCTACTTCCACCAACTGAATTTTAAGCCACCTGTGTAGGTTCTGAAACTTATTTATGCTGGTTAGTGGAATTATATAATTTAATCATATTTTACATAAAAGAGTAAAATATGTGCAAAAAATGAAAGCTGGTTTCCCCCTTCCCCATGACAATAAAACTAAATGCTCTGGAAAATCTGAATAAAAGATGAGTGATTTTAAAAACTGCAAATACAGATTTCTTCTACATTAAGTGTATGTGCTTAAACATCTATAAAAGTAGAAATGTTATATATATATAGTTCATTAACTTTGACTATAATCCAAAAAAATTAGAAAAATATTAAAAAGTGACCAGAAAATCAGAAATACATGGAAATTAAGAGCCACACTCTATGATAACCTTTGGATCAAAGAAGAAATAATGTAGAAAGCAATAAAAGGAGAATGTGTCATATCAAAACCCATGAAACCACAGAAAAGCTTGCACTGAAAGAAGAATGTATAATCCTAACAACTTCATTATTACAGAAGAAAGACTGAAACAAAAAAAGACCTTAATATAGGGATGCCTGGGTGGCTTAGTTGGTTAAGCATCTGCCTTTGGTTCAGGTCCTGATCCCAGGGTCCTGGGATCAAGTCCCACATTGGGCTCCCTGCTCAGTGGGAAGCCTGCTTCTCCCTCTCCCTCTGCCTGCCACTCTTCCTGCTTGTTCTCTCTCTCTCTCTGACAAATAAATAAATAAAATCTTAAAAATAATAAAAGACCTTAATACAATGTTAAAAATAATAAAACAATCCACAGAAATAAAAAAAAAGGGTAATTAATGAAGGAAGACTCTGGAAATAAAAAGAATAGTAGCAAGTATAAATTCATGCAAAGGCTAGTTCCTTGAACAAAATCCAATGGAATTTATAAATCTTTCAAAAACCTGCTACAGGAAAGAAGAGAGAACAAAAATATACCAGTTTAGGAATGAGAAAGCAGATGTACCTGTTGGTACAGAAAATACTAAGTGAGTTAAAAGAGAATCCTATATGCAATTTTATAACTTTGAACGCCTAGATGAAATGGATGAATTCTTCACAAAACATTATATTACCAATATTGACCTAGGAAGAAATAGAATACATAATTACCATAGCAGAGTTAGAATGGTGATTAAAGACCTACTATGAAAACCTCCAGGACCACATGGCTTTACAGACGATTTCTTTCTAATAGTTAAAGAGCATCTTTATGCTCTTTACCAATATCATTATAAAATAGATGCAAAATTCTAAAAAATTTACTAACCAACAAAATCAACAAAGAATCAGAAACTCTATGACCAAGTAGAACTGATTCCAGAAATGCAAAGATAGGGGTGCCTGGGTGGCTCAGTGGGTTAAAGCCTCTGTCTTCGGCTCAGGTCATGATCTCAGGGTCCTGGGATTGAGGCCCTCATCGGGCTCTCTGCTCAGCAGGGAGCCTGCTTCCTCCTCTTTCTCTCTGCCTGCCTCTCAGCCTACTTGTAATCTCTCTTTTTGTCCAATAAATAAATAAAATCTTTAAAAAAACAAAAGAAAGAAATGCAAAGATATTTTAAAAGTATTAGTCTTAATGGTGAAGTTATTTTTATTGAAGTCAGCTATTACTATTCAAAATTGTTTTGGAAAATCTAGTGAACTAAAAATCATGATGCACAGTATTTGAAAAGAGAGAATGAATCTATTTCTTTTTGATGTTGATATGACTGCATATCTAGAACATCTAAGAGTATATCCTCAAAGAAATCCCTCCAAACCCCCAAACTAAACCAAATTATATTAAACTAAGAAAAAATTCTATCAAAACAAGACAGGGAATTTGTTAAGGTGGCTATAGGGAAGGCAGTTTCACTCCTCATTATCTATAAGCCGGTAAAGTCAGAAATGTATAATTAATATATTTCATTTGTTCAACTGATTATATAAATATTTTATAAATAAATTTATATTTATTTATTTTATAAATAAATATAAATATTTTATTATTAAATAAAAGTTAAAAATAAATTTTACAAGAAATGTAAGAATTTCTAAGAAAAAATTATAACATTTTATTGAAGGAGATTTTATTTTTAAAGATCTATACCAGTGGTCCTCAATCCTGGCTTTGAAAATCATGACAAGATCTCTGAACAATATAAGAAAAGTTGACTAATTGGACCATATCTAAAAATAAAAATAAAAAAACAACCCTTTTAAATCCAGAAGATATTTTTAACAAAACCAACACATTGAAAAGATATTGGAAACAAATTACAATATAGATGACAAATAAAGCATTAATATCCGTAATTCATGAAGATTTCTTATAAAATGATAAGAAAAACTATGCAAAATGTTGCTATACACAGGGAATTTATAGAGGAAACATCCTGATTAACTGTACCTGCTTTATTATAATGCTCTGACCTCACTGCTTGATGTCTGCTATTCAGTATAAGCACTGGTCATAGATAAAGCAGACAAAATTAGAGTTAGATTCTGGGCCAAAGTTCTCATCTTAGAAAACACGACTAATGGGCGCCTGGGTGGCTCAGTGGGTTAAAGCCGCTGCCTTCGGCTCAGGTCATGATCCCAGGGTCCTGGGATCGAGGCCCGCATTGGGCTCTCTGCTCAGCAGGGAGCCTGCTTCCTCCTCTCTCCTCTCTCTCTGCCTGCCTCTCTGCCTACTTGTAATCTCTCTCTCTGTGTCAAATGAATAAATAAAAATCTTTAAAAAAAAAAAAAAGAAAAAAAAGAAAACACGACTAATGCCCCAATTTCTGGGCATCCACACATAGTGATTCACAGTTAGAACAAGTGAAAGCTAGAAATGGAACTTCATGATTCAAATACAATAATTATACCTATGTGGAGTGAGTCTTTGGCTTATCTTCCCACTCCGGTAGGTGTTTCTAGCTACTGGTAACTTTCAGTTTTGGGTGTGTTATAGAGCATTTGGATCTGAGAAGATTATTAGTGGAGTGGGAAAAAAATGAACTAACATAGCTCCAGAGCATTAAAATGTACCATCTGGGGTACTGGACCCTGAATAAGAAAGATTCTTTTTTTTAAATTTTTTTATTTCTTTACTTGACAGAAAGAGAGATCACAAGTAGGCAGAGAGGCAGGCAGAGGGGGGCGGGGCGGGGGGGGCAGACTCTTCACTGAGCAGAGAGCCTGATGCGCGGCTCGATCCCAGGACTCTGGGATCATGACCTGAGCTGAAGGCAGAGGCTTAACCCACTGAGCCACCCAGGCACCCCAAGAAAGATTCTTATCATTCCTAAATTGAGTGTAGACTTCTAATGGGGGTGACCCACAAGACCAGTAGGAGCCCAAGATGCAAACAAAAAAGAGGGGTTTTTGTTGCTGTTGTTGTTTAGGACTATCTGCTACGAAAGGGGCAATGATTATTTTTTCTATTCACACTCATCCCCATGGACAGCAATATGTTTAAACCAAGAAAAACAATGAAAATATATGTAAATTCCCTGAAAAATGCAGCTTTACGGCTATAAGAGCAATTGGCATGGATGAACTCACTTTTGCTTATTTTCACCCTTAAAAAATGATTTAAAAAACTCTGACATATTGGGTGGAATATTGACATATCCATTTTAACATAAATATCTAGGCCCCTGTAATGTCTCAGGTAATTCTTCCATTAAAGAAAATACTGGACTTTTATTTTGGGAGAAATTGTGAATGGCTTGATTTCATTAAGTTTGATAAATGCTGAGTTACTCTAATATCTGAATTAAAAGGGACTTAAAGTCATATATACAAAGAGTATTTTAAAATGAGTTTTGATAATTCTTTGTATTTTTATTATTGGTTGAACCTGTGTGGACTATTAAGTGATCTTAACACTGATGTGAGTTTGAATTACTCCTCTGTTTCTACAACTCCAAAGAAAGTATCTGAAAACACGTCACATTCTCCAGCCTGAGGATTGCCCTCTAGATTCCTGTTTGAATAGTACAATTATTTTAGAGATAAAAAGTAATTTGAAACATCATTTCCACTATCCTACTACTGGAAGAGGAACATCATTAATGAATGGAGAAACTGGAGTATGTTCATTGCCTCAGTGTGGTGTTTCTGTGATGATGGTTTTACATGTGTAAAACTGAGACCATGCTGTCATTTCTCTTGGCTCAGGTACCACTGGAGATAAGATCCTATTTTAAGAACTCCCTTTGTTGGGGCGCCTGGGTGGCTCAGTGGGTTAAAGCCTCTGCCTTCTGCTCAGGTCATGATCTCAGGGCCCTGGGATTGAGCTCCGCATTGGGCTGCCTGCTCATCAGGGAGCCTGCTTCCTCCTCACTCTCTGCCTGCCTCTCTGCCTACTTGTAATCTCTCTCTCTCTCTCTCTCAAATAAATAAATAAAATCTTTAAAAAAAAAATTAAGAACTCCCTTTGCACAGAACCAGCATGGTGCCAGCTGTAAATAAGTTCTTCTTGATAATGGTTGGAGACCAGGATGAAGTGACCATAATCATTTGCGAAATGTGATTGAGCACATACCATTCGTGACCCCAAAATACCAGATGCCTGTCTTAAGCTTGATATTCATGTCAGGACACTCCGGATGGTATTTATTTTTCTCTATGGTATTTCTGAGACTTCAAAATGAATAGCTTGGTGAAAAATAGGAAGGACATATGCCTTGTTCTTTCTTAAGCACCTGTTGTTCAGGTTCTGGCTTCAGTAGGCAAGTATGTGTGCTAGTAGGAGATTACTTGCTAGTGCATAATTTTACTACCTACATAATTTCTGTAGAGCCAGGCAGTTCCTGTTAACTAATCAACATGCCTATAAAAACATCTTTGTAGACAACTTTTTAAATTCAACTCCTAAAGGTAAGGAGGCATTTCTTTACAGAAAACTCAAAGATGTCACCAGTCCTAAGGATCATTATCATTTAAATGCAGGTTTTTGCCAGTCTCCATGCCCTATTTTTAAATGTGTGAATTTATCTGCTAGGCTGTGTAGAGAAGCAGCATGTCTTTCAAAGTCTGGCAATATTTTCAATGCTTTTTTCACGAGTGCTGATTTTGAACCTATGCTTTTTTGTTAAAATATTATGGGTCAAACAAAAAATAATCAATGCGAATTATACAGGCTCACCCATGGAAAAATTGTGTTGTGCTATTGATATCTTTCGATGTAAGTGATTTTATTTTCTGAAGAATTCTTAGAAACAGAATCCTTGCCTACTAGAGGAACAAATATGAGGAACAAATATGAGGGCACCATATTTTTAATCATTTTATTAAGCTTTATGACTAATGAATCAAACGTTTTTCATTGACAATATTTATCAACCTGACTATGTAAAGGATTATAAGGAAAAGTGAAGGGGGGATAAGAACAATACGGTGAAGACAAGCCATGCTATTTGTATATTTTGCTTTACATATCCAATAGGGTTTAATATCACAATGATTATTTTGATATCAGTTGCTGACTGAAAAAGCTCATCATCGCCTTTCACTGTGGTGTACCAAAACAGTCTTTGGGTGAAGGAGATTTGAATGTAAAGGTCTGGCATAGATGAAGTCATTTCGGGAAGTGTAGAGAGTGGGTATAATAAAACTTTTGTTGATATAGAGTTAGATTATGAATACAGATATAATCAATGTGAGTAGCTAGTAGTTAAGTAGATAGCTTTAGTAGTAAGTAGTAGGAGGAGGAGGTAGCTGGTAGCAAGTAGTTAGGGTCAGTAGTTAGAGTTAGCAAAGGGTACTCTGACAGGTAGCAGAGGGGCTGGAAAAGAGCCTTGGAAGGAAGGGAAATCAGATTTTCACTAAGATGCTTCTTAGAAACCATATCAACTCCAAAGAATAAGGATTTCCATTAAACAATATGCCATTATTTATTAATTTCATTTCCATTTTGATTGGCTTTGTTTGTTGGGGGCATTATAAATGAATGCTTTGTCATGGAGAGTCCCACTGTGGTTCTAAGCATTTTTAGCCTACTAGGTTGACTCTTGATTGAAATCTCTTACAATTCTCCCCCTCTTCAACTCTTATTTTATACCTCCTCCCTACTGTCTGAGGACTTAATGTACTCTCTGCTTAATCAAGGAGACTGGACCATGTATTGCTAGTGTCATTGAGTTTTCTCCTTTATTCCTCAAAGTCAGTCCCTTTACCCTTTCTCTTTTCATTCCTGCCTGTCTTTAATGAAAACTTGTCTATCTACCCTGCTGAAACATTCATCCCTCTTCCTAGGTTCTTATTCCAACTCCTTTCTATGTCTGTTTCTCAATATTTTCTCCACTGATGCCTCAGGATAAAAAAAAAATGTCAGTTGTTCCTTTTCTTCCTAAAATAAATTAAACAAAGTTGTTTCTAGATTACTTGTCTTAATTCTTCTTTGTGCTTCCCCACATACGGTCCTCTATTCCTGTTCTAGTTTTTACCTGAAATGGCCCCCTTTTGTCTGCCATCAATAATCCATCATCAAAGAAAACTAGAAGCCCACTCAGAAAGTAAAAGAGTAGGCAGCAGATAGGTTAGAATTTCCATTCTCAAGCGGAAAAACTCCCATAAAAATTGTTCTGTATATTTAGCATATTTGAGTTCTGGTGCTTTACACACATTTGACAATGCCAAGTGTAATGAAATTGCAGAGAGCTTAAGTGACTTGTCCAAGATTAGTAGCAAATTGAAGAGCTAGTGTTTAGGTCTTCTGAATTCGTATTCCTAATTTGTTCTACATTATTAGGCATTACTGGTGGGACATTTTTAATATAAAAAATAAAATTCTTCATTAAGTGTTCATAAAATTTTCTCTTCCATGTCAATATATTTTTAAATTCTTAAGTAGTTTCTGTCATAAATGGTTTATTTCTCTCTATCAGAAACAATGTATAGAGCATGGTTACTGGGGCTCTTCTTCATTCAAGCCAGGCTCCTGTATGTGATGTGAAAAAACTTGCCTCTACACTGACATGAAAGATGATTTTCAGTTCTTGCCCATGTTGTAACTAAAATCAATGTTGGATAATGTCAGAAAGTTTCAGACTGGGTCAGAGCACAGCTTTGATTGGGGTAAATTTCTTGAGATACCTTCAGTCTTAATCTGAGAAAGTATCTCCCCTTCCCCTAACTAGTCAAATTTGGGGGAGAAGAAGGGAACAGTTTCCAGAATTGACCTATTGGCATTTTTTAGATAATTTTCACTATTCCTAAACCTGACATCAGACACAAAAGAACACTTTCCTTTCTCTAACTTCATTCTCCTGACCCTTTTCCTTTTGTACTCTTAACCATTTCATTCCATTGAAAGGAGCCCATAAATGTTCCCTGAATGCTTTTGGTTCTGGAACATTCTGGCAATTGCTATTTCAAAAAAAAGCAAAAGATGCAGGGAATAAGAAATATGGCTCCCCATTTCAGGTAGATTCACTTCTATGTTTTGAGATCTATCAAGGAATCAAATGTATGGGGTTATGAAAAATAATTTTGAGTCAATTAATATAGTACAGTTGGAAAACTTGTACCTCATTTCAACATGGTTGAACAGTAAAAAAGATGACCTGAAATGATTCATGAGAACTTATATTTAAGGTTATACTTAAACAAAATAATATGAAATGCTGATGTAAAATACAACAGTTTGATGTACTTTTATGTACCACAATACATAAATTTAAACCATTTTAAATTATTACTCAATTACTATTTAGTTAACAATAAATTAATAAGACACAGGGATTACAACAATGTGGTTTTGGAGGTAAAAAATCCACTTTGATTTCTTTTTTTTTAAATCTCTGGATAGTCTAAGAGCACAGTTGCTTTTCTCTAACTTTTTTTCCATACATCGTGCTTAATAAACAAGCATCTTCCATTTGCTGAGTTTTCAGTTATTTTGCACTCTGATTTTTTACTCACTTTGTAGTCACAAGATGAGAAATGTAGACACTGTGTACAAACAAGAAGTTCGTGCAAAGTCAAGCTCTCAAAACCACATGCAAGACTCAGTGGCACATGGTTTAGAGCTCACCCACTCCAGGATCATGTAATACAGGCATGCAAATGGGAGGAAAGAAAAGCACCTACATCATGAAAATAGAGGATGATGAAAGAGAATGACATTTTCTTTATGACAATTATCTAATGCAAACCGTATACCCATAACCTTTACCAGATTGGAGGAAGGAGCAGATAAGTGCCTTTTTGTGGGGAGGGGGAAACTGTATATAAATATTACTAGAGGTCAAGTCGTTGTTAAAGTTAAGGATTTCTATTCTGTACTTGGCCTCTTCCAGGTTATCTTCCCCAGTTCCTTGCTTTGTATTTCCTCTGCTACATCATGCAATAAAGATCAGAACTAACATTGGAAATCACTTAACAAGCTCTAAACCTGACAGATAACAAGGGTGTTCTCCACAATTTACACGAGAATTAAATTGGATATAAATACCTCCTGTTCTTACCGGTGGGTGTTGTGATTCCATGTATTAAGGTGTGAAGCAGACAAGAAAGAGATAAATCTTTCATAAGTACATTGTAAATAGGCAAGTGGTATATAAACCATATTCATAGGTAATAGAGTCAAACAATGAAAGGTAAATAGTTGCCAAAAAGTAGACTTTATCACAAAAATGGTCACAAAACTAGTTATATGGAGAGGGGATGTACAATAAATAATTGTTGATTATTGTTATTGAAATAATCTGGCAGTATGGAACAACAAAATTGAGTGACACGTGTTTTGTTTAAAAATTCTTGACACTGCTTCAGCCAACCCAGCATTAGAGAACCCCAATAGTTTCTGAATGCTGATATCTTTGTTCAACAATAATACAGATGGAAATATATAAAGTGATCCATTTGTTGGTGCTTTCTTATGAGATTAAAGTGTTATCTTAGTGATATCAATTTATCAAATGAATTTTCACAATAACTTTGGGATAATTAGAAATAACACATGGAATTCAGTTATGCTTTTATATGAAATGTGCTAATTGATTAGCTTTTCAAATCAAAATTTTTATAATGGCGTGTCCTTATTTCTCAGTCAAATAAATTACACACAGCTTTGATAAACTTATCCTTATATGGCATTCAAATTGGGCAATATTTGCAATTCCTTCTGTCCTTTGACTTCTAATTTTGAACCTTTGCTTTTTTATTAAAATATTGCTGGTCAGATAAAAAAAACGTCAATCTAAATTGGATAGGCTCACTTATGTAAAAATTGTATTATGCTGTTCATGTCATTAGATCTGAGTGGTTTTATTTTCTGAAGAATTCTTAGAAACAGGGTCCTTGCCCGGTAGAGGAGTTGATAGATGGCAGGACATCATATTTTTAATCTTTCTTAATAGGTCTGTGATATGCCACAGAATTTGGGTGTGTCACATAATTTATCTTTAGGAATCAGTTTCTAGCTAAACAGGTCAAAAGAATGTGTGCAATTTACTTAATAATAAAAAGTGCTCTTTAGATCGCGGTCACGTTATTAATTACGGTGATTTTTAAGAATTGATAGAGGTGGGAAGAATTATGAAAAGTGATTGTTGATGTTGAATTTGTTTAAACGTTATGAAGAATTCCATATTTCCCCTTTGGAAGGAAAGATGCATTAAACCAGGTACTGTAAAGGGGCACAAGATAATTGTTGTAAAGATGGAAAGATACGTCCTTAACAGAAATGTGAAACTTCCTGTGATAAAATGTTTATGACATGTTTAAGCTCCCTAACCTCTCCCACAGATCCTCAGTGTCCTATTTTGTTTTGTTTTGTTTTGTTTTAAGGAATATTAACTTCGGATTTCTGTTTGGGGGTATCATAGTGGTTGCTACTGTTTGTAAACTCTTAATGTACATGGGTCCAACTATTTTTTGGGGTGCTGGCAGCTAGGACATGTGGTGAAAGCCCAAATCCTATGTTAGCAATATTCTCTCTAACTGGAAGTGGGAACTTGACTACGCACAGTTATATCAGTTTGCATCATGTTATAATGCCTTTGCCACACAATATAACTAGATATAGCACCATGCAATGCCATGAATTGAGAATGAGAGACTATCTCCAGGGGAGAAAATAAACATCCGAGAGGAAAACAAAAGCAAGGGGGTTCAAAGCTGGTGAGACTGGCTTTCCCATTTGGACTGTAGCTATAATGCCTGAGGTACTTCCATTTTGGAAAACAGAAATACATACCATGTTCATGTCAATGCCATTGGTGTATGTCCACGCGTGCTGGAAATATTCTTCAAGCCGTTGCCTCAGAGGGTTGGGGATTTGGTGAAAGCGAATGAACTCTTTTACTCGAAGCATCTGCATGTGGTACCTGGCAGTTCCCGAGTATAGTCTTTGGATAATTGCAGATACATTCCCAAAAATGCTTGCATACATTAGTGCTGGATTGGATAAAAAACAAAGTTATGGGGGAAGACTGCACTTGTCCTTATTTTATCTTGTGAGAATCTCAAGTATGTAGATTTTTTTATTATCTCAATCCAGTTGTAAGGATTTACCACTGGCCCACAGGAAAAAATAGGTTAAACTTAAAATAAGTTAAAATAAGTTAAATTGTCATAAATTTTATAATTTTGATGACACATCTGGAGAGGAAAATTCTCCAAGTTCACCATGGATTCTAAATTAAAATATAAACTCAGATTGTTTACACTATCAGTCTATGATCTGAAGTAGTGACTAGAGATACAAATGCCTTTAGAATAAACATTTTCTTTGTAATATAATAAGGATGTATATCATAGGGTTACTACAGATATGTTTTCTGGAACTGGAGTTAAAAGGTTAAGTTTTAAATTGTGACATCTCATCTCTGCCTTTTGGCCTCAAACCTAACCTACTAATATTAAAAATCTATTATAAATCTTAAGATTATTTCAAATACTTTGGTTTTGCTAAAGAGTGATAAATTGCTCTAAGGAACTCATAATTTCCTTAGAGTATTTATTTGTATACAATTTTTTAATCTATTAAAATTCATTTTTACAGTATTTCTACCTGAGAAATAGATATCCCTAGCTTAGAACAGGAGGATGGAATTTTATTTTTGTAGAAAAAAACAGGATACACCTTTTTCTTTCATCTGTGAGAAGAAAGAAACTGCTCTAACAATCCTTGCTATACGTTTCAGTACTTAGGTTGAGTACACTTTTAAGTGGTTTCTGGGTTAATCTTTGTGATTTAACATAAGTTCTTTGAATATCTTCTTTTTCCTTTTATGTTTGTATTCAGTTTCTAGTAATTCTAAAAAAGTGCAATATTCTGTACAGAAAGTCAAATCATGATACATGGTCTGTATTTTGATCTTTGGGCATGTGTTAAAACCTTAGAGAGAAGGTAGCGTATGTGTAAGACACTGCAACTGCTCTACCCCGAGCGGATGGTAAAAATGAACAGCTTAAAGTGTTCGGTTCAACTATATTCAATCAACAAATCCATCTCTCCACCCCCCCCCCAACTTTACAAACTATTACTTCTATAAACCATTTAATCACTTTTGAAGTAGATTTTGGCCAGATTCGGGTTAAGCATTTTAAAACAATGTACTTCTCGTTCATTTGTTTTCTTTTCCATCTTATCTTTGTCTCTTGTTTAGTATGGTCCTTGTTTGCCATAGATATTCCAAATAAGAGAATGTCACAGAGAAAGGAGTGTCCTTTGTTTTTATCTACTTAAAGGGATGAGAGTTGGGGAGATCTGTAGTGAGCCTGAATTGGGATGTGTGAAAGACAATAATTCTCAGTAAGATAGACAAGCTGTTTGGGTTGGATCTTCCACAGAAAAAAGACTTGAGCCTAATCTGAGGAAAGGAATAGTTGATTAAGAGAGTTAGCAATACTTGCCTGAAACCGATTCTTGTGATTAAAGGAGATTCGTGTGAAAAATGTATTTTACTCCTCCTAATTGTAGTGTTGGAAATATTTATGCATGCTGTTATGTCTCCAAAGTATTATTTTTTTCAGGAAATAGTTTAGTTAGTACAGATTAAGTTCACTTGATTTAATCAGAGGGCATATAATCAATGCCAGTTATTTTACCTAAACCACATAATTTGTGGAGAGTCAGGGAAAACCTTCTTATTTTATTTGTAATAAATAGTATAGTTTCATTTCCATATTGTAGTTTTATCTCCATACTGCCATAAAAATGGACCAAAACATTAGTTTGGGTCACAAACAGGCATTTCCACTTGTTGACAAGATGGCAAAATCTAGATTAAAAGCATATAGTTGAGTACATGAATAACATGTATTTCTCTTAGGTAATTCTATGCGATGGTTTTTTGAATTATAATGAAGGCATGAATTAGTTTTTCTAATTTTTTAGGAGCAACTGGAGCTAAAAGCTATAAGCAAGAGAGAAGCACAGTATAATCATATTCTTTATATATCATTTAATCTTTATATATAAAGATTATCTTTATATATCAGTTAATGCCCATCAATTGGCATAAAATAGGAGTCAAAGGCAAGATGGCAGACTATATAAGGACATTTCTCTCCTCAACTCACTATTTTATTTAGCTTTCCTCAATAGGGAGTTCTCATTTCATCAAATGGTTTGTTTTAGGTTTAGATATCATAGAAATAAAGTAGATATATCCTAAAACTTCCTTCAGCACACCACACCCAAAATCCGATATGTTAACCAAACTAGTAAATTTAGTTGATCATTAGGCATTAGCTGAAATGTGCCTATAGAAGAAATACACTTGTTTTCTACCTACTACACAAACTTTTAAAAGTTTTAACTTGAAAACTTAGATGTTACAAGCATGTAATTTATATTTAATAAAATAAATTTGTCTTAATTGTACAGATCAATTAATTTTGACAAATGTATATGCTGCTACAAACACAATCAAGATATGGAACATTTTTGATATGGAACATCACCCCAGAAATTTCCTCTGTGTTCGTTGACTGCCTACACTCTCACTTTATTTTTTAAAAATTTTTAAAGATTTTATTTATTTATTTGGCACAGAGAGATCACAAGTAGGCAGAGAGGCAGGCAGAGAGAGAGGAGGAAGCAGGCTCCCTGCTGAAAAGGGAGCCTGATGTGGGGCTCAATCCCAGGACCCTGAGATCATGAGCCAAAGGCAGAGGCTTTAACCCACTGAGCCACCCAGGCGCCCCTACATTCTCACTTTAAACCTAGACAATCACCGAGCTCCAATGCATGTCATTACAGATTAGTTTGCATTTCCTAGGTTTTCATATAAATGGAATCATAATGCATATATTTATTTGTGTCTGACTTCTTTTGTTCAGCATGTCTTTGAAATTACTTCTGTTGTTGTATGTATCAGTAATTTGTCCTTTTTTTCACTCTAGTTTGCATTGTATGGTTCTACCGGTTTATCTCTTCTGTTGTTTCTAGGTTTTGGCTATTATGAATAAACATGAACATTTGTGTACAAGTCTTTGTGTGGACACAATTTTCCATTTCCCTTTAAACACCTAGGAGTGGAATTGTGTGGTATGTATAACTTTATAAGAAACTGCTAGACTGTTTCTCAAACTTGTGTCAATTTATACTGTTTCCAACTCAACAGCTGGTATTGCCAGTCTTTCATTCTAACCTTGTAGTGATCATGTAATATCTCATTTGAGTTTTAATTTGCATTTCCTGATGACTAATGACATCTTTTCCTGTACTTATTGGCTATTCATATATTTTGAAATGTCTGTTTAAATCTTTTGCTCATTTTTTAAATTGAGTTGTCTTTTTTATTTTATTTATTTTTATTTATTTTATTTTTTTGACACAGAGAGATCAGATCACAAGTAGGCTGAGAGGCAGGCAGAGAGAAAGAGGAGGAAGCAGGCTCCCTCAATCCCAGGACCCTGAGATCATGACCTGAGCTGAAAGCAGAGGCTTTAACCCACTGAGCCACCCAGGCGGTCACCTTTTAAATTTGTCTACATATTAACCTTTTCTGGTGTTCTTCATTTGTTTTTCTGGATCCAAATTTTCATCTTACTAACATTTTTTTTACCTGAAAACTATAATTTCCTATACTCTGCTTGTGATGAATTATGTCAGGTTTTGTCTGTCACTTTTGAAGGATAGATTAATTGAACCAATATTTCTGTATTGACAGATTTTGTTTTTATTTGAGCACTTTAAAGATTTTATTACATTGTCTTCTGGTTTGCATTCTTTCTAATAAAAAATATGTTCTCATCCTTATGTTTTTCCTCTGTACATGATGTGTCCTATTTTTTCCCCTCTGGTTACTTTTTTTTTTTTTAAGATTTTATTTATTATTTGACAGAGAAAAACACAGTGAGAGAGAGAACACAAGCAGGGGGAGTGGGAGAGGGAGAAGCAGGCTTCCCACTGAGCAGGGAGCCCAATGCAGGGCTTGATCCCAGGACCCTGGGATCAGGACCTGAGCCAAAGGAAGATGGTTAATGACTGAGGTACCCAGGAGCCCCTCCCCCCTGGTGACTTTTAAGACTTTTTCTCTTTATCATTAGTTGAGTATGGTGTGCTTTAGTGTGTGTGTGTTTTACCTGTTTAGGATTCACTAAACTTCTTGAATCTGTGGTTTATAGCTTTTATCAATTTTGGAAAAATTTCAGTCTTTTAAATTTTTTTTTTATTGTTCCCATCTCCATTTTCTGGGAGTCCACATATACATTTGTTAAAGTACTTGGTATTGTCTGTTAGTTTTATCATTTCTGTCAATTCTGGTTCTGGGCTTTTGTTTTATTAAGATATAATTGACATACAATGTTATATTAGTTTCAGAACCACAACATAGTGACTTGATATTAAATACAGTCAGAAATGATCATCGCAATACGTCTAGTTAGCATTCATCACCATGCATAGTCACAAAGTTCTTTTCTTGTGATGAGAACTTTTAAGATTTACTCTTTTAGCAGCTTTCAAATATACAATACGGTATTATTAACTATAGTCACCATACTGTACATTACATTTCTATTTATTTATTTATTTAACAATGGAAATTTGTACCTTTGATTCCCTTCACCCATTGATTCCTTTCACCCATTTTACCTGCCCCTCACCCCCGGCCTCTGGTATCCACTCATTTGTTCTCTGGATCTATGAGCTTGGTTATTTTTGTTCATTTGTGGGGTTTTTTGTTGTTGTTGTTGCTTTTTCTTGTTGTGTGTGTGTGTGTGTTTTTTTTTTTAGATTCTACATATAAGTGAAAATACAGGGTATTTTTCTTTTTCTGTCTGACTTATTTTCCATCTGTGTTGTCACAATGGCAAGATTTCATTCTTTTTTTTTCTTTTTATGGGTAAATAATATTCCATTGTATGTATATGTTACATCTTCTTTACTGATTCTGAGTTAAAATTTTTTCTTTTCATTATTGGTTAGATCTTCTTATTCTTAACATCTCAATTTTTTAATGAATGCTAGACACTTTAAATATAACATTGTTCATTGCTGGATATAAATGTCGGATATTTCCCTTACACACAGTTAAAATACTTGTAGATCAGCTTGTTCCTTTTGAGGCTTATTTTTTAAGCTTTGTTAGGGATAGACTAGCTCTAGTACTATGGCACTATTTTTCTGAAATTTCTAATGAATACCTTTGATATTCAATGAGGGCTTTTCACTCTATTGATAGGGACCTGAATATTTTTAATACATGTGTGAGCTCTGGAAATTGTTCAATTTATGGTACTTCTGGTATTTATTTGAAAGGTCTCCAGTTTTTCCTCATACATTTGTGACTTAGTATTATTCAGTAGACCCAAGGAGATACCTCTGCATATTTCCAGAGCTTTTCTCTGCCATAGCTGCCTCTTTTTTGGTTATCTGTCTTGCAAATTTTAGCACTCTAGCCACCATGACCTCTGATGTTGTTTTCTTAACTCAATGGGTCCACTGCTGTCTGCTTATGTTGCTTCTCCTTTCAGTGGGGTCCAGAAAGTGACTCCAGGCAGAAAGCTGAAGATAGCATGGGGTCCATCTTGTTTGTTTTCCTTCGTTGGAGATCAAAATTCCTTACTATCTGTTTTCCAATATCTGAAAACAATTGCCTTCTGTATTCTGTACAGTTTTCTGTTATTTTCAAAAATTTTCTGGGATTATGGTGAATTTTCAGTTACTCCATTATGACTAAAAGCAGAAATCCAGTAACGTTTTTTTACATGCTATAAAACAATAAATTCTCCCAAGATGCTTGCAAGAAGGTTAGAGATGGAATACATTTACCTTCATTTACTGGTTTATGTATTTTTAAAATTAAATGTATATATTATAATATTTGAACAAAAACATAAATTTATATATCATAATACATAGATATAAATATATGAACATAACTTATATTCACAGTTATTTAATGGCTGCTTAAATTTTCCTTTATTTCTTATCTTGAATTGCCTACACTTGTAAAATGAATTCTCTGGTCACTGTTCTCTGTACACATTCAGCAGTACAACTGGTAACTGTCTTTGAACAACAGCTTTTAAAATGTAGCTAGACATTTGAGTTGTTTGCATTTAGTTAGATGGTATCTTTTAATGTTTAATTTTTAGTTTCCTTGTATTATATTGTTGTAAGAGAGATGGTAGATTGCTTTGCTTTTTACAACTTGTCTTCAAATTTTTCTTTTAGAATGAAGATTGGTTTTCAAGAAGCTTAGGGATGATGAGAGAGTTCAACCTGGTCACTAGACTATATAACCTATAACTAGTATTAGTACATATACAATATTTTACACTATATTTTTAGATATTGTATATTACTTTAGGCTTAATTATTATTTTTTAAGAATTTTATTTATTTCTTTGAGAGAGAGTGAGAGAGAGAGGGAGAGAGATCATGAGCAGGGGGAGGGCCAGAGGGAGAATCAGACTCCCCACTGAGCAGGGAGCCTGTTGTGGAGCTCAATTCCAGGACCCCAGGATCATGATCTGAGCCGAAGGCAGGTGTTTAACTAACTGAGCCACACAGGCACCCCTATTTTAGGCTTAAATCAGACCAGTCACAGATCTAAGGAGTATGTGTTTAGTATAGAAATATAACTAAACAAAGACAACAAATCATTTTCTAACACAGTTGGATCTGAATGGAAATATCATGTGTGGATGCACCCATATACATGAAAAGGCTAAGCACATTTTGGGACATCCTTATTATTAAGTTTTGAGCCTTAATTTGACATTTTTCTTTACTTGTAGCATAATAGGTCATGATACAGCTCTCCAGGAATACCTATAAAGATTTCCTGTGTGTTGGGCACCTGGGTGGCTCAGTGGGTTAAAGCCTCTGCTTTCGGCTCAGGTCATGATCTCAGGGTCCTGGGATCGAGGCCTGCATCGGGCTCCCTGCTCAGCGGGGAGCCTGCTTCCCCCTCTCTCTCTCTGCCTGCCTCTCTGCCTCCTTGTGATCTCTCTCCCTCTGTGAAATAAATAAATAAAATCTTTAAAAAAAAAAAAAGATTTCCTGTGTGACACCGCGCTCTACATAATTCCCTTTTGATTAAGGTTTATAGAACCAAGTCCATTACTCAATAAATTATATTCTGTGGAATGTGGTTCTATGTTGCTCTACTCAATTAACTAGACTATTTTCTCTTTTTCTAAAAGATGAAAAATATCTTCAGAAAACAAGTATCCTTCTTTAAGAATCTATACAAATAGCCTTGTGCTATATTTAAGAAAGAAGGAAAAAATGAAGAAAGAAGGAAGGAGAAAAGACTGCTAATTATCCTGATTTAGGGATTAGAGATTGGGTATAGACCAAATAAAGAACTGAGTTTTCCCTAATATGAAATAATTCACATGATAAACAGTACTATGTATTTAATATAATCCTCACAAGTGATGGGAATTTCTAAGTGGTTAGCAGGTTAGAAAATTCTTTCCTGCAATTTCTAAGTTTCAAGATGCAGGTTCTGTTTTATTTATCAAAAGTATATATATGTTCCTACACAGATGTTTCAGTAATTAGGAACAAACTTTTTAAAATTTCTACCTATTTCCCTAAAATTGATGATCACTATAAGGTATTTACTAGCAGTTATAATCACAGAGTGGTTGGGACTCTGTCCTGAAAGATTCAATCTCTCTGGAATGAATTTTTCTGTGGTTCCTAGTAGGTCCCTTTTCCATTTCCTTCTGAGTGCAAGGGTACTTCTGTGTCTATAGCCCCGACTTAGCCTGAATCTGTAGAATATCTTAAAAGTTATTTGAATATAATGCTATTTGCTTATACAAATCTTACTAAAATAACAATACTAAGACATATATATGAAAAGTAAATTTTAGACACAATGAACAATAAACTGGATGAATTGATTTAAGTTTCGTAAATAAAACCTACATACATTTCATTTGTCTATATGTTAACATTTAAAATCAACTCTGGATCTGTTTTCAGATTCATACACCATCTAGGAATGATGCCCTTTTTTAAGCTTTAAAAATCCATTATGGATTTGTCAATTGCTGCTTGGTATCACAGCAATTATCTTTAGTGACTCCACAGTATGATTTTTAAAAATATTAAAATATATTTAGTTTATCAAAGAATTTTTTGTTTCTTATTCCAAAAATATATCTCTTAATGATGCTCATGTCATCACCCCATTATAAGGTAAAAAGCGATCACTTAAGCTTTGGCATAATATCATAGGAAAGGAATTTTTAGCCAATAAGTGGTGAAAAATACATATATATATTTTTCTGTGTATATATCTGTCTATAAATATAGATATATATGAAATATATATTTCTATTATTCTATATATTTTATATAGAAATATATTTTTCTATTTAGAAATATATATGTATATATATTTCTATCTAGTAATGTGTATATATGTATAAATATATTTCTATCTACTAATGTGTATATATATATCTATGTATACATATGTTTCTATCTATCTAGTAATGTAAGCTAATCTTTCCTATTCTAATCTGGCCTCAGCTTAAAATAGAAAATAACAACTACCAATGGTTTTACAGCAGTAAAAGTGAACTTTCACAGAGAGAATCAGCTTTGATTGAATATAATACCCATATATGTAATTCTATTATCTCTACATTTTTCTATAATTTTTTCTTTGCCTTACTCTGAATTATCTACAGATATCAATTTTGTGATATTTTATCCTAATAGATAACAAAAGAGAAATCTACTTACAGCCAATCAACATGACACAGATTGAAAAGATTTTCTCCGAATTGGTGTTAGGAGACACATTCCCGAATCCTACACTGGTTAAACTGCTGAAGGTAAAATAAAGTGCTGTGACGTATTTGTCTTTAATGGACGGTCCAGAACTTGAGTCACTGTCATTGTAACGTTTCCCAATTTGTTGTCCTAAGGAATCCAACCATCCGATTTTGTCTGTCAGGTAGGGCCTTTCTACATTCCCAATTGCATACCAAATGCAAGCCAGCCAGTGAGCTATCAGGGCAAATATGCACATTAAGAGCATTAGAACAGCAGCGCCATATTCTGAATATCGATCAAGTTTCCGGGCCACTCGCACAAGACGAAGGAGTCGGGCTGTCTTCAAAAGACCAATTAGTGTTGTCGTCTGTGGAAATAAATGTGTATGGTCAGAAACGGTTGACAAACAATTCAGTGTATATTCCTGTGAAGCAAAGTAAGTAGAAACAGGTTAAAACAATACGGTAGCATTGAGGATAAATGTATATTTGAATTAAGTATTAAGGTTGTTTTGTTTTGTTTTGTTTTAATTTTACATCTGCTTTGGAAAATACTTTGAAAGTCTTTGGTACATTAATTCATTATCTTGACATGCAAGACTCATGGGACAGAGACTCCACCTGTCTAGTTTTATGTTCTAACCAAATGCCTTGAAGATAATGAATATTCAGTAAATCATTCATTCACCAATAAACATCCCTGTGTGTTACTAGTATGCCCAGTAAGGGCCACACACTGGGATTATAGTGTTGAGCAGGCAAACGTGATCACTTTTATAACAGAAAGAGACATTTACTTATTAGACAAAATACCTTCTCTAATGAGGAGAAACAAGGTCCACTGTCTTTTGGGGATAGAGAGCTATTTTTTAAAGAAACAAACGAT
Organism: Ailurus styani; assembly: GCA_002007465.1. NCBI lineage: Eukaryota > Metazoa > Chordata > Mammalia > Carnivora > Ailuridae > Ailurus > Ailurus styani. The sequence continues at coordinate 1,565,800 of LNAC01000174.1, read as the reverse complement.
AAGCTCATTTCAGAGTGAAAAGTGTGATAATGATAATAAAACAGAGTGGTATGATAGAGGGTGTTTGAGGGCATGGTCAGCATGGGGGTGACTTTAGAAAAAAAGACCAAAGAAGATCTTGCTGAGGAGCTGATGTTAGAGCTGAAAGAGACCCACATAATGAGCCAGGCAAGCAGATCATTGGGAGACTTTTTGGATGATAACATGCATGTCTTATGCACTATATTTAAATTCATTTTTCCTTTCTAAATGTGCTATGTTGATGAATTGTTTCTTGATGTCCCAATGATATGATGTATTTTTCTTTGGGGTGTGATATGTGTAGCTAATTGTATGATTATTACTGACCAGGTATCTAATGATAGGACACTTCTATATAATAACAGGATACTTAACTGGTTGTTTGGATTTGAAATCTGATAAGTACAAATTACAAGTTCATTTCTTAGGTTTCCTAAATAATGTCAGCTATAAGTACTAAACAATTCACAGGGCATATAATTATTCCATAGTTACATGGTGTTTACCAATCAATTATTGAGTCATTTTATGGGTTCATTGTTGGTGTTTACTTTGCAGAGTACATCCAACTGTATTAAGAACACATATTTTAATTAAAGAAATAGCACATGTCAGAGCTATCACCCTCTATTCATATTGACTTGGTGGAAAAAAAGCACTAAATATTAAGAAAAATAGTTTCATTAATATTCCATAATAAGTGTTGTAGTTTCTTTCTTTCTTTCTTTCTTTCTTTCTTTCTTTCTTTCTTTCTTTCTTTCTTTCTTTCTTTCTTCTTCCTTCCTTCCTTCCTCTTTCCTTCCGTCCTCTTTCCTTTCTTTCTTTCTCTTTTCTTTCTTTCTTTCTTTCTTTCTTTTTTTCTTTCTTTCTTTCTTCTTTCTTTCTCTCTCTCTCTCTCTCTCTCTCTCTCTCTCTCTCTCTTTCCTTCCTTCCTTCCTTCCTTCCTTCCTTCCTTCCTTCCTTCCTTCCTTCTTTCTTTCTTCTTTTTCTTGTGCCAGAGTGGTCACTAGGGGAAATCCTTCAGTCTCCTCTGAATTCTTTTCAGTTTGTATTGGAACCTTCTAGAGGTGAGAGGAGATTATGCAGTTGGGATGTGCTTATCACACTTGGAAGTGGGTCTTCCTTGCTTCCAATGCTGAGTTATTAATTTCAAGGTAGAATAAAGAAAATAGTATTTTTTTTCTTCACAAATGTAAAGTGTATCTCTTTCCAATCAGTAAATGCAGAGTTTAAGTTAGTATTAGGTAGTTCTCTGGAAGAAAAGTCAACTTTCCATCATTTGAATTATCAACATTTTAACTGATTAGCTATTTTGTTTTCAAATTTAGTTGGTTCATTTTTGTTTCTTTGTTTCAAGTCTTTATTTAAATTCTAGTTAGTATATAGTGTAATACTGGTCTCAGGAGTAGAATTTAGTGATTCATCCACTTATGTATAACACCCAGTGCTCATCACAGGAAGTGCCCTCCTTAATCCCCATCACCCATTGAGCCATCCCCCACCCACCTCCCCTCCAGCAACCCTCGGTTTGTTCTCTATAGTTAATAGTCTCTTATGGTTTGCCTCCCTCTCTTTCTCTTTTTTTTAACTTCTTTTCTTATGTTCATTTATTTTGCTTTGTAAATTCTACATATGAGTGAAATCATGTGGTATTTGTCTTTGACTTATTTTGCTTAGCATAATACACTCTAGTTCTACCCACTCCGTTGCAAATGGGAAGATTTCACTCTTATTGATGGCTGAGTAATACTCCATTGTATATATGTACCACTTCTTCTGTATCCATTCATCAATTGATGAACATTTGGCCTCTTTCCATAATTTGGCTATTGTTGATAGTGCTGCTATAAACATCAGGGTACATGTTCACTTTCAAATCATTATGTTTGTATCCTTTGGGTAAGTACCTAGTATTTCAATTGATGGGTGGTAGAATAATTCTATTTTTAACTTTTTGAGGCACCACTATACTTTTTTCCAGAGTGGCTGCCCCAGTTTGCATTTCCACCAATAGTGTAAGGGTCTCCTCTTTCTCTGCATCTTTGCCAACATCTGTCGTTTTCTGTGTTGATTTTTGCCATTTTGGCAGATGTGAGGTAATACTTCTTTATAGTTTTTGATTTGCATTTCCCTAATGCTGAGTAATGTTGAGCATGTTTTCATATGTTTGTTTTAGCTGATCAGTTTTGTGTTAGGACTTTCGATCAAACAAATGGATGTATGAATTCTGCAGCCATACCAGTCTGTCATCTTGGACAAGTTGTTCATTTAACTTTTAAACCTCAAATTTTTCATCTCTAAATGGCGTAATAATGTCTTCTTACAGGGTTGTAGACAATGCCTCATAAATACTAGCTTTTTGTGTTATTTAAATATCCCATGTGCTTTAGTTTCCATCGGTAAGCAGGAACAATATATTGTGAAATGGATTGGTAGAACTTATACATTTTCTAAATGCATTACTTTGATAGCTAGAATTCCAGCTGGAGGCTTCTTAACACCAGCCTTTTAGCCTCCTCAGGAAATGGCAGGAATTTTAAAGACAAGAGCATCATCTAGATGCACTGACTACTTGGACATTAGTAACAGGAATCACCCTGGTTCAATGTGTCTCTTTCTACACTTCTCAGCTTCAGTTTGTGTGTTTATTTTTTCCTCCTTGCTCTGTTACCTATTTACTTGTGTTGAAAAATCAGAAGTATTTGAAGATTATTGCTCAAAACTTTTTATATTTGGAAGAAAATTTCTCTCTGAACCTCAAAATAAATGAAATATAATGAAAATTCTCTAGGGTATTTGGTTAATGACGTGAAATGCTTCAAAACAAATGAGATGTTTTAATAACATATTGTGATAATAAGTACTAACAACTCTTCTGGCTGCCAAGATAGTAAAACAAAAATGATGTTATGAAAAAAAAAAAAGAAAAAAAGAAAAAGGAATCAATCCGCTGTGTAGGCCACTTCCCTCCTTTCTCCTCCCTTCAAAAAAACATCTGATTCTTCAAGGATTATATCAAAATGAGGTAAAACCTAGGTGACAGTAAGTTCTCTAAGCAGATGAATGAATATAATTTATATAATAACACATAAGTAATATCTTTTCTGGAAAAAAAGGCTTAAGAAATAAAGCACATGATGAAGTCTCAACCCAACTGACGTTATTCCTACAAAATAATTGCAGTTGTAGAGAGAGGGAGGGAGAGAAAGAGAGCAAGAGGGGAGGGGAGAGGGAGGGAAGGAGAGAAAGGTAGAGGAAGAGAAAAGGGGGAGAAATAACTAAACAGTTGTTTAACCTTTGAGTTGCTTCATAAGGATGAGTGAAAATTGATTTCAACAGTCAAAGCCATTCTCTTGTGATTCCATAACGTGTACTCAAGCATAACCACATATGTTGTTTGGTAATGTAACAAATGACTTGATCTTATTTTTATTGTTGTCAAGATGCTGCTAACACACCTGGGCATTCTTTCTTAGCTACTGTTGCATACAGCATATCTTGTAGATGACACTTAAGATCGCAATAACTCTTTTCTTTTTCTTTAAAAATCTCTTTAAAGATTTAAAGTGTTTTGCCCATATTACACAAAGAGAAAAACAACTGCACCAAAATCTCATAGAGAGTAACCTAAAGAAAGATCAATCTCCTCTTGCCAATTTGTTGGAGACAATTAGTCCCCACTGTTTAGTTCAATGTACTGTCTTTGTATTATGTGCAAATGAAAAATGAGACCAACAACTACCTTATAGCTTAACATCAAAACTTGGCTAACTAGAATGTTTTCAGCATATACATTTCTCTCACAGTGTTTCTAATTTCATGTAATACTCAGACCTAGTATGTAAATCTACTTTTGTGAGTTTTTTCCCAATTTTTGAAAATAGAAATAAAACTGCCTTCTAACCTATTCCAATAACTTCAAAAGAGTAGAAGTAAAAAATTTTCTCTTAGACGTTATTTCTTAACTTTTTACTGGTATTAGAAAAATATCGTCTGTTTATTACTTTTGGTAGGCTAAAAAAGCATAAGAGCTCACAAGACTCATGTGTAATTATGACCTACAAACACATCATAAAAATAAATAAGATGGAGAAAGCGGTGAGCTACTTTGCAGTAGCTTGAAGCAAGGTACTTTGTTTTTTGGTTCTGCTCATGAACTGTAGCAAAGGAAACAATGAATTCTAATAAGCCATGGCTCCGCCTCATTAGTACCTATGTCACTTCAGACCTTTCAGAAGTTAGTTTCTTTTATTAATTGTGACTTTCTTAACTAAACTTTATTTTAAATATATATACTCTAAACAATTGCAATTTCGAAATAATTTTTAAGTAAGCATTTTCAAGAATCTTACATTTAAAATACTTAATTTCAGAGGTTTACTCTCCAAAGCTTTTGCCTGTAGTAAGTGGATAGAATTATTCTTTTATAAATGGGGAAATATAAGTACGTGATCTTCAGTTTTGTCCACAGGATTGAAAGAATGAGTCATCACTGAAAATTTCTACTTAATCCATCATTCTGTTCTGTTTGTCAAGAAATATTTGGATACAAGTGGGGAAATGGGAACACTTAGTAATACATTTCATAACTCTATACTCATGTTTTGTTTTAGATTTTATTTTAATTTCCTCTAAGTTCTGGTGCTTGTATATACCATTCCATGAATTACTTAACCGATGAAACTGGTCATCAAATGATTTTAAATAGTAATAAGCAAATGTTAAAATGAATAAAAAATGATGGACGTTATGTTTTTAAAATGAGAATTTGACTTGTTTTGAGAAGTATTTAACCAAAAATTGAACTTTTTGTCATCTCTAGAAAATTGTAGACAATAGATCACATATACATGATGAATAAATGATTATCTTAATGAAAAACGTATTTTTTGATGGAATGTTCTTATAGTTCCTTGGTACAAAAATTATTGCACTGGGGATCCTGTGTCTCTCAGTTGTCATACCACAGATTTTTAGAGGCATGACCAGCAGCCTCAAATACAAGCCAATGGAGACATCTGCCTTAACTTCCAAGAACAATCTAAATGGAGAGACAGTCACTTTATAATACATATATTATGTATACAGTTCTTCAAAAATGTATTTTGTTTTTTAAATTTGAACACGAGTATGTCTAATGTGTTAGCAATTCACTTCTAACAAACTAATGACAAGTGCTGTAGAGATCAGGTTCAGAAAGAATTCTGACAAGGTGATCAGAATTTCTATACAGATGCTTGCTAAGTTTTCCCTTGTATCCATTCTATAATGCATCTAACAGACTAACGAAACAAACATGTCAATGTCAACAGAAACTCCTCTTTTCTATTAAAACTCCCCCTCAAAGAGCACTGTATATACTTAGGTTTCAGACACCTTGCCTATATTCAAGATTCATGAAATGTAACAGCAAAGTGGCAATGGAAAGAGATCCACAAAGGAAGTAATTATTCAAAACCCCCCAAAAAACCCCAGTAATTTTCAGGAGAGGAAGACGTTAATGAAGTGTGTAACTAAAGGGAATGCTCTAGATTGTAACAGTTGATATATTTGAAAGTAAGATTTTCCACAGATAGGCAAAATATGGGAAAACTTGAGGCAGATAATGAAATGTTGACTTTTTGGAGATGCAATCAATAATGTTGTTCTCTTGCATCAGTGATATTGAGACAATTTGCTATGGGTGGCATGATATTTGATGATGCAAAAAATTAAGAAATAGAGAATCTTTTTCTACCTTGGTCTGTCTGGATGGCATTAACATCAGGAAGATACTGATGACATTGGAAAGCCCAGTTATAGTCAATATTCCTTTCTTTTCTCTCTCTCTCTCTTTTATTAAAAAGATGTTATTTATTTATTTATTTATTTATTTATTTATTTATTTATTTGAAAGAGAGAGAGTGAGAGAGCATGAGTGAGAGGGTAGGGGCAGAGAGAGAGGAAGAAGCAGACTCCCTGTTGAGCAGGGAGCCCAATGTGGGGTTTGATCCCAGGATCCTAAGATCATGATCTGAGTGGAAATCAAGAATCAGATGCTTAACCGACTGAGCCACCCAGGCACTCCTGTCAGTATTCCTTTCTTGAACATATTTTCTTAATATTTGGGAAGATCCTCTAGTTGTTAGTAGGAGATTTGCATTTACTTAAGCTAAAAAGTTAATGAGTGTTTTGAAAAAGTAAGCAATTCTGTTCATATAAAATGTATGTGTAAATCTGCTTTAGTAAAAATGTATATGCCAAGCTATCCTCATCATTGTTAGGCTATATGTTTTATAGCTAAGATAATATAGATCCAAAATTCGAATAGGTTTCCTTCTTCAGAGTTGAATGTAAATAAAACTGGAATATTATAGTAGCTTACCATTTAGAGAAATTGGCAAGGGAGGCATTAATAGTTAATTGACATTGACAAAATTGTTTTCTCTAAGGTCATCTGAGATGCTGTGATGCATAGAAAAAAACATTTTAATAATTCAGTTAGAATTAAGGGATGATGAAATCATGACTGTCCTTACATTTAGTTTAAAACCACTGCTTTACTTGATTATTTATGTCTTTGTTTTGTAGAAATGTTCACCCATGAGCACATGGACTTCCTCTTTGTTCCAGATAAGGTCACCAGATCTTGCATATCTAAACAGCAGAAATTCCTACCACTTCTAAAAACGCAGGTTTCAAGGCTTTACTTTAGACCTACCAAATAGGAATCTCCAAACTCTTTTATAAGATCCACACCAAACCCTGTGCATGGTCCTGAGGGAGAAGCACTGGTCTAAACCAATCTTTGCCATGATTATATCTAATTTATAATTTATTTATTTTTTATTATTATTATTTTTTTTATTCATTTGACACAGAGAGAGAGATTACAAGTAGGCAGAGAGGCAGGCAGAGAGAGAGGAGGAAGCAGGCTCCCCGCCGAGCAGAGAGCCGGATGTGGGCCTTGATCCCAGGACCCTGGGATCATGACCTGAGCCGAAGGCAGCGGCTTTAACCCACTGAGCCACCCAGGCACCCTCTAATTTATAATTTAATAGATCTCCCTTCTTTTTCTTATACTTGCATATATATCTTTCTAGTTGCTCATCGAGTCCCTGACTTGCCTACATGCCATCTGTACTTGGATGACTGATCACCATCTTAAACTTCACATGGACCAAACAGGAATTTCTCCCCCATAATGCACCTTCTTCTCCCCAGGTTTTTCTTATCTGGATAAATGAGTGGCCACCTACACAAGTTGCTTCAGGACGTCCATCCTCCAAAATATCTCAAACAAGAAGAAAGAAACAACAAAATCTTTGAACCATCATTAATTCTGCTTTGTTTCTTATTCCTCCAACAATATTTAATCCATCAACAAGCCTAACAGCTCCCCTTTACTATAGTCCAAATGTATCTTTATCTCCTCACCTCTATTGCCACCATGTGGTCCAAGCTATTGCTGGTTTTTTTTTGTTGTTGTTGTTCCTGCTGCATTATAGCAAAAGCTCGAAGTCCTTCCCCTGTCTCGACCCTGACTAAATTGTCTGCAGACCACCAGCCAGGAAGCCTTTAAAGCCGTCCATTAGATCGTGTTGTTCCCATTCAGAAGGCTCCACTGCGGCCAGAATAAACCCCAAATGCCCCAAATGTCACTGATGTTCGAGATTTGGTCCCTGTCTCTGCACCCTCCTGTCTCAGCACTCAACTCCCAACTCACTATGGTTCAGCCCAGCTGCCTCCAGCCTTCCTCTTCTAACACACCAAGCTCGTTCCCCAGTTGGGCCATTTCCGCTAGTGTTTTCTTTTGCTTGAAATGCTCTGCATGTGTTTTCACAAAGCTAGTTTTTTCCGGTCAAGTCTCAACTCAAATGGCATTTCCCCAAAAATTGTTCCTGATCTCCTCATCTAAATTAGCCACCTGCAGAAGTCATTCTGCACCACATGGCTTTTTCTTGTCAGCTCATAAGCTTCTTAAGGCCAAAAACTGAAACAAAAACAGTAATCCTTTCCTTCACCTTGCATAGCCTTCCAGTACTGCCTTTCCCACCTCATTTTGTTACCAAGATTCTGGCAATAAGGGGCCCTACATGCTTCTGAAGCCACTTCAGTTTGGCTGTGGTCAATACCTGACCTAACTGACACCAATGCATAGTGACCTGACACACCCAGTGTTTTATTTCCAGTCTTCATCCTACTTTATGTCTTTATAGTATTTGACACCATCTTCCTGAATTTTCCCTTATTTCCCAGGACAGTGAGGTAAGTAGAAGTCCTATAATGCCTAGAGCAGCCTCCAACAGCAGAAAAATCATCTGTGTCCTATAGAATTTTTCAATGTCCCACAGTCATCTGTATTGGCAAAACCCAAGCTTATTTATTGAGCTTCAATGCTGGGTTTTACATCTAAACAGATGTTCATTTTTGCACATTTTAATATTCACTAAAATATCCAAAATTTAGCTACCTTGTAAACTGAGAGATAATTAACTTGTTTAGTTTGAACCTTTAATAGGAATTGTTTACTGTTCCAGAAAATTACATCTTCAGTGGTAGCAAGTCCTGTGGTATTGTATACTGTGTATACATGGCTATGTCATGTCCTAGGTCATGGCTATGTCAGTCCACATTTGTTGTTACCATAGTCATGAGATTTCTAGGTGTGTGTAAATATTAGTATATGCATATATATACATATCTACCTATATATATGCATGCATACACAGATATACCTATATAAGCACATACATATATATTCAACTTTTATGTTAAAATGAAAATATAAGATAAATGAATATGCAGTTTACTATTGAGTTTATTGCTTAAATATGGGCTTCCTCATTATAACTAGGTATAAGCATCTGATAATTTCATTATATCATTTAATGTAGACATGCCTGTAGCATTTATATATTCAACTAGGTATTTTATTATGAACCCATTCCTTTTTTTCTTCTTTATATTAAGGGTGGACATTAATGAAATTATGTGTATAAAAAAGCTATACTATTTATGACTTTTATTTAACAATAATAAAAGGGGCTTTATAAAATATTTGTAATATTGGATCTGATAGGACTGGGAACCAACACCTTATAGCTCCATCCTTCTGATGGGCTTCCAATTTACCTGGCATGACCTTCCTACCCCTTCTACCTGAAAATCCACTGGTTTTCAGGAAACCCCCTTCCATGTTCCTGTGTTCCCCCTGAACATGGGACTATCAAAGCATTTATCAATACTCTCTCTGCTCATCTGCTGTTCGCTATTGTAGGCTGTAATCTCCCAGACAGTGGGGTCCTTGTCTTATTCTTTTTGTAAACGCAGGGTCTAGCGTGTTGGCAATAGTTGGTTCTCAATAAATGCTTAAGGAATGAAGGAACCTACTTGAGTAGAGGTTGCCACAGCACTTTCTGGAAATGACAAAATGAGTTAAGTCAATGCTTATAAAAATTTGTAAAAAAGAATTACATGAAACTCCAATTGGTATAGCAGATAAAATCGAGCTAATACTTTTTAGTAGAGGTGGATGGCTCTGAGTCTTATCAGTCTGTCCTGATGTCAAATTTTAAGGGCCTCTGAACTCAGGTCAACTCTCTCAATCACCTCTATGATACCCCAGTTTGGAAAACATTGCACTGAATAATTTCTCATTATAGCAACCTCTAGCTTAATGATTTTAGGATTTGCCATTTAGTTTTGGGTCAAAAATCCCAAAAAGTTTTCTTTTTTTCATATTCATGTGATGAAACTTCCCAAATTAGTTCCTTTGAATATAAGATCTCTTTTTTCTAGAAGCATTTTTCTTCTTTTTTTGTCAGAAACAAAAATGGAAGTTAAATATTTTTAATACTTTTACTACATGACATTATACACTTTTGGAAAACTATCATTCTGAAATATCACTATGTATTGAGAAACCTAACTAAAAGCTTGATTATAGGGGTCCTGGGTAGCTCAGTCAGTTAAGCATCTGGATCTTGGTTTCAGCTCAGATCATGATCTTGAGGTCCTGGGACTGAGCCCCTGATCAGGCTCTGTGCTCTGGGAGAAGTCTGCTTGAGGACTCTTTCTCCCTCTCCCTGTGCTTCTCCCCTACTTGCTCTCTCTCTTAAATAAACAAACAAACAAACAAACAAACAAATAAATAAATAAATAAATCTTTAAAAANCTCTCTCTCTTAAATAAACAAACAAACAAACAAACAAACAAACAAATAAATAAATAAATCTTTAAAACAAAAAGCCTGATTATAGTTACATAATATAGTTTTCATATAAAAAGAGTATCTTCATTATTACTCTTGAAAAATATATGTAGTCCAATTCATCATTGGTCTTGTTGCTAACCTCTCATAGCCAACTCATCCCAATAACCGACACCCTTATCCCCCTTCCAGACCCATCCCTTCCCTTGCTATCCTTNAAATAAATAAATAAATCTTTAAAAAAAAAAGCCTGATTATAGTTACATAATATAGTTTTCATATAAAAAGAGTATCTTCATTATTACTCTTGAAAAATATATGTAGTCCAATTCATCATTGGTCTTGTTGCTAACCTCTCATAGCCAACTCATCCCAATAACCGACACCCTTATCCCCCTTCCAGACCCATCCCTTCCCTTGCTATCCTTGATGCCTACATACCTCCCTCTAAAATATGCCGTATGCCCCTTTGCTTTGCAACCTAATATCTGTCCTCAAAATATTTCCTTTCTGTCTCCCATTTCTTCAGGATTCTTAGCTGCAACTAGCTAATCTAATAACTACTGTAAGATCATAGACACTCAATAAGTATTTGTTGAATACCTGATTAATTAAGGTATTTATGGATTACTGTGGTAACATGTAAGTTTAAGGGAAGACTTCATTAAAAAACAGACTTTAATCCATAGGGATGGGAAGGAGAAGAAGAGTAACCTTTGGCAAGCACTTAATATGTACCTGGTACTGAGTTAGTCTCTTCATTTCTGCTGCTTTATTTTTTAAAATCATAAGAACATGCCTTTCACCATTTTACAGAAAAACAAATGAATACTTAATGAGTTAAGTATCTTGCTAAAATATAGCAAGTAAGTGGCAAACAGGAGAGTCAGACCCAGGTCTAAGTCCAAAGTCAGAACTCTTCCCATATCATATCACATCTTAAAATAATGAGGAGTAGTTTTGGGACCATCAGGGAACCCATGAAAGCACACGGGAGTGGAGAAGTGGCATTGCTTTCTTTGAGGCAAACTTCACCTTTTCCTTGAAGCTACATGGAAAAAATACCCAGACACCATTTTTCCCAGAAACTATTTCCTCCTATACTAATGTGAATCACAATTAATTTTTGTTTCAGCTCTTGAAGTCCAGTCTGAAATGGTGATTATCTAAATCGCATATTTTAATTTTATTATTTTCAAGTGATGCAGTAACTGGAAGTAAACTAATCAAATGTTGCATCCTAGAAATTCTACCTTAATGGTTTTAATCAGCATATTCAAATACTGGTTTGATTGTTATGATGAAATCTCACCAGCAAATTAGCTTCCCCTAACATCCTATTTACCTTTTTATTTTTTCACTCATTCTTTTATTTCACCAAGTTGAAATTTAATTTAGTGTACATATTTTAAAATTTGAAAGAGTGAGATTTTACTCTATTGTTTATCAATAAGAACTTATTTGATGTAAGTACAGGGATCACCCATTGTAAGAAACTCATAAAGACAAGTATCAAGAAGTATTTCGCTTTCTTGGTTCTTAATTAACAAAGTTAGGAGTATCTAACATGAAACGTTCAACTGGTTTAACAGCAGCTAACTTTTTCTGATTATTTTTCTAAGAGTTTCATGTGTATTATCTCATTAGAGTCTCAAATTAAAAATAAATAAAACAATGTAAGCTGAGAAGCAATATTATTATCTTCGCAGATGAGGAGAGTCAGGCTTGAGGCTTTGTGTAAGGTTTGTAGAATCCAGGAATAACATTACTCCACTGCCCTGCTCTTCCCCCCCGCCCCACGATTTTACTGGTTTATTTATTTGAGAGAGAAAAAAAGAAAAACAAACAAACATGAGCTGGGGGAGTGGCAGAGGTGGAGTGAGAGGGAGAGATTCTCTTAAGCAGACTGTGTGGAGCTCAGTGCAGGGCTCCACCCTAGGACTGTGAGATCACAACCAAGAGTCTGATGCTTAACCAACTGAGCCACCTGGTGCCCCTTCACTGCCCTTTTCTTAACTGCCCAGAGTTCAACAGGCATGATCTATAGGAGGTAATTTACTTCTAAACCAATCGTTCCTCTTGGCAGAGGAGGATTCTCTAATCCTAAAGCCTTAATTGGTCAGGGAGCAAACATCTGTAGGAGGTATTTTGATATTTGGCCGCCTCTTGAACAAAAAGAAAAGATGGGGTTCTCAGGTAGAAAAGCACCCTAAATTTTTAAAATTCAACAATTTGAGGTTATCTTTCTCAAGCTACTCCCTTAGAACTACTTTCACATCTTCTGTAAGTGTTTCGAATATAGAATCCAGGAAGATTATTTACAATAAGAATTTGTGGCAATTAAATGAAGGGGACTGTAGGAGAACTTAACTGCTTTTGGATCAAACTTAACTGCTTTTGGATTCTTAACCCCTTAAGAATATGGTTAAAGTTATGGACTCTAACCAGAAAATGCCCTGTACATATACTTGTCATATTTCCTTGAAGTTTCCAACTATATAAGACACTGGGAACACAAGAATTATTTTCCAATCTAGCTATTATTTAAGAGAAAGAGTTTTGAATAAGACATTTTAGAAGATGCTTCTTCCACATAATTTGAACATGAAATAAGTTCCTGCTGTCTCAGACCACAATTATGAGTCAAGAAAGAAAGCGACATCTTCAACTTGGACAGTTTTATGTCCATGAAGTTAACATGGAGAGATTTTATAGCCTGGAAATGTCTTATGTGTTATGAAACACTTTTCCAAAAGCTTGCTTTCTTGGTTGAAAGATAGTCTTTAGTATCTCTTAACAAAAATTGAGAGAATTTTGAAGTATTTGCAGTGGCAAGATTGCCCCATTTCATTTTATAGCATTTCCAAAGAGATGAATTTCATCTCTGAGATACAGGAAGTTTGTAAAGCAACCACTTGTGGGTTTTTTTTTTTTAGTTGAAATAGATTCACTTTTGTAATTGCAATCTTTCAGAAAATAAGATTCTGAAGTAGCTCTTACCTCATCAGAACCAGATCCAAAAATCAGCAAGTCAAAAGGAATTGCTGCGACCATGTCAATCAGGAACCAGCCTTTGAAGTAGTGTATTGCTATTTTGGCCGGATCACTTACCACTTCTTCATTCTGATTTACATATGTTGTTCTGAAGTTTATGAGAATATCTATGATGAACATAATATCCACAATCAAGTCCACCACATTCAGAGGGCTGCAAGAGTAGCCACATTCTCGTCTTTTCTGTTCTTCTCTGTCATTGAGGAGAAAGGCTGCAGAGTAGGGCGTGAATATAGCAGTGTATATGACCAAGAGCAGAATAAGCCAATCCCAGACTGCCTTGAAGGGGCTGTAGTGCAATATTGTAAACTTGTTGATGCGTGGGCTCTGCAGTTTATATTCCGGTAGGACATCTGCTCCTAAAGAGAGAACCTGAGCAAAAAAAGAAAATAGCACACTACATAAAAATGTCATTATTTGATCTCATGACCTATAAAAATATTAAGGTAATAATGCATCAAAATCTATTAGGCAGGATGCAGGCAATTGTGAAGAATGTATGAAAAAGGCATACATTTAAAGGACACAGTATAAACCCTATTTTGCAGTATATTTGACCCCTGACAACTCCACTGGTTTTTCTTGATAAATATTATTTTCACTGAAAAGTAATGAATATTGTCACCGAAATGGCAAGGAGTGGTTACTGGTTCTTTTGGAACATACTACTACTCAGAAATAAAAATACATGACTGTTTTTAGAAAATCATAAAATCAGTCTGATACATGAGTAATTCAGTTTTCAAACCTCAGAAAGGGTTGTCTGTAATGAATAGCAGCAGCCTACTTGGATCCATGTTCATATTTAATTTACATATATTTAATTTATAATTAAACCTTGATAAATTAAACCCAAGGCATTCAAATCTCTAATTACAATTTTCCCACCTGCTATCTGTTTTTAACATTAGAAAAAAAGGCACATAGACTAAAATAAACACAAAAGAGTCTTTTTCCTAAAAGGTTGAGAGAATATTTTCTATTCTGGGACAAATGTACTTTCACTCAAACTCCTCCATCACATTTAGAGAATCACAAAGAGATGATGGTGCAAGGAGATGTTCAGAATATCGATCTGGAAATGTTGAAAGATTATTAGCACCAGTGGGCACTTAAGCCCTGGGATTTATTCTACATGATAAGACATTGGGTAGACTAAAATAGTTCATCTTGTAGGATCTTAGTTTATCTGAAAAAAATGAGAACTACATTTGAATCACAGCCCAGTAGAAATGTTCACGAGTTGGTAACTTTAGACTAAGTTTCAAGAACAAAGGTAAAAACAAAAAGGTTATCTCATTACCCCAAAAATGTAATTAGTCTTAATATAGAGGTTTAAAAATTTAAATTTTTGATGGCTCCACAAATAGCACATCGAGTCATGTTTTAAGGGAGCAGTGGGTTATACTCTTGTATTACGAATATCCCACATATACGCAATGCCTCTATTTCAGAGTTAATTTCACTAAATAAATTTTCTTAGGCTAGATTCTCCTAAATACAGTTAATATATTATCAGCTTTGCAGCAAGAACCTCAGATAATCCTTGTTGGTTATTCAAAGAGTTTTATTTCTCTGTTCTTGGTAATTTTATCCCTGTAGGTTTTAACTTGATTATAACAATAGCATAGGCAAATTTCAATTTTGAATCTTATTTTCATTCCCATATCTCATACCCATTTTTCACATATAATGAGTTACCATGCTTATCTTAAAAAGAACATGAGAAGTTTAATAACAAATGAGGTACAACATGATTTTTAAATATAACAGAAGAGTTCAGTTAAAATAGACAAAGGTGTTTTAAGATAACAGCTAAACTGATCTAACTTGAATTGAAAAAATCATAATAATTCAGAACCTAACAATTTTTTCTCAACCCAGAGTAAATCTGAACAGGAAACAGGGCTTTACTTTAAGCTATTATGAGAGAGGACAGGAATTATTGTAAAAAAGAATCTGGAAAATAAAGTGATTTCATTGTTTCAGAAATACTGAAAATCTTTAGAATCCAAGATCTCAACCTCTATCTTTAACTCTAAAGAAGAATAATGTTTGGAAAATCTGTGAATTGGTTACTGCAGACTGTTAAAACTCCAATCTTACGCTCAGTACAGCAAACTAGTCCGTAATATTTTGAAGGATCGTCTCTTCATCTCTTAAGGTGTTACTATGTAGTATCCCTTTCTTAAAACAAACAAACAAACAAACAAACAACAAACAAACAAAAAAACCAGGGAAAATTCAGAGTGTAGAAAGTAAAATCTGAAACCTTATTTTGCCTCTCAAGGTCATCTAAAATGTGGACTCATTCTATCTTTCCAGTTCTTTCTTTCAGTAGATCCTTTTATGCATTCTGACAAAACTTGGCTAAAATTTTTAACCTACTGACATACTTCCAAGTCCCTAAATTCACAAATTTCTCTCATAAAAAAAGGGGTATGTAGTTATCCAAAGAGAACAACAACAACAACAACAACAAGCCATTCTTAATGAGAGAGGGATATTTATCTGAGTTTGCTCCCTGCTTAAGTGACATGCTCCTGACACTAACCTCCCACATAGGGCAGTCTGAATGCTTGTTTTAGCAGAAGTCTAAGTTAGAATGCATTCTGCACCATGGAGCATCCCCTGAGAAGTGAAAACTGTGGATGGAGCCCTTTCCATCTCACTTATGCAAGCATTCCTTTAACAGTTAGAGGCCCACTGTGCTGAAGACTGAAAACCTGGGAAGATACTGTCCCTGACACTGCAGTTATGACCTACTGGGAGAAAAAGACATGCAGGTGAACGGAAGCCCTGCTGAGGTCCACCCATTCCCAGGTTGGTGGTGGTGCTGATGAAGGGAGTGGTCTCCATAGAGACCTCTCAGGGAAAAATGTCACTTGAAGTGAGACTTTGAGCAGCTGAGGGATGAGGAAACAACTGGAAAAGGAAGACTATTGTAGGCAGAGGAAACCGAATGAACAAAGGTAGGGAGGCATGAAATAATATGTCATGTGCTGAGGTATTATAAGCTGCCTTATGCTGCTGATGGACAAAATGCATTTGCAGTAATTCATATGGTACCAAATTAGATGGTACATGTTCTTTTGACTTCTGCATGGGTATGCCTGTGTTGTATCGTTCAATTCTTTCATGAATTTTACTAGTCAATGATTTCAAAACTTTTATTTATACAGCATACTTTAGCACATAAGGTCTCATTTGACAACCCAAATAGACCAATAACCAGTAACGAGATTGAAGCAGTGATCAAAAACCTCCCAAGAGGGCGCCTGGGTGGCTCAGTGGTTAAAGCCTCTGCCTTCGGCTCAGGTCATGATCCCAGGGTCCTGGGATCGAGGCCCACATCGGGTTCTCTGCTCGGCAGGGATCCTGCTTCCTTCTCTCTCCTCTCTCTCTGCCTGCCTCTCTGCCTACTTGTAATCTCTCTCTCTGTGTCAAATAAATAAATAAAATATTAAAAAAAAAAAAACACAAAAAACCTCCCAAGAAACAAGAGTCCAAGGCCTGAGGGATCCCCTGGGGAATTCTACCAAACATTCAAAGGAGAAATAATACCTATTATCCTGAAGCTGTTCCAAAAAAATCGAAACAGAAGGAAAAATTCCAGACTCTTTCTATGAGGCCAGCATTACCTTGATCCCCAAACCAGGCAAAGACTCCATCAAAAAGTAGAATTTCAGACCAATATCCCTGGTGAATATGAATGCCAAAATTCTCAACAAGGTGCTAGCAAATAGAATCCAACAATACATTAAAAGGATTATCCACCACGACCAGGTGGGATTTATTCTTGTGATGCAAGGGTGGTTCAACATTCACAAATCAATAGTGTGATAGAACACATATATAAGAGAATAGACAAGAACCACCTGGTCCTCTCAATTGATGGTGAAAAAAACATTTGACAAAATACAGCATCCTTTCCTGATTAAAACTCTTCAGAGTATAGGGATAGAGGGAACATTCCTCAACATCATAAAATCCATCTATGAACAACCTATAGTGAATATCATTTTCAATGGGGAAAAGCTGAGAGCTTTTCCACTGAGATCAGGAACACAACAAAGATGCCCACTCTCACCACTATTGTTCAGCATAGTACTAGAAGTCCTAGAAACACCAATGAGACAACAAAAAGAAATAAAAGATATTCAAATTGGGAAAGAAGAAGTCAAACTCTCTCTCTTCACAGGCGATATGATACTCTATGTGGAAAACCCAAAAGACTCCATCCCCAAATTACTAAAACTCATATAGCAATTTAGTAATGCGGCAGGATACAAAATCAATGCACAGATATCAACTGCTTTCTTATATACTAACAATGTAACTGTAGAAAGAAATTAGAGACCCAATTCCATTTACAACACCACCAAAAATCATGATAACTTGGAATAAACCTAGCCAATGAGAAAAAGGATTTAAACTCTAGGAACTACAAAAAACTCATGAAAGAAATTGAAGAAGACACAAAAAGATAGGAAAACATTCCATGCTCATGGATCTGAAGAATAAACATTGTTAAAATGTCTGTACTGCCCAGAGAAATCTATACTTTCAATGCTATCCCAATCAAAATTCCACCGGCATTTTTCAAAGTGCTGGAACAAATGATCCTAAAATTTGTATCAAACCAGAAAAGACCCCAAATCGCTAAGGAAATGTTGAAAAAGAAAAAACAAACCTGGGGGCATCATATTGCGTGATTTCGAGCTATATTACAAAGCTGCAATCACCAAGACAGCATGGTACTGGCACAAAAACAGACACATAGAACAACAGAACAGATTAGAGAGCCCAGATATGGACTCTCAACTTCATGATCAACTAATCTTTGACAAAGCAGGAAAAAATATCCAATGGAAAAAAGATGGTCTCTTCAATAAACAGAGCTAGGAAAATTGGACAGCTATATACAGAAGAATGAAACTCGACCATTCTCTTACACCATACACAAAGATAAACTCAAAATGGATAAAAGACTTCAATGTAAGACAGGAATCCATCAAAATTCTAGAGGAGAACATAGGCAGTAACCTCTTTGACATCAGCCACAGCAACTTCTTTCAAGACACGTCTTCAAAGGCAAGGGAAACAAAGGTGAAAATGGGCTTTTGGGACTTCATCAAGATAAAAGGCTTCTTCACAGTAAAAGAAAAAGGCAACAAAACAAAGTGGCAACCCACAGAATGGAAGAGATTTCTTGCAAATGACAGTACAAAGGGCTGATATCCAGGATCTATAAAAAACTTCTCAAACTCAACACCCACAAACCAAATAATTAGTTCAAAAAATGGGCAGATGACACGAACAGACACTTCTAACAGACATTTGAAAAAATTTTCATCATCATTAGCCATCAGGGAAATTAAAATCAAAACCACATTGAGATACCACCTTACACCAGTTAGAATGACAAAACTTGACAAGGCAAGAAGCTATAAATGTTGGAGGAGTTGTGGAGAAAGGAGAACCTTCTTACACTTTTGGTGGGAATGCAAGTTGGTGCAGCCACTTTGGAAAACAGTGTGGAGGTTCCTCAAAAAATAAAAAATAGAGCTACCCTATGACCCAGCAATTGCACTACTGGGTATTTACCCCGAAGATACAGATGTAGGGAAAGAAGGGCCGTGTGCACCCCAGTGTTAATAGCAGCAATGTCCACAATAGCCAAACCATAGAAAGAGCTGAGATACTCTTCAACAGATGAATGGATAAAGAAGATGTGGTCCATATACACAATGGAATATTACTCAACCATCAGAGAGGATGAATACCCAGCTTTGCATTCAACATGGTGGAGGAGATTATGCTAAGTGAAATAAGTCAATCAGAGAAAGTCAATTATCATATGGTTTCACTTATTTGTGGAACATAAGGAATAGCATGGAGGACATTAGGAGAAGGAAGGGAAAAACGAAGGGGGAGAAATCGGAGTAGGAGACAAAGCATGAGAGACTATGGACTCCAGGAAACAAACTAAGGGTTTTAGAAGAGAGGGGTTTGGGGGCATGGGTGAGCCTGGTGATGGGTATTAAGGACGGCACGGATTACATGGAGCACTGGGTGTTATACACAAACAATGAATCATGGAACACTACATCAAAAACTAATGATGTACTGTATGATGACTAACATAACATAATAAAAAAAATCCAAATGTAGTCATAGGCACTGAAGTCAGGTAGCACTGTATTATTAAGTGATTATCTTACTGAGTCAAAAGATTGGTTTTTTTGAGTTTTCACCAACACACACAAGTTTTTAAGATTTCCTGGGAGAACTTATGGTCCTTTGAGAATATTCTTTTCTGTGAATATTGGTTTAAGAATTATTAAAGGTTACCAGGCCGAGAAGGCAGGGTGACCAAATTTAGTTTTAGATAAGTGCATCTGGCAATGGAAAGCAGGAGAACCCAGAGAGGGCAGGATCAGAGGCTTAGAGATAAATTAGGACTTTGGTACTAAGAAAGATAGATAAATGAAGAGAGATCAGGAAAGTCTGTATTAAGAGCGGGTGGCAGGGACTCAAAAGGGGTATACATTTGGGAAATAAATGCATTTCAAGATAAGAATGAAGAATAAGGAAGCATTTGTTTCTTTGTGGTTTCAATAATGAGTTTTATTGGAGCCATTCATGGTAATACAAACTTATGAAAGTTCACCCATCTATAGAATAAGGGAAGGAGCTCTAGACTTCAAATGTGAGGACCTGGGTTTAAACTTCAGATACAATTTTTCTCGTAATTTAATCTCTCTGGATCTAGGTTTTTTTGTTTTGTTTTTTCATCTGTGTGATGGAGATAGAATCTTTGCTCAAATCACCTGTCTATACAGGGCTACCATATCACATTAGATAATTTCTATAACAGTATCTGATAAAATGGGAAATATTTACATAAAGTAATTTCACTATTGTTCAGAATTCTAGGGTTATTTATTTAAATACTGATTTAAACAAACCAACTATAACCAAAACATTTATGGACCAGTTGGAGAAAGTTGAACACTGACTGGACATTGATAATATTAAGAAAATGTTCAGTTATCTATTCCTTGGAATTAATTAAATCGAGACATTGTGGTTTAAAAGAACAGTCATTTTATTATTCATGATTCTATGGATAAGAAATTTAGGCTGGACCCAGTTGGGCCATTCTTCTGCTCCACACAGTGTAAACTAAACTGGGGTCACTCAGCGATGTTTGGTTGGTGGCTGAACTTGTGTAAAGAATCCAGAAAGTCTTCGCTGATATGTCTAGTACCTTGGTGGGGATAGTTATAAGACTGACCTCATGCAATATGCTAGAATAACTGGGTCTCTCTCTTTCTCTGACTCTAGATAATGTAGGTAAATACAATCTAAAGACACCTATCTATATCTTTTAATCTATGTATAGAGAGACTTTTTA
Organism: Ailurus styani; assembly: GCA_002007465.1. NCBI lineage: Eukaryota > Metazoa > Chordata > Mammalia > Carnivora > Ailuridae > Ailurus > Ailurus styani. The sequence continues at coordinate 1,545,113 of LNAC01000174.1, read as the reverse complement.
CATATATAATTTTTATAAAAGCTGTGTATATAGAGTTATATAAAGAGATATATAATATAAAGACTGTGTATACATATGTGTGTACGTGTATGTATATCCAGAGAAAGAGATGTATGTATTTATACATATAGACAGAGATACAGTTTCTATAAAAACTATATATAGTTTCTCTATATAGTCCCTTTTTGTGGCACTTTTCCATATAGTCTCTTCAGCAGGGTAGTAAGATGTCCATGTAGAGAATCAGTATTCCCAAGGAAGAAGTAGGAACATTTAGTCCTCTTAAAGTCAAGGCCTGGGAATAGTACAGGATCATTTTTTCCATATTCTATTGACCAAAGCAGTCACAGGCCAGCCTAGATTCAAGAAAATGGAGGCGTAAGTCTTTACCTTTTGATAGAAGAATAGCATACGTGTGGAAAGGAAGAAATAAATTGCAGCCATCTCGGAGACAAGCTATCACAGGAATTATTGAAAATTGTTTTTAGGCATGATGGTATTGTGTTTTCTTAAATAGTATTTACTTTTTAGGGGTACACAGTGAAATATTTATGGATAAAGTGCTATAGCTTTTGGGGTAACTGTGGGGCGTGCATTCCAAGACACCCCAGTGGATGCCTGAAACTACAAATGATACTGAATCCAATATATACTAAATTTTTTCCTATATATACATACCTATAATAAAGTTTATGATAAATTAGGCACAGTAAGAGATTAACAACAGTTAACAATAAAATAGAGCCATTATAACCATGTGCTGTAATAAAAGTTATATGAATGTGGAGTCTCTCTCTCTCAAAATATCTTATTGTAATGTACTGGCCCTTCTTCTTGTAATACATGAGATAATAAAATGTCTATGTGATGAGATGAAATGAGGTGAATGACACAGGTATTGTGATGTAATGTTAGGCTACCACTGATCTTTTGATGATAGTCAGACAGATGATCATTTGCTTTCAAACCATAGTTGACCATGGCTAACTGAAACTGCAGAAAGCAAGGGTGCAGGTAATGGGGGACTGTTGTAATCCAGGGTGAGAGACTGGAAGGCAGAGAGAGAGTCTGGTTATTTGTAGCAACATTAGTTGTACATTGACTTTTACTAAAACTGGGAGATGGCATGTAGTATTTTGTATTTTTATAACATGTTTATATTTTTTCACAATAAAATGCAGTAATTTTAGAATTTCAGCCACAAAGGCCTAAGATCAATTGAGGATGTAATTTCCTGATAGAAAGAAAGAACTGGGTCTACACACATTACAAGGGCTCATTCCTATCAAAGTTCCTTGTTGGGTAAGCTTGGATTACTGTTTCTACAACAGAATGTTTAATTTGCTCTCTGCACATGTCATTCATATTGTGCTGGTCTTCATTCAGCCACACAGACTAGACACAGCATCAACTTTGCTGGCCTTGATATGTCTTCCTTTAAAGTCCTGTCAAATCGGTGGCTCAGACAAATCATGTTACAAGACGATAGTTGAATAAGCTAAGTCTGCAATTGCTTATTCTTCTGAGTATACTTGGCTGCATTACTCATTAAGTTAGATTAAAATACAGACACTTCTCAGAGACTCATTAGGTTAGACCTCTTGTTGAAATACTTTTACTTTATTAATATTTCATATTCAAACTTCAAGTTTCATTCTGGATTGATATATGGATGCTTCTTCATTTTTTCTCCATAAAACTACAACTAAATGCAATGTTTATGTTGGTTAATGTCATTTTTGTAAATATTTGCCTTATGTACTCCTTTTATAATCCATTTCCAGGAAATAATTGATCTCTCTTAAGGAATCAAAAGGTTTCATTTCTTTTTCATTTTAAAAAAAATGACAATAAGAATCATTCCATTAATTGTATCCTCCTTTTGCTTTCTTGCATAAAACTATGAGTTAAAATTTCAGTACAATTATTTCTATTTCCCTTCACATTGTTTTAATTGTTCTGTTTCCATTTCAATGGTCTAAATGCATGTATCTTTTATAATGTCACTTTATACTTCTTTGGAAATAGGATAAATGTATAAATTATAAGTCATAAGTAAGTTAATATTAATCATAAAAGTGCTTTAGAGCCATTATGCTGGAAATGATATATTAGACAGGCAAATATTTATTTTAAAAATGTGAATAGGATTCTAAGGTGCCAATGATTAAAAAGAGAAAGGCTGCTACACAATCCATTATGTTTCCTTAGAAGAGCCAACTTCTCCCACACGTTTGAGAAATAACATACTTTAGAAAGATAAAACATGATTAATTGAACTATTATAAGGATTTTCCTTTAAGAGTGAAAGAAAAAAGAAGGAAAAAAAATAAAACCCTCACTCTATTAAAAAGGGGAACTCCATGGTCTCCAGAAAGGCACTTCTATTTTCTCTTTCCTCAAACCACCAATTAAGTGTACAGCTTAATATAGACTAAAATATGATTTTCTTTACCAAATCCAGTTTTTCTTCTTGCTAACACATTGCTATTTGTTTAACCTATAACAGTTAAGTGTTATATAAAACCAAAATCTTTATACGAAACAGCACTATTTATTCAATGAAGATCTACTGTGAAAATTTTGTGTGAACACCAGGATTAATAACTACTCTTCTCTTTTGAAAAGTGCAATAGGGAACGATTAAGCTTTCCAAAAGATTATACAGTACTTTTGGCAGCTGTTACACGCCATGCTGAGGTGTTGGTAGAGACTGCTCATCTGTTATTTATCCTTTACTTGGGACTTGCAGTTAACTAATAGGCTAGCTATATTTTTATCTATCGGGAAAAGTAGTCAGTAACAAAATGAATCAGATAGATAACATAGCATCAGGAAAAATTTAAACACCCCTGGCTTTTCAGCAGACGATGTAAGAAGTCCAGCAAAATCTGAGTAATTTTCATTAAAATAGGCAGCCCTATAATTACCAAATATTTAAATTAAAAGATGAAAAAGATTCACACAATAAGTGAAATCTGTCACAGAGAGTTCTTTAAATAAATAAAATATTAAAATGAGGTAGCAGAATCACTGCAGCTGTCCATATTCAAATACTTTTCCAAGGTTTATATTAAAGTAGACATTGTATCATTTGTGCATGTGTGTGCATGTATGTTTGTGCATGTGCTGGACTGAGTCAGATGATAATATGATTTTGTAAAAATTGGAGACATGTGGTACAGCTAAAAGTTAGGTTTAGTGTTTTGCTTTGTATGTAGTATGTATGCTAATAATACAAAAAATATCTGCTTCTCAAAACATGTGTGACTCAGAATATGAGAGAAATAAGCCAGAGAATATCTTAAGCATTTATACTATTCATAAATTACTGCAAACACATGTATATTAAAAATTGCAGATTCTTCCAAAACCATAAATTCTGAACTTTCATGCCAGTTGTCAGCTGGGCATGGCCCTCACTTTTGGCCCCCCACCCCTGTGCCAGCCTGATCCGGGAGCTTGAGATGACACCTCGTTGCTGATACCAGATGCTCTCTGCCCTATGTTTGCTTCCTCGTCTCCTCTCTCTTCTTTCTTTTCTCATGGAGACGGCACACGTGCACCCTTCGCTCCATTTCCTTTATCTTTATTTTTTAAATGGATCTAAATTTAAGGCAAAGGAGCAGGTAGCAGACTAGTTTATGAGAAAGCCTTTCACAAATGTTTTTCAAAAGTGCAGATAACTAAGAAACAGGCTTAGAGGTGGGAGAGGGGAATAAAGGGTGTAGCTAGGCTACTGGGAGGTAGATGTGCCAGGCGCTGATAGAAGATGCCTGGCAGACAGAAAGTCTGGGATAGAGCCCCAGAGAGGTTGCAGCTCAAAATTTCATTCTGTACAGGCAGGATGAAATTCTGGAAAGTGGATTCATTTGTCAAGAAAGTATACAAAGAGGGGCGCCTGGGTGGCTCAGTGGGTTAAAGCCTCTGCCTTCAGCTCAGGTCATGATCTCAGGGTCCTGGGATCGAGCCCCACGTCGGGCTCTCTGCTCAGCAGGGAGCCTGCTTCCTCCTCTCTCTCTGCCTGCCTCTCTGCCTACTTGTAATCTCTCTCTCTCTGTCAAATAAATAAATAAAATCTTAAAAAAAAAGAAAAAGAAAGTATACAAAGGAAGGAAGGAAGGAAGGAAAGAAGAAAGGAAGAAGAAAGAAAGAAAGAATACAAAGAGAAAGAGTACAGTGGGGATAACTAAAATGTAGGAGAGAGAAAAAAGGCATAGCCAGTATTCCTGGGTTTACCATGGGACCTGGAATACATACATACTTAGTACGCCAAAGAGTAGTTGAGGTGGTGTGTCTGTAGCTTAAAACAGAAGAAAAAAGAAATGATGGAGATGGCAATATGGAAAATTCATGACAGAAAGGATTATGATAGAGACAGCTGCTGTGCACCAAAACTTGTTGTTTTTCCTTCCATGGAATAGAGTTGTTGCTGCTAGAATGTGTCTGCTTGGCCCAAAACTATATTATCCAGTCCTATTTTTTTTTAAAGATTTTATTTATTTATTTGACAGAGAGAGAGATCACGAGTAGGCAGAGAGGCAGGCAGAGGGAGAGGGGGAAGAAGGCTCCCTGCTGAGCAGAGAGCCCAATGCAGGTCTAGATCCCAGGACCCTGAGATCATGACCTGAGCTGAAGGCAGAGTCTTAACCCACTGAGCCACCCAGGCGTCCCTATGCAGTCCTATTTGAATCTAGGTTCCATGTGTCTGAGGAGTAGCACTTTTTGGCTGGCACTTTCAAGAAGCAGGTGTATCTGTTCCTGCTCTCTCTTTTGCCTTCCACTTGGTAGGCAGAGATGCTTCCAAAGTCTCAAGTCCTTAAATCCAGTGGGGGCGGCAGAACCTTCAAATATAGGAAACTTTACCACCAAATTTCCAGGAGAGGGAAAACCCCTCATTGCACAGGAATACCAGCTTCTGCTATTGCTTGAGCATGAAATATAATATTAGATAACCAGTAATATGAGGGTTTATTAGTTCCAGCAGCTAGCATTACTCTAATACTTGGATCTTTTCTTTGGAATATGCTGCATAAGATAACACTGACTCTGGAGAGAATGACTATTCATTTTATCAATGCTTTGTCTTTGAGAAAGAGGACAGTTAATACCGAATATCTTTTGCATTAGTTACCAGGCTCAGTACTGAATTATAGCATTCGATTCTCTCAACAGCTCTTTTAGATAAGCATAATTATCTCCATTTTTATAGTCTAGGAAACTGACTCACAGACTGAATAACTTACCTGAGTTCTCAGAGCCAGCTAAAGTATTATTAACCATAATATTCCTTAACTTTACCGAATGCCTATTATTTACTGAAAAGTATATGGGCATTATCCCATTTAAATGTCACAATTATAGGTATTTTTTGCGGACTGAATTGTGTCCCCCCCAACCAAAGACACCCTCAAGTCCTAACTCCTAATACCTGTAAATGTGATCTTATTTGGAAATCGGGTCTTTGTAGATATAATCAAGCTAAGGTGAGGTTACACTGGACTGAGGCAGGCCCTAATCCAATGTGACCAGTATCTTTATAAGTGGAAGGAATAGACACAGAAACAGATCCACAGGAAGAACGTTATGTGACAATGGAGGTAGAGATTTGAGCGATGTATCTATAAACCAAGGCACACCAAGACTGCTAACCACACAGAAGCTAAGAGAAAAGCATGGAACAGAATTTTCCCTAGAGTCCTCTGAAACAGAACATTCTCCTACTGACACCTTGATTTCACTTTGAGCCTTCATAACAGTAAGTGAATAAATATCTGTTGTTTTAAACTATCTAGTTAGTGGCAATTTGTGTGACAGCCCAGAAAATGAAGACAGTGCTATTGTTTATTTCACTCTACAGATGTAAACTCTGAGGTTAGCTAACTTCCTAATGCTGTCTGGTTCAATAGTGCCTGTCTTTTTATCTAAGCAGCATACCAATATTCAATTTATTTTTTTATGGGAATAAAGCCCATGTTTTCTCATCATAAATACTGTTTCCAGAAGAAGAAATTATTTTATAGAGGTCTGTGTGAATGTTTTCATAGTTATCAAATGCTTTTGATAAAATCCTGATCACCTATGGCAAAATAATAAATAAAGAGACTTATGCAGAACCACTTCTTGTCAAGAGCCTAAAGGCAACTTGTTTGGATGGACACACATGTGTAGGACATAGAAAAAACAAATGGAAATGTTAAATGGCTACAATGGGCACCAAAAATAAAAACAAAGACAATTTCCATTAATTAAAAAACCATAATCTGTCAAATATGCTGAACAAACCAGACTCCAGATTGAAATAGCCCTGTTAATATCCTAGCTCCGCCATGGCCATTTAAAAAATCTCCCTAGGTATCAGATTCTTTAGCAGCAAAACAGGACAGCAATACCCTCCTCACAGGCAACTGAAATAATTAAGATCACAAATGTATAAAGTTCAACAAATAATCACTGTCTCACCATAAACAACAAATAAGTATTTTCATTATAAGTTTCAGTGTATTTATGTTGAACAACTCAAAATTTAATTATAGATAACATTTAATGCCAATTATAGTTATTGACTGAGCCCAGTTCTCTGAGTTGACCCATGGAGAAGTCAATTACGCAAAGATAGAGACAGCAAGAGACAGACAGACAGACTCTTGATTATGTGTGTTTGCTGGTAAGATAACAATTTTTCTTTGTTTATGAACATCTCAGTTATGCTGTATTGACCTGTGGGCCATGGTGATAAAGTGGTGATTTAGGGAATTAACTATTTTTTAAAAGCCCTTAAACACTTTGAAAGGACCAAGTTAAGCAAATGTTAGGATATTTTCTCATAAAAGCACATTCCCTAGACATAGGGAACATTCAATTGGTTTGGTTGGAATACTTATCGTAAAGAATTGAACATGTGCTGGGTGGTTGGAGAAATTACTTTTGAGCATCTTTGAATGGAGTTCTCTATTTTACCATAAGTAATAGAATATTTCTTTAATATGAATTCAATGAGTACTTATGCAATCCCTGTCAGTTTTTAAATTTGAATACACTTCCCAAGGATCCTGTAAAAATGATATACATAACCAAACCAGTAAGATCACCTCTGAAAATCTGAAATTCTGTTATTTTTTTTAACCAAACAAGTTCTTTACCCTGTTATGCTAAATTGGTGTGATTGTACAGTGTATCATCTGCAAGTAAATAATTAATATATTTTAAGGAAAGAAACTGGAAACCCTCTTCACAAAAATTTCAGGGTGATGGGGAAATATAAATGCGTGTGTATGGGTGTGAGTAAGCATGTAAGTGTCTAGCACTGTGTATCATCCTGAGCTGTATTGGTGGGCTTTTGTAAACTTCTTGAAATTATCTAAATAACATAAGTTGTGTGGTGCTGTTTACTTCTCAGGGAATACAAGTTCATGTCTTTTATCAGATTTTCAAGCATCTATGTTTACAGGTAGTTAAAAACCTAACTTAAGGTGTGAACTTTTATGGGCTTCTGAGTGTTTTAGGACCAGAAACACATTTATAATCATCATGGAGAGAGAGAGGCAAAATAATAAGAACAGGAAATGTTTAGAGAGAAAATGAAGCATGAAGTAATGGTGGTGGCATTGCTAGGAAGTGTGCTCAGAGTTACGGTGAAGACAAGGATGGCATCTTCACTGAAACACAGGGGAGCTCTTCCTCCATGATTGATAGAGATTTTCTGAGTGTTTACAGAGTGAATGGTCTGTTAATTCTCAGACCTGTGCTTTGCTTTTAAAAAACTTGGCTTCAAGGGCAGTTTCTCATTCCTGCTAAATTTTCAAATGAGTAATGTCTTCCTGTCCAGGACTGAGTACATTCAGTTACTAAGCAGCCTTAGCAAGTGTGACATTCCTACCAAATTTGTAGTTGAGAACCTTGCTTTGACGGGCCACGTCTGAAGGTTAAGGGGCACTATCCTGCTGCCTTGCTGAAGTCTGAAAGTGAAGGCAGCTGCAGCACTCCCTTGCTCTCTGGCTGGAGCGTTCTCCAGCTCCCAGCCTAAAGCTGGCAGGCTCACTCAGACAAAACATTCACCTGGCGCATTCCTGAAGTCAAAGGACCTACATGGTCAAGTTCTCCACTGCCTTTCTGAAGCCTGAAAGCATGCCTTGTCCCCTGCACTCTACAGCCACCTTGTTAAAGCCAGCAGGTATGTGTGATCCACACAGGGGATGGCCCTTGATCTCACCTGGCCCTGATGACCAAAGGGATGGTATTCTTGAGCACCACAGGAATGCGGCAATTGGAAAGACAGTTCTTAGCAGGCCACTATCCCCAGGGCACTGCAGAGACAGCAGACTGAAAAACAACTTCAGTCCTCCTATGAAAAAGGCCTGATTTACTTAGCCTGGAGCTTCAGCCTGAGGGATAGGCTTCACGTTTCCCACATAGCTAAAAGCTAAGGAGGTGCTCCCAAGGAACACAAATAGGGAGACACCATTCTTATATACCTCCTTGGCATCACTACCACTTAACATGATCTCCGAGAAAGGAGCTAACATACTTGTCTGGAGCTCCAACTTTTGCAACCATCACCCAGGGGGCACCTCCAGATTTCTCGGTCTGGAGGCCAGCAGGCATTATGATTATAGACCCACAGGACTGTATATATTCACATACTTCAAAAGCTGCTGTCTGAGGGTCAGGCTTCTCATCAGCCTGAAACAAGGTGCTAAATGAGATTCTTTCCCTTGGATCACAGGTGTTGGAACAACCTCAAAAATAGGGACATATCAAGAATAAACTGAGCAGTTTAGACACAAGAGCTAGGGAAAGTTTGAACGAGAAGTTTCATTACCTATACAAGGTCACTCCTTCAATACTGAGAAAGGTAGCTGCTTTGCCTAACACACAGAAGCAAACACAGAGAGTACAGCAAACCGAGGAAACAGAGAAATATGTTCCAAACAAAAGGACAAGATAAAACCTCATAAAAAGATCTTAATATATGAAGATAAGTAATCTACTTGATAAAGAATTCAAAGTAGTGGTCATAAAGATGTTCAGCAAATTCGGGAGAAGAATGGGTGAGCATAGTGAGAATTTCAACAAAGAGATAGAAAATATAAGAAAGTACAGAACAGAAGTCACTAGATAAAGAATGGGATAACTGAACTAAAAAATACAGTAAAGATGGTCAACAGTAGAATGGATTAAGCAGATACACAGATAAGTGAGCTGGAAAAAGAAGAAATGAAATATACCCAGGAAACAGAAAAAGAATTTTTAAAAATGAGGATAATAAGGGACCTTATCAAGCAAAATAACATACACATTATAAGGGTCCAAGAAGAAGAGAGAGATAAGACATAAAACTTATTTGAAGAAATAATGGCTGAGAAGTCCTCTAACCTAGGGAAGGAAATAGACATCTAGATCCAGGAAGCACAGAGTTCTAAATAAGATGAACTCAAAGAGATCCACACCAAGATGCATCACAATTAAAATGTCAAAAGTTAAAAAATCTTAAAAGCAGCAAGAGGAAAAAAAATTATTACTTACAAAGGAATCCCTACAAGGTTATCAGCAGATTTCTTAGCAGAAACTTTGCAGGCTAGAAGAAGATGAAATGAAATATTCAAGGAAAAGAAAAGAAAAGGAAAGAAAAAGAAAAGAAAAAAGAGAAGGGAAGGGAAGGGAAAGTAAGGGAAAGACAAGACAAGGAAAAAAATTTCCAATCAAGAATACCTGGTAAGCAGATAATTTTCCAGACCAATAAAAGCTAAGGAAGTTCATCAGTACTAAAAGAAGCTGGCGTACCATGCTCCCCAATTTCAAACTCTACTACAAAATTGTGGTAATCAAGACCATGTATTGGCATAAAAACAGGCATATAGACAAGCGGAACAGAATAGCAAATAACCCATGTACATATGTCAATTAATCTATGACAAAAGGGGCAAGAATATACAATGGAGGAAAAGATAGTCTCCTCAATAAATAGTCCTGGAAAAACTAGACTGCTACACATAAAAGGATGAGACTGGACAACTACCTTATACCACATACAAAAATTAACTCAAAATGATTTAAGACTTGAATGTAAGACCTGAAACTATAAAACTCTTAGAAGAAAACACGGGCTCCTGATGTTGGTCTTAGTGTTTTTTTTTTTTTTGGATTTGACTCCAAAAGCTAGGGAAACAACAGTAAAAATGAACAAATGGGACTACATCAAACTAAAACACTTCTGCACAACAAAGTAAACCATCAACATAATGAAAAAGCAATCTACCAAAAGGGAGAAGATACTGCAAATCACATATGCAATAAGAGGTTAATATCCATGGCCGCCTGGGTGGCTCAGTTGGTTGAACAACTAACTGCCTTCAGATGGGGTCATGATCCTGGAGTCCTGGGATCGAGTCCCATGTCGGGCTCCCTGCTCAGCAGGGAGTCTGCTTCTCCCTCTGATTCTCCCCCATCTCATGCTCTCTCTCTCCAATAAATAAATAAAATCTTAAAAAAGGTTAATATCAAAATTATATAAAGAATCTATACAACTGAATAACCAAAACAAAAAAAAGAGTTTGAAAAATGCATAGTGAATCTGAATAGACATCTTTCCAAGAAAGGCATACAGATAGGCAACAGACACATAGAAAGATGTTTAGCATCACTAGTCATCAGGGAATGCAAATCACAATGAGATATCACCTTACACTTGTTAGAATGGCTAGTATCAAAAGGCAAGAAATAAGATGTATTGGTGAGTATGTTAAGAAAAGGGAATCCTCATGCACTATTGGTGGAAATGAAAATTGATGTAGCCACTGTGGAAAACAACATACAGTTTCCTTAAAAAATTAAAAATAGGGGTGCTTGGCTGGCTCAGTGGGTTAAAGTCTCTGCTTTAGGCTCAGGTCATGATCTCAGGGTCCTGGGATCGAGCCGCACATTGGGTTCCCTGCTCAGCAGGGAGCCTGCTTCCTCCTCCTCTCTCTCTGCCTTCCTCTCTGCCTACTTGTAATCTCTCCCTGTCAAATAGATAAATAAAAAATCATTAAAAAATAAAACTTATAAAAAAAATTAAAAATAGAACTATGATCTAGCAATTCCACTTCTGGGTATTTAGCAATCCCACTCTGGGTATTTATTCAAAGAAAATGAAAATACTGATTCCAAAAGATATATGTACCCCTACAGTCATTGTAGCATTATTTACAATAGGCAAGATATGGCAGCAACCTAAACGTCCATTAATGCATGAATGGATAAAGAAGATGTGGTGTATCTATACAGTGGAATATTTCTCGACTGTAGAAAAAAATATATTTCCATTTGTGACAACATGGATGAAACTGAGTGTTTACACTGAGCGAAATAAGTCAAACAGAAAGAAAAAAGCACAAGATTTCACTTATATGCAGAATCTAAAAAACAACAACCAACAAAACAAAGCAAAACCCAGACCACATGTACAGAGAACAGACTGGGGGTTGCTTGCGGGAAAGGGGACGGGGTGGCAAAATGGGGGAAGGATATCAAGAAGTATGAACTTGCAGTTATAAAGTAAGTCATGGGATGTAATACACAACATGGAGAATATAGTCAATAATATTGTCTTAACCTTATAAACTGACTGATGGTAACTAGATTCACTGTGGTGATCATTTTACAATGTATACAAATGTCCAATCACCATGTTGTACAACCGAAATTAACAGAATACTGTATGTTAAGTATAATTCAGTTGAAAAAAGAAAAACACCTTGTCCTCGTGGACCTTACCTCCCAAGGAAAGTTTCAAAAATACTAAAGTATTAGCCTAGAAAATGGACGTAGTAAAAATGGGTAACTTGTACTTTTCACAGAAATGTTTAAAAAATAAGACTCCTTTGGGGTGCCTGTGTGGCTCAGTCAGTTAAGTGTCAGAAACTTGGTTTTGCTTCAGGCCGTGATCTCAGGGTCATGGGGTTGAGTCCCATGTCTGGGTCTGTGATCAGCACAGAGTCTGCTTGAGATTCCCTCCCTCTCTCTCCCCCTTCCCCTGCACATGCATGCATTCTCTCTCTCTCATAAATAAATAAATAAATAAATAAATAAATAAATAAATAAATACATAAATAAATACATAAATAAAATCTTTAAAAAATAAACCCCCCAAGTAGGTCATGCAGATCTCTTGTATACAGACATTAAGTAATATTGAAGGAAATCTTACTTTTACTGTTAAGAGTAATTCTTGTTATACTAATCAGGCATATTTTACATAATTACAACTAATAAATGCATAAATTTACTACGAGCTTACAAAATCTTGGGTCTAAAAGTATAGAACAACACACTTTGCTTTAATACCTTCAAGAATAAAATATTTTAGACAAATAGCACTTTCCTTTTTATACCAAGAATAAAAATCAATTTTATACCAAGAATAAAATCAATATAGAAATATAACTGCTATCGATGCTAAGTTATAAGGAGATAAACCATTGTTTTAAAGGTATTATTTTCAGTAAGGTCTGATAAAAAAGGATGCACATATGGTAGTCAATCTAAACTTAGAATGGTCTGGTATTAGAGAAAATTTTTTCTAAGTTGAATTGTTGTTTAATAGAACATTCTTAAATTCAGATTAATTTTTCTTAAAGACAGAAATATGGGATTCTTGCATATTTAAAAGACTTGATGTAGAAGCATAAGTTTGTAGCAGGGATTCATTATCTTCCTATTTTTGTGCATCTTCTTGCAGGGATAACTTCTTAGGAAATAATTTATCTTGATTCTAAGTGTTCCTGAATTCCATTTTGTCTGATATTATATTTTATATCTCATTAGAGACTCTTTTACTTTTACATAAAAAAAAACCTTCTAAGATTTTTGACTTTTATCCATGTCTCCTGGGGGAGGCATGAATATGATAATGCCTGTCTGAAACAAAAAGTATTATGTATGTGACACAGAACAAATGAAAATCAAGCCACTTTATGCCTCCTGATGGTAAGTGTCACTTTCTCTATCACCTCTATCCTAATAAATGTGTAACAATATGATTATCTTCATGCTTCATTCTCCTTGATTTCCTTATTCTTGAAGTTTTTACATCTCATTGATAGAGATAAATTAAATGCCATTTTTTCAAATACAGCTAAAAACTGTTATATTTATTCTCTTGTTTGAGTCATACATGAATAGCAAAAGATGCGTATTACATCCTTTGAGACCTTTTGTCAAATTTTACATGATACACAGAATCAATGTTCTTTAACATAACTCATTTCATAAATAACCCTTCTTAGTAATTTTGCCTTATCGATAAATTTAAACCTCTAATATATAGAATAAGCAATGGACTCCCTTCTACACTGAAATCTAAATCAGTGGCTCCCCAACTCTTGGATTTTATAGTCTGATAAAATTAAAAAGAACTCAGGTACATAAGGGGTTGCCAAGTTTTTATTCAATCAATCACAAATGTTAGGAAAAGCAACTTTCTTTATCACCAACATTTCATAAAAGTGTGTTAATATAAGGGCAAACTTAGATAAAAGGCAATTATTTTAAGTGAGTAAATTCAACTTTATGAAAACTTTGCTATACTGTTTCATCTTTCTTGTTTTGTTGTGGACAGTATAAAATTTGTATCGGCAAGCACTGCTCTGCAGGCCAGAGTTTAGAGAAATTATCATGCAAATTATCTCAATTAGAAAATACGTGGGTAGAATTAAGTCATCTCTAAAATTCTTTCCAGCCCTAACATATTCTGTATCTGACTGTTACTGCACTTTTTGTATTAAAAAAGTCAAGAGTGGTTACTGTGTTGGTGATATTAAACTCAAACTCTATCATGAAAGGGAAGATTTCCAACATATGAATGCAATTTTTAAGCATAAGCTGTATCCTATACACTTAATAGCCAACTGCTGTGGTAGGACAGGACTTCATAGGGGCAGGCCACCGAATGCTAAGCTTTCTGTCCAAGTGTATTTTGTGTTAATCCAAATGTCCTAAAGTGAAAACTGCCTCAAATGACTCATTTTGGTCACAAGCATATTATTCTGTGCGGGGACTATTCAGTTAGTCCTGCTGAGTAATTATATTCTTGTTAAGGGTATAGGCAGGAGCTGACTACAGTTAACTATGTATAATAATATTATACATTGACCCCCAAATCCACTAAGTGCCACACAAATGTGCATTGTGCTATGCAGTCATGCATCTCTTTCTTTTTCATCTTTTTTTTCTATGCATTTTTAAGTAGCTATGGATCCAAAGGAGTCATCTATTTTCCTAGATGATAGACTGGCCACCATTCAATTATTTTTCAAATCCATCTTCAATATTTGTTTTTATAGAGTCTTCCTTTGAATTAAACTCAACCTCTGAAGGTAATCAGACTTGACCCAGCACAGCAAGCAATCAAACCTAACATCTCATTAGTGTGCTGTCTTATATCTCTTTGTTTAATCGAATGCATCTATTTCCTTTCCACTATAAGTTCAGTGGTTAGGTGTTAAGTTTACAAGTGTGCTGAAAATATAATGTGTGTGTGTGTGTGTGTGTGTGTGTGTGTTGATGCTGGCATGTTGGCTAGCATCTGATAATAGCAAGAGAGGGACACTACAGGTTACATGTGGCAGGGAGCTTTTGCCTGGCAAAAATGCATCATGACAGAAAACTTAGAATACATCAAAACCACATTTCTGTGACTTAGTATATATGCCACATATAGCTATTTTGAAAAGTATTACTTCATGGTGACTAGTTTGGGGTCCTCATTCAATTTGAGGCCTGGCAATGGGCATTAAGAAATTGTTGCTAAAATACTCAAAATTACCTAATTTCCAGAAAATTTGGGACAATTTAACTGGGCATTAACATTATAAATAAGTTGTGGAATGAAGAGAGGTGACTCTAATATATTAAATATCTAATAGAGTAATAGTGAATGATTGAAAAGGGATAAAGAATCACTTCCAAATGAGATGTGTTGTTCTATCAACTTTTGTTCATGTCTGTTCTTAAGGAAAAGAAGTGGATTACTGTAACCAGCATATTATTTCCAGATAATTCTGTGTGACCCCAGGATGGATTTTAATTCCTTCCTATGACAGTGGAGGCTTTGTTCTGGAAATTCACAAGATATTAAAAGAAAAACAACATAGCCTAAACGACTCTGTGCTGACTGAGGACTGGAAAGCTATGTAAATTCCCTGTCTTTAGGGAAGAATAGTCAGCAGAAGACGTCATCCTGTCACAGAAAAGCTGGAAGTGATTCTTTCACTGAAGGATGTGAAATCAGGGCGCCTGGGTGGCTCAGTGGGTTAAAGCCTCTGCCTTTGGCTCAGGTCATGATCTCAGGGTCCTGGGATCGAGGCCTGCATCGGGCTCCCTGCTCAGCAGGGAGCCTGCTTCCTCCTCTCTCTCTGCCTGCCTGTCTGCCTACTTGTAATCTCTCTCTCTCTGTGTCAAATAGATAAATAAATAAAATCTTTAAAAAAAAAAAAAGGATGTGAAATCAATATGTCAACTGAACTCTAAATGTAATCTACCATGTTTGGTCAACTGGTGAACTTGTACATTACGTGCCAAGAACCGACTGTCAGCTGCTCCGTATATTGCTGCCCATGCCTCTTGGTCCTCTCCATCTTGGAACAGCCACCCTGGTAGTGGTAGGCTCAGTAGTGGCTCCATTTAAATGCATTTGATTATGGTTCTTAGCAACTATTTACCTCAAGTTGAAAGAGTCTGTTTACTGAGTACTTGATAGAGTCCAACTTCCAATTAGAGAAGAAAAATTCAGCAAGTTCCAATTAGAGAAGAAAAACTCAAAGCATTAAAATAACTGGGACATCAAAATATAAATAAAAATGCCAATACAATCTGACCTTATGCCTTTGTACTAAGGAATATAAAGTGATTTTGCCAATACTATTAAAATTATCTAGTGCATTATCTAGTTTGTAGTTAGCTATTCCAAATTATGCAAGATTATCAACAAAATGTCTTGGCAGAAGAATTTAATGTCCTATTTATATACCTTGGGGAAGCTAAATATTCTTTATTATAATGTCTTTGAAAAGTTAAGGTGGCATGTTATGGCTTAACACTCTTATGATATTTTATTTCATGTTAAAAAAGTAAATTCTTACAGATTCATATAGGGAAACACATTTGAGAGCAAGATAATATTTTAACATAATAGCTAAAATTTCAGGAAACATTGAGCAATGACTACTTTTGATTTTGTATGGAAAGTGCTGCCAGAGGTGGTCCCTGCACTTAAGTTATTCTTCAACTGACCTGGAGAATGAACATGCAAACTAATAATATTCATAATATCTGCCAAGAGCCAGGTAAGCAGAACCCATCAACTGTTGTGGGGCCATCTAGGAATGCTTGACAAAGGTGTTATTTGAGTAAATCATAAAGGGCAACTGTGATTTTTTTTTTTCAGTTGGAAATGAGATGCTTTATAGGAAGAGGTCATAACACTAGTAAAGCTGGGAGACCTGCTCATCAAGACCATTCAGCAGGACAGAGCTATGGTCTTTAAGCCTTTCTATGTATAAGGGCTGCCTAGGAAGCTTGTCAAAAGGCTGATTTCCTCTCTTCTGCTTTCTGAATCGAGGTGAGTCTCAGGAGTCTAAATTTTACAAAGCATCTAGAATGAATCCAAAGCAGTTCCTGTGTATATATTTGTATGTTTGCAGATGTGTGTATTTGTGTGTGTGCATTATGTTTGTGTGTGTTTAGTATGTGTGAGTGTGTATGTGTATGTGTTTGAGAGTAGGAAGAGGAAAAAGGGGATGTAGAGAGGGTGTGGATGGAGAGGGCTATGGGGAGCAGATTGTGTGGAGCCTCAAATGCCTAGTTGAAGAGTTTGGCTTGTGAAGCAATGCAGTTATTACAAAGTTGTAGACTTCAAAATCCCAAATAACAGGAAGGTAGTGAAAAAGATGAGCTTTCATTCAGGTGTGTGTTAAGAGCTGCAAGTGAAGAGAAACATGTTCTTTGATGTAAACAAAGAACAGCAGTTCATGCAGCAGTCTCTTCAAAGCCATAGTTGAAATATTCTTATGGAACTAGGACCTGCTGGTGAAGGGATGAATAAGCGAGGGTGATAAGTAGTATTAAGAAATGGAAAAGAAGGGGGGCACCTGGGTGGCTCAGCAGTTGTGCATCTGCCTTCAGCTCAGGTCATGATCCCAGCCCCTTGTTGGGCTCCCTGCTCAGTGGGGAGCCTGCTTCTCCCTCTCCTCCCTACTTGTGCTCTCTCTCACTATCTCTGTCTCTGTTCCTCTCTCTCAAATAAATAAATAAAATCTTAAAAAAAAAAAAAAGAAATGGAGAAGAAGGAAAGAAAGTGCATCAGAAATGTCTCAAATTGCTCATTCATTAAATCATTCCACCCAATGTATCGGGGATCTACTCTGTGCCAGTCACTGAGTGAGGCTCTGTAAATGTAAGACTATAAGGTTCATTCTTTCTCTTGAGGAGTTCACGTTTCCATAGGGCCGCAGAGAAATACACAATGACAATACAGTGTGATAAGTACCATAATGAGTTAGGCATGTGAACTGAGGGAATACAACATGCCACCTAACCCAGAAGTTGTGTGTGTGTGTATGTGTATGTGTGTGTGTGTGTGTGTGTGTGTGTGTGTGTGTGTGTGTTTGAGTATGTGTGTGAAGGTTTCCTGGAGAAAAACTGAACTCCTAAATTGAGTATTTAAGCATAAATGAAAGCTCCTCAGGTAAAGGAGAGTGAGAAAGTCTTTCCAAGTAAAGAAAATAGCCTTACAAGAGGTCAAATTAGCCTCTTCACTGTACGTTGGCTTAGTTACTTGCATGATATGTTGTGAAATGGCCTCAGATAAATGGGGAAGTTAGAATAACAACTTATCTTTATGGAGGTCTTACTGTGTGCTATCCACTGCCAATAGTTGCACAAGAATTTTCTTATTTAATCCTCACAATAATCTTATAAAGTAGGTATCATTATTGTCTCAGGTTTCGATGAGGAAATTGAGTCCCAATGAGGTCAGTAAACTGCCCAAGGGCATAAAACTGATAAATTGTGGAGCTTGGTTTTATAGCCCATGACCCTAGAGACCGTTTGATATTGCCTTTATGCATAGTATATAAAGGATCTTGTATGTCACATTAAGAAGGTTTGACATTCTCCTAAGGACAATTAGCAATTGTTAGATGACATATTGAGGCTTGTAGCTTTTAAAGACCACTCCTCATAACAAGGGTAGTTTGATCAGAAGGGATCAAGATTAGGCTGTGACCTAATTAGAGTGGTTGCTATAATTCTAGAGAAAATTGCTGAGGTCTTGGATTAAGACAGTCTGTCAGTGTAGCAGACAGGTTCTGTGATAGTCCCTGATGATTTCTGCCTTCTGGTGTTCAATGTCCTTTTGTAATACCTTCAGGGGGAGTGTAGGCTGGAGTGACTTACTTGCTTCTAATGAATAGAAAATGGCGGATGTAGTGGGATGTCACTCTCAATATTAGGTTATAAAAAAACTGTGGCTTTGGTCCCACATGTGCTCTCTCAGGCTTTCTTGGCCTGCTGCTCTGGAAGAAGCCAGCTGCCATGGTGTGAGGCCGACTGGGAGGCCTGCATGAGTGAACTTGGGAGAGGATCTTCTGAGGTCAGTCATTAGCCTCAGGAGTGAGCTTGGAAGTAGATCCCTCCCTAGACTAGCCTTGAGATGATTGTATCCATGCTATCACTTTCTTACAGCTTTGTGAAGACCCTGAGCAGAGCTACCTAGCTAAGCCTCTCCTTGATTCCTGACTCACAAGAACTGAGATAATAAATGCTGCTTATTTACAGTCATGAAGATTTTGTGATTTGTTTCTCAGTAGCAGATAACTAAAATATCAGGAGTCATCATATAGACTGCAAGCCCCTAGAGACACTTGGTATAAATGTGGCAAGTTGACACTGTTTAATGATGCCATTTGTGTACAGAGTACTATATAGGAAGATTTTTCTGGGAGGATATTACTACCTCTAATTGACAGTAAAGCCCTGAGGAATAAAGGTTGCTTATAATAATCTATTTTTGTCTACTTTTCCAAAAAAATATATTTTTGGTATTTCTAGCATAATTTTGGAAAATCTGAGAGTGCACCCTCATGTTAGCTCATATGGCATGAGGCCAGATAATGTGGCTTGATTTTCCAGCTTCCACTCAGACTGCCCCTCACTCTGGATATTAAACCAGTTCATTATTCTCTATCTGGGTGTGTAGAAGAAACCGCAGTGTTACAATATAGTTGTGACACATAGAGTACACAGCCAAGTAAGTGACTGTTGCGATATACAGCAAATGAATTTTGATAAAGATGAGATTATTATGCACTCTTATGCTGAATTTCATGACTGTATAGGGTATTTATAACCCTTAAATAACTGCCTTTCATTATGTATTCTTCCCCAAATAGTTGACAAAAAAGAGGGCAAATTTAAAATGGAGTCCTTGAAGGCCCCCCACCCCACCCATGATGTGTACTTTCTCAGCCTTCTGAATCATGAGCTGTGTGCATACAGTTGGCTCAGATGAGCTGGCACCCTCGAAACTGCAGCAGCTGCACAAAACAATTACCAGGCTCTGACTGAGAAAATTTCCCATAGGGGACAAAGAGCCAGCTGGGCATTGCTGGTGCTTGTCTGGTGGACGTTTGTTAGTTCGTATGAACACTGAAATTCCCAGGGCAGCACTCAATGGGTGAGGTAATTCTGCCAAGAATACATTAACCCAGAAAACTGCAACTGGAGAAGACCCTTTTGAGGGGGAACTCTGTGCTTTCAGCAAAGCAAATTGGCAAGGCTTGTCCTGACCATTTAGAACCTGGAGGAAACCCCTGAAGCTTGGCATCTCATTAAAGGCGTCTGGCGCCCATTAATGAAATTCAATCTATCAGTCTTCAGTTTTCTCAATGTAACCTGCTGAAGTAATGTCCCTAAACTTTCTGGTCAAAATTACACTGGAATTTTATACACAGAGCAAACTTCTAGTGCTAATCCTCTAAGACATATTCATTATACCAAAGGCTGTACCAAAATATTAATATTTGCCTGGATTACTGTCAGATAAGAATACTCCAGAGCACCTTAATACATTCAGTGATTCAGAAAAACTCATTTTCTTGAAACTATCATTTACCTTGTTATGAAGACAGTAGGTGAAATGAGGTGATTTTTTTATAGTAGACTTTATATCTTTAATGTAATATATATTTAAAATAAAGTTTGTAAATCTTAAACTAAGGAAGGATGTTCTTACCAGTTCATTTCAAGTTACTTTCATTTTGCTAATTTATATATAATTTACTCTGTATCCTTAAGATTATAGATTCATTAGTACATTTATTAATATATTTTAAAACACCTTTAAATACAACTAAATCTTGAGATAATTGATCAGAAGTTAACCTCTATACTATCTGTAGTAAATGATAACGGCAGAAAACATTTTATGTCATTTAGAAGAAAGAACACCTTTCCAGAGAATATTTGCAAATATGAAGCTTCAAAAAATAAGATCTCATTGTTACCTCTAGTAGAAAAATAACTTCTCAGATGTTAAAAGTGGTTATGCATATAATTTAAGTTCCACATTTGCAATACAAGCTTTGGTCAGGAGCAGAAGATACATCCCTGAACATCTTTCATGTTTCATTTACTTCGAGTTAGGAAATAGGACATCTGAAGCTTAGGCTAGGCACAAGAAACTTGTAATTCACAAGAGCGAAGAAGGAGGAGGAGAAGAAGAAGAAGAGGAAGAAGAAGAAAAGAATGAAAGTGTGTAATTTTTGCTTGGGACATGGTAACAATTAAAGGGAGTACCTTAAAAGTTTGGGGGGTTATGATCATTCCTGACACTCCACAGAATTTCCTGCCATGATAAGTCTTTTGGGGTGAGAGCCCTTCTCTCCTAGCTTGGATTTACTCAGCAGGAGACTAAGGCCCCCACAGGCATCACAAGTGTTCAGAGCTTAACAGATGTGATTACAGTTGTGATATGTGTAATAAATGATAAAAGGGAGGTGCTGTGAGAATGTAAAACTGAATGATTTTAACTTCTGGTGAGGATGGTGAGGATGGGGAAGGCATTCTTGAGGAAATGGTATTTGAGCAGAAGTTGGCTAGGTAGGGTGGTGGTACGTAGAGGTGAGACTAGAGAGAGGTAGGGCTCACACACCTGGAATAACTGTCTTGAGGCTTCCAGTCACTCACCCCCTGGGCCTAGTAATCTAGGCAGTCACCACCTCCCATCAACCCCCCATCTTTTCCCAAAAGTAGCTCTTTACACCATTTGGAACTTTGGCGGTCTTCCCATGTGGATGACAGTTTTATAGATGATAGAGATGGAAGTGGGCCAACAGATTGTCCAGCAAGCAGCTGTGACCTGCTTAAGGTCACAGAGTATCATGTGTTACCTCAGTGGTGAACATCTTGTAGATTTAATCTACTTGTTTGCTGTAAAAATCTTAAGCTTAATAAGAATTATTTGTAATTGACACATTCATTCTGTGACTTTTCTAAAGTAATCCTTGATCACTTTTTGCTGGTCTCTAGTCTCATAGGCTAAATATTTTCTTAATTCACTTTGCAAATTCTTCCCTCCACTGTCCCCACCTCAACTTTAGAGAATGCTCAAAACTATTTTAAATCAGGCCATCATCTGAATTCAAATTCAAAATTGTATAAGTCTGAATGAATTAGGTTTTTAAGACTTTATTTCACATTGTAGCGCCCCATCCTCCCAGTCTAATGTGAAGCCATGGAATCATGAGACATTGCAATTCTGGTGCTAATTTGATTTCAAACTTGCTTGCTTTTAGTCTAAGGTAGGCCCTTGGGCCGTTTAAGCTCCTGACCTACTTCAGAATTTCTTTTATTCTCTGGAATGCAGCACATTTTAAAGAGCAGGTTAGACTCTAGAACAGGTCATTAATCACTGTAGCTCCCTGGGCTTTCCTAGCGCTTTTGAGAAGGAAGCAGAACTGATACAAATAAAACATGTGGGAAATTTTTATTTTGAAAGCTTCAGATCTGTTCATAGAAACCACAAGGGAGGGGAGAGGTATTGCACTCTAAATTTAGGTAAGTAAGGATGACTCAATTACTGGAAAATGTTAACTTCCTCTAACAGGAAAGGGGGATCTGAGGATCTAGAAGTCTTCTTTTGAATTATATAAACGGTCATTCAATATCTTGAGGTTATACCTAATATTTATTGATAAATTGAATGTAAATTATTTATCTTTTCAACTAAGGATAATTTTTTTAAAAAGAACTATTTATGTATTTGAGAGAGACAGTGAGCTTACACACATAAGTGACAGAAGGGGCAGAGAGAGAGAATCTTCATGCAGACTCCCCACTGAGCATGGAGCTCAATCCCAGGACCTGTAAGATCATGACCTGAGCCAAAACCAAAGGTTGGACGCTCAACTGACTGAGACACCCAGGCTCCCACTAATGCTAATTTTTTAATAGCTAAGGATACCCTTACACATTGATCAAATATTTTATTTTATGTTTAGGACTACCAGGGCTTGGATTTTTGGTAAAATAGAAGGCTTATGAACCTTCTATATTCTTTGGGATTCCATGCAAGCACATTTATTTATGAGAGCAAAGGATTGGTACCCAAAGCACAACTAAATATTCAGCTGAATGAGAAATTAGCTTTTACAATTTAAGCATAAATCCAATAATAATACATACTTTACTCCTCCTTTCAAATTTTATAGATTAGAAGTGACATTTATATGTATATTCACAGGATAAATAGGCACTCAAGGGACATTCATCTGAGAAAACTCAGAAAGACCTAAAATAATTAGGTATGGAGAATAAAAAGTGTGAGGTCATAATAACTTTTCTGAGACCAGGAGTGTTTTCTCAGGCACTCCTTCTTACTTGCACAGCTGGGTCTCGCCTCAGCTCATCCTCATGTCGGCCCTCTCCACTGTTCCCAACACAGCTCATTATTCATGGCCCATTCCAATTTTCCATGAAGTTATAAGATATAAGCTTTACCCAAATGCTAACTGCAAATACAGTCTGGCTTATACATGTTACCTTTTAATCATACATAGCTCTGTAGTATATTCTCTTATTATGTCATATATTATAAATAGTCTTCTGACCAAGACTCATCAGAGGAAGTCGCTATGTACACTGCTTCTGCATAGCAGGTAGAGCATGTCTTACATGTCATAGGTGCACAATAAACGATGTCTCCAATGGATAGAGGCAGTGGAATTAAACCTGAGACACAACATTGAAGAATTTGTGTGTGTGTGTGGGGGGAGGGTAAAGATTGTTCTTACTTGCATGATGACTGGAGTGTAGCTAAAACTGGATTTTCAGAGCTGAAGAAAAATATTTTTACCTACCTGGGAATGTATTTGGAGGGGCCAAGATAGGATCCCTACTAATGTCCCTTTTTATGTTCTATTAATTTCTGACTTTTCATCTTTCTTAGAATGGAAATAAGTACAGGCTGATCTTCAAAACAGAGGAATAGAATTTATTTTAATTTCGACTTCATGACAATGTCATCTTAGATTTTATTTGAAGGTATTGCAAATGTAACCTGATATTTTGTGAAGAATGATTTTGCCAAGGAGACCATAATTTCTCAAGGGTTTAATGAAGCTATTTCAAGATCTTATGAAAGGCAAGAAAATCTCTAGTTGAAGACAGACATTAGATTGAGCCACAAAAAATGAAGTTCTGATTAGTTTGTTTAAGAATTCTGTTTTTTTTAAATCTAGATTTATTGAAATGTTCCTGTTTTAAATAGACATCTGTGGTGTAAGTAAGCACTTTTCTTAGTTTTCTTGACCAATTATTATACTGTAGATGGTTCAATCTACACTAAACACAGGAAGCCCAGCATATTCATAAATTTATTTTGAATAACAATCAATGCTCCTTCTTCAGGAGAAAACTGGTTTTATTGAGCCCCTAACTCCTTCTGAAAGGGGAATGGTAATGGCAGTGGGGTTGAGTAGTGCCTGAGGAAGGTGGTGTAGCAGGGAATTTGGGAAGATACAGACAGAACCAGAAGGCTTGTTTCTTAAAAATATCTTTTCTTTTGCTTGTCATCCCTCATCTCCCTCCCTGACGTTTCCATCAATAAAAGATTCATTTGAGTTAATGAGTTTCTTCTTCAAGACAAAAATACATCTTAGTGAGAACAAAGCTCCCAGTTTTTCATGCAGCTTTTTATATGAAATATTCCATCAAATTAGCAAAATTAGCAAAAATTCAGAAAACATGGATTTTTATTATAATGAGAAGAACTGGGGAAATTTACTTGTAAACAAACTCTGTAATTTTGTATATTACTGCGGAACACTTGGGTAGTCTATGGGATAGTCATCCATGATATGGAGGGAGGATTCTGGAGTGGAATACAGACCAGGAAGAATGGTCTACCTTACAGAATGAGAAGTTACTAGGTGCAAGGGGGTCAAGGAAGAGGAGGCAGGAAATAGGAGGGCAGTTCGGAAATGGATGCTTCTCACCATACTCCTTCTACAGTGGCCTCTGGGACTTTGTCTCCCCCATTCATTTGGCTTGAAAACCTCTGGGTGAATGTTTGCCTGTACTGTGTATCCTTACTACTTATGTCTGTAGTTACCTCCCAGCCTCCACTTTTTCCCTTCATATTTTAGTGCAGGCACTGTTCCCTTTGACTCCTCCAGACTGGCTCAGATGCCCCTTCTCTGTTCACGATCACCCCTTATGCCACAGTATAATTTCTTTCATGTTTTCAATGGATTCTGTTACTCTTTCAATCTTTGTCCACATGACTAAATGGTGGGGATGTGTTACCATTGTAACCAGATTTGCAACACAGTGTCCTGTTCAGAGTAGGCACTGGGTATATACCTGAAGAATCAGAACCACTTGCTCTTTTGCCTTGACCTGAAGAGTGCCTACAACAAGGAAATTACCCCTACTCAGATCCTAATTACAGAATCAAGACAGAAGGATCAAATAATGTTGCCAAGAACATGGGCAGTATTACGTGATGGGGGCTAGAATTTCAATCCAGGTGATGTTCTCATTCTCCGTTTGGAAGCTAATGGTATCAGAGTCGCCACCTCTTACAGATCAGCCAGGCTAGCCCTCTCCGAATTGTTCTATCCATCACAATGTCTTCTTATCATTTCCTGCCTCTTTTCTCATTGGTAAAAAGGAGAAAAAAAATATATTTTTTTCTTTCCTATTATATATATATATATATATATATAGAGAGAGAGAGAGAGAGAGAGAAAGAGAGATCACGACTGTCAGAATGTACATCTATCTATCTATCTATCTATAAAGAGGGAGTAGAATTAATTTTCATGTGTCTTATTTAGCCTGCCTGGTACTTAGAAGGAACTTAAAAATGATAAATGAATGGATACATGAAGTCCTTATTTCTTATTACCAAAGTATTATCAGAAGTTAGAATCTTCTCTTGTATGTGTTAAGAATATACTATAAAAATGTCATTTTATTGAGCCTGACTACCAATTGATGAGTGAGACCTATGGCTAGGTCTTTGGGGGCATATTTTAAAGATGTTGTAATCTTATTCCTCATGGCATAGTTAGGAGGTGAAAAAAAGTCATTATGAAGGCACATGTACACATAACTATCTACCTACCTACCTGTCTATCTATCTATCTATCTATCTATCTATCTATCTACCTATCTATAGAAGCTGAAAATAAATCAGGTTTAGTTTTATGAAAATAGACCAAGTGCTTTAGAGTTTAAAGGTAGGAGAGGTCAACACAGGCTGTGAAGGCTGACAAATTTACCTGGTGATACTACAAAATTCAGAAATTCAGGACTTGATAAATAGGGAAGAGGATGACAATATTGCAAGTCTAGGGATCACTGCCAGCAAACCTCCAGGTCCTGTCGTAAGTGGGAAAACTGGAGACATTAAGGAGCCTGTTTGTCCAGAACAGACAGTATGTGCTGGTGAGGAGTAAGACTACAAGTGACAGGAAGGGGAATGTATGCATAGTGTGAATGCTTTGGGGAGAAGAAATATCCAAATGTCTTCTGCGATGTGTGTGTGTGTGTGTGTGTGTGTATACTTTCCAGACAGATGAGAGGAGTCAATTCCAAAGGATATACTGAAGTGAGTTTATGTGGGCGATAGTGAAAAAAGGAATTAACTCATTAAAATTCCAAAGTTTTCTCTCTAAGACAGTGTTGGGAACAACTGTTTCAAACAATGCCAGTACTTTTAAATAGCTTCACTGAACTCATTGGCTGAACCAGAATCAAGGTGTGCGGTAGGTCACCCAGGTGAAGCATTAAGCCAAAGCACGAGAAGAGAATAAGGTTATTGATGTCTGCTGCTTTCTGCAGCTACAGAAGCTTAGGGAATTAAAAATGTTCCAGATGCAAGTTCTTCTAACCTTTACAGATTAATCAGGAATGTCTCCTTCCTCTACTGAATAACTACACCAAAATGATGTTTCCCTGCAGGTTCAAAATCTATTCTTAATGTTTTCTGGAACACAAAGTGAATGTCAAGTGCCAACTGAATATAATCATATCCAGCTATTAGCAGGTTAATTTTCACATGTTGTAACAGAAAATTCTTGGAACTGTTATGTAGCGGTAGTTGTGTTCTGGGTTTGTTCTCAAGGGTTGCGGATGGGGAAGCACTTCTATCCTATTAATAAGGAATTAACTTTTCATAAGCTATGGAAATAAAAGTAGGAAGAAGAACAAATAACAAGGTATATTTCTCATTTTAACATCCTCTTAAATTTCATTCTTGAATTTCATAAATTTTAAAATAGTTAATTTGATATTCCATATGAGT
This sequence comes from Ailurus styani, assembly GCA_002007465.1. Classification (NCBI taxonomy): domain Eukaryota; kingdom Metazoa; phylum Chordata; class Mammalia; order Carnivora; family Ailuridae; genus Ailurus; species Ailurus styani. Next base: position 1,518,268 of record LNAC01000174.1, on the reverse strand, counting down.
AGGAAATAGAGATGCACGTGTTAAAACATGGACTATATTTTTAAAAGTCTTACCTTAAAACCAAAAATTTAAAAATTTTACATTATAACCTCTTCAAATACTGTGGATAAGGAGCCATACTGGTTAAATCAAGTTTTAGGTTTTCACCCCCCATCCCCATGAGGCATATATTTTTATATATGGCTATCTAGCTTTTTTTTTTTTTAAGATTTTATTTATTCATTTGACACAGAGAGAGGGATTACAAGTAGGCAGAGAGGCAAGCAGAGAGAGAGAGGAGAGAGGAGGAAGCAGGCTCCCCGCTGAGCAGAGAGCCCGATGTGGGCCTCGATCCCAGGACGCTGAGATCATGACCTGAGCCGAAAGCAGAGGCTTTAACCCACTGAGCCACCCAGGCGCCCGGCTATCTAGCTTTTGACATAGATTTCAATTTTACATAAAGTGAAAGAGGGATTCTGCAATGTGGAATTACTGTTCTTGACCACATTTGGGAATCTTATTTTTCAATGATAAAAATAATTTAAGGAACAGAAGTTCACTGTTTTCTTTGTTGCTTTTTTTATGTTCTTGTATATTGTCTCTTCCTGACAGTATCAATTCTACATTTGAACCTGTTGGCACAAAAGTAGCATCAGATTTTTTTTTTCTGAGAATATTCTCAGAACAAATGAGTAATAACAATCTAAATTTTAGTGACTGTGTTAAAAAAAAAGTTGTTTGCTTTTCCACAAAGTTAATTTTCTGTCTTATTCTTGAGGCAGGCAGTAGAATATTCACCTTCAAAAAAGTAACCTGTTTGCTTACTTGGTTTTAATTAGTTATGAAGACTCATATTTGGTTGTACTCTTTGTACTTCTTGAACCATTTATCTTGTAAAGAAGAGGACTGGAGTTAGGAGTTGGACCAATGAGGAGTTGGATCAGTTGATGGGATTCTGAGACTCTGCCAGATTAGGTGGGAAGGAGCAAATACAGGAATTAAAATGGTCCTGCTCCAAAGAGGGCATGCCAAGTAGAAAAAATCCTGGACTGTAAGTCCAGAAATGAAGGTACTAGTCTTGAGTATGCAGTTAACAATTTGTGAACTCTGGATAATTCACTTAACTCAAAATTCTCAATAAAAATAAAGTCTTGACCAGAATCAATGAAAAAGTCAGAGTGATTTTGATAAAGGAAAGCACAAAATCAATAGCAGAACAAGAGCAAAGTTTAGTGTCTGACCCTTTCAAGTTCCTCAAAATATTTACACACATATGACACCTTAAATGTCAATATATAAAGCTGCTTAGAATGAAGTTGATCTGACCAACCTGGCTGTACTGTGGAGGTCCCAGAGCTCTCTCCCCTTGGGCCCATGCTGCTTATTGGCTACCCAGTACTTTAAGGAGCACAAGTTTCAAAACTATTGGAACAATTATAGTCTGTAAAGGAGATTTCCTCTAAAATAGCACTGGAGTATTTCTCTATAATATATTCTTCTTTTTTATATTGCTATAGCAATAACATGGTGAAGAAATCGCAAAGACCATCATTGTCAGTGTGTGCCCCAATCTAACCATTCAATGTGAGATGATGTTTATCAGCAGTTTGATATGCCACAGAAGATTGCTGCATGGAAATAGGAGCAAAGGAACCTATGTCTCTGATGTTTTCCCAGAAATTAAAAAAAGGGGGAGGGTTTGAAGATTCAGGATGGAGCAAATCTGTCTTGTTGAAGGCAAGATTCCTTCAATTTCTCTGTGCAACAATTGTTTGCCCCTCTGATTCTAATGGACTAATTTGTTTTTAAAATGCAGACAAATTTGTGAGAATCAGTGTAAGAAACATATTCAAAATCTTAAAGTGACTAATCAGAAGTCTAAGCTAAGGGGTTATTTTAATTTATCATATAAATAATATGAAATAATTCTAATATTAAAAAATACAGTAATGATTTATCTTTTTAATATCCAGAAAGTTAATGCCTTAGTTTTTACTCACTTTCAAGTAATAGGTTGTATAGAGTGGACAGTAATACTTGTTCTTTGGGAAATATCTTTTTTTTTTTTAGTTAATTTTATACTGAAATCTCATGTTTGTAGTTGTCCATTTACTAGAATTAAAGTACTTTGTCCATCAGGATTTATGTATTCATTTCTATGGAAATATAGGAAAGGGAGAGAAGGAATCTGTCTTCACCTGAGACACAAAGTGGGCTGGAAGGATCTGATGATGGCAGAAAAAAGATGCGAGGGTGCGAGAAGTAATGTAACAGTTAGTTTTGGAAGTAATTCAGGTGCCTGCAGGTAGGAAAATTTAGGGGCCTCAAATCACTGTTCTCCAATACCAAGCCATGAATAATGGATATAGCTATGGGCACAATTTGCAATTGACAATTTATCACTTGAAACAGGATTGTAGATCTCAACGGACAGCTGCCAGCCAACCAAGAAATAGTAGTAGAATATTTTTCTCCATTACGTTCTTTTTTTCTTTTGACTTCCTTCATTCAATTTCACCTAGCACTTTTGCCATGACCTGAAAAAGAAGACTGTGTTCCTAGGAATAATATGGAGATTTGTCAGCTTGATTCTTCACTTCAAATGTAGGAAGGATCAACAGCACCAGGAAATAGCTGCAGACTATTTTTAAAATATTTTTTGCTACATCTGGAAATGAGAACTGAGTGACCAAAATGACATAGAGGAGCCAAGGAAGTGTAGAAAACAGCATGTGTATGTGACCTGATTCACTTCCTACCACAGGCCACCTCACCTCTCTCCCCACCATTAAAGTGATATCCTTAGTACCACCAACCTTTGGATACTGGGACAAGGGGCAGAAAAAGCAAGTTCTCCATTCTCAACAATATGGCCACTACTATACAGCAGGTCAGCCTTAACTGTGGTAGTCTCAGAAGAAGAAAGACTGAGACACTCTTTAAGTCTCTTCTTCATGATCCTGCATTTCACATTTTTCCATTTCTACCTAAGTGATTCTAAAGAACTGGCTTCAAAATACAGGTGTCTTTGCAACAGATGTATTTAAAACAGAGAAAAGAATATAGTTGGTATTTTCTTCAGCCCCTCTAAGCTGAGCTCTATATTTGGGACATGGTTGGAAAAGCAACCTAAGTTGACTCCATTAAAACAGGGAAGAAAAATGTACTTACTATGTACCACTACCTTCCCACCACTATTGTCTCATGCCTCTCCCAGTCTTGTTTCTTTTAAAAGTCTTAAGATTTCTAGCACACCCATGTTTGAGTTGAACTACAGTCCTCATAGCTATCCATGAAAAAACCTAGGGAAGATGTTATCTAAGGTTCCTTTGAATATTAAAATTCTATGAAGATTAACTGCTTTTTAATGAACTCTTTTAAAGCAATTGAGTTTTAGAGGGTTTATTATCTAACTACATAGTTTCCATTATAAATGTGATTTCCACAATACAGAGAAATAGAGCTAGAGGGGAAAATATATTACCCACAATTTCACCATCCAGAAAACCAATGAGACATTTTATTTTATTTTACTTTTCTTTACTATTTTCTTTTATTACTTTACTGTCTTATTTGGGATTTCCTTTTAAATAAGATTCCATAGTTGAATTCGTTTCCTGAGTCTAGGGACAGTTCACAGCTATAACCTTACAAGACTGCCTGGGTATGTGAAAATGGCATGTCTGCTCTGGAATTTCCATAGCTGATAATAATCCTTTGCCTGATTCTTATCCTGTGAAAAATTTACTCCTGCCTACTCTTATTTGGCAACCCACTTTGAACTGTGTTTGTCCCAACCCCTAGGCCATGAGGGCAAACGAGCAAGAAACTTTCCCTCCAAAATTTCATTTCTGTCTCTGAGTCTGAGTTTAACCCAAGGCTTATACTAACTGGGGGGATAAAAAGAAACATCTTGGCAACAGATACCCACAATCTTCCTGTGTCTCTGTTGCTATAGTAACCAGGGTATCACTCTGTATGCTGAGCCAAATTATTTTTACCTGTCTCTTCTGACCACTGATATTTTACTTCTTTTCTTCAAGCATCTATTTTCAACCTGATTTCTTTGGCTGACGAAACTTTCAAAGGAGGCAATATTTTCTCCTTCCTTCATTAAAAAATATGTGATGAATGTACAAAGCCGAACGGGTGTTTTTTTTTTTTTTTAAAACGATTATATATAAATGCTTGCCCTACAAGTGATGCCTTAATTGCTAATAGGGTTTCAAAGGATGCTGTTCTTTCATCGTCTAGAGTGCAGAGAAGTATGACTTTTGAGCTAATTAAGGTGTTTTAAACTGAAATAAAACTATATCTTAATTTAGACTATGTCAGCAAATATTGTTCAGTTTTGATATGTGTATAGTATTTAGTGAAAATAGACAAAAATTAATTTGTTGCTTTTTAAAAATCACATATTTCCTTTTTCAAAAAAATGAATATCTTTTAGATTTAACAGCAAACAACATACTTGTAGTAGTCAATTCTATTTAAATGTCTACAGTTACTTTTTATCTTTTCCTCATCATAATTACAATCTTAGAATATATTTATTTGCCCAGAGAAAACTAGATAACATAATCCAGGATCTCAGATCAAAGCTTGGTATTCAATAAAAGGCCCTTGAAGGTGAGGACCTTGACGTATACATTTTTTCATCACTATTGTACATAAAACTTTGACATACAGTTGGTAAGTACTCACAAATATTGAATCCATAATTATTCTGATGAATGTGCTTTATTCCTACTTGCAGCATCCACATATATTTTTCATTTCAATTTGTATGTATAGACATAGATCAAACCCAATATATGTGGAAAACATTAGATGGGGATTTCGGTTTTGCTGTGCGAGATTTGATGGTATTTTATAAGTAATAATAAGGCAATGAATGCAAAACTAACGTCATATTAAATTGGAAGTGTTCAGAGGCAATTTTGGACTCCTGCATTACATTTCAAATTTAATTTGGAGCTTTGTGATTATTACTATTTCCGGCAGTTCAAGATGATCTGCACAGTTTTACTGAGCTTTGCCTGATTTTATATTAGTTTAGGCAAGAAATGAACTTTAGGAAAACATTTAAAACATACTGTAGAAGTATTGTGAATTTTGTTTTTTGTAATTTCATGAGTGAAACATCAGGAGGCTTTATAAAAATAACTGTTGAATATAGACTTTTAAAGTTAAATGTAATTTTTAATTCATGACTGTGATATTATGATTTATAATAAGAAACATATTTCGTCTTCATGTTCCTGACACAGAGCTCTTAAACTCTTGATTGTTCTAAGTGAAGAGAGTGGGAAACATCTCTGTTATGTTAATGAAGTAACTCTGGAAAGCCCCTAGGTCACCTCAGGTCACCTGTGAATGGGGGCTCATCGCCAGTGGAACCAACCATGTGATTAGACTGTTGGAACTTTCAGTCCTAGTCCCCACTTCTGGTGGGTAGAAGGGTTGGAGGTTGAATCTATAGCCAATAGCCAATGAGTTAATCAATCATACCTATGTAACAAAGCCTCCATAAAAATCCAAAAGGATGGGGCCAGGAGAGGGCCTGAAAGCTCTCCAACTCTTTCTCCACGCCTTGCCCTGTGCATCTCTTCCATCTGGCTGTTCCTGAGTAATAGCCTCTTAAAATTAACTGGTAAACGTAAGTAAATGTTTCTCTAAGTTCTGTAATTGCTATAACAAATTAGTCAAGTCCAAGGAACGGGTTTTGGGAACCTCCAATGTGTAGCCAGCCAGTCAGTCAGAAGCACAGGTGACAACCTGGACTTGTAGTTGGTGTGCAAAGTGAGGGGGTATTTTTGTGGGACTGAGCTCTTGTGAAATCTGGCATCTCCCAGGTCGATAGTGTCATTATTGAATTGGATTGTAGGATATCCGGCTGGTGTCAGAATCTGACCTGGAGTTAGAATTCAATGGCATTATTAATGAAACTATTGCTATATATAAAACCACTTTTAATTTGTAGTTGCATCAGAAAGATATTTTTTAATACTGTCATTGAAAAAAGTTTAGGGTTAAATTTATCCAATATAAGAGAAACCACAGAAAGTGTTAAGAAATTTTGTACTATTAAGCCTGAGATGATAAATTATTATTTTTGGCTTTATTGAGGCTAATTGATATACAAAAATTGTACACATTTATAATTTTAAACATTAGCTAATAAAATCAATACTATCCCTCCATTAAAAGTCAATCTCCATTTCTAAACAAGTCCTGAATTATAAGCATTGTTTTGGGTTTCTGTCAAAAGTAAATTTAAGTTTAGAGCCATTGAAAAACATGAAGAGATAATGAGCATATTCGCACTGGACAAAAGTCAGTGGAAAATAAAAAGCCATGATCTTTGAGTTCTTCTTTATGTCAGTACTATCTGTATAATTTTGCTTTTCCTGCAACTGAGTGGCATGCCACTAACAAAACTCCAAATCCTTTATCCTAATCTGAAATTAGCATAAGAAAAAGAGGATATAAATTTACACAAAAGATAATGCTGAAGTGAAGCTCCCTGTTAAGGATTGTTTTCTTCTGCTTTTTGAGGAGCTTGAGGAGTTTAGAGGAAATCTACTGTATCCTCTTCCTTATTTCTGGGGACTCACAATTGCTAGTAAACTTTTAGATTAAGATTTTGACTAAACAGCCCAATGTTACAGGTATGTCCAAATGCCATCCTAACTTCGGAGTAGATCTAGTGGGCATATAGGGAACCAGTACAGACTCGTAGAGAGGGTGTACTTTAGAGATAAAGAACTTCAAGTTTGGGCTCATAGGATCTCAGTTTGAAGGCTACTTCCACCATTTCCTTATGTGACCTGGCAAGTTGTTTCCTCTCTTTAAGCTTGATTCCTCCTCTATGAGATGGAGATGTTAGTAATAGTACCAACTCACAGGAAGGACTGTTATGTGGATTCAAATTGATAATCCATTAAACCACTTAGCATAGAGCCTGGCACATAGTGAATGCTCAATCAATGTCAGCTATTATTAAATCTATCGTAAGTTTATTTTCATGCCAATAATACACTTAAGTGAATCCTAAATAATAGGAATCTGTTCTGGCTTTAGAGTTCTATGTGGATTTCAGGATTATATGGCCTTTGAAACATTCAGAGTTTTCTTTCTTGTGACCAAAGTCTCTGATCACTCCTAAAACTTATTTTCTTAATAGTGGAGCTATGGAAAAATTATACTTGTGAATTAGTAGTAATTCTTTTCCCCATCAACTTTTCATCAAATTAAAGTTTCCTGGTTCATTTAGGACCCTTCATAGTCTTATTTTCTGATGATCACTATATAGACTTCTAATAAATTCAACATACATTCCTGTTAAGTACTCATGCAACACGTTGTAGAATTATTTGATCATATTCTGACCGGTAGTGAGTCTAAAGGTAATGTGAGCTACTTTTAGTTTCACAATCTTGTAGCATGTATTACATTAGTACTTACAAATGCTATTATTATACATTGTTACATAGTGTTTCTCCAGCTAGTTTATTACCCCTTGAGTATTGGTACTAGTTTTTATACTTTTGTGTTTCTAGTGCTTATCCAGCACATAATGCATAATGCATAGTAGGGTGTGTGTGTGTGTGTGTGTGTGTGTGTGTGCGTGTGTGTGTGTGTATGTGTGTGCGTGTGTGTATGTTTTGTGAGAGAGACAGAGAGAGAGAGACTGATTTTTTTTTTTAAAGATTTTAAAAGAGACTGATGTTTAGCCTGAATTCCTACCTTTATCTTTACAGTGGGCCACCTATTTTGTTTTCTTCTTTAGAGGCCCCCCCCCCCGCAACATTTTTCTGATGTGGTCATTGACCAAGGGGCTTTGCTTCTTAGACCACAAGGGATGAGCACAGGGCCCCATGTTGGCCAATAGGATTCTACTTTCCCAGGAAGGTAATGGACACCAGAGGACAGAATGCCCTTCTGATCGGATTACCAACTGTGAGCATTATGTGAGTTGAGACTGAGGTCCTTGGTTTCATAAGATGTGGAGTAAAGTAAATATAGAAGAAAGCATGGCTGATTTGGCAGGAAAGTCAACACTTGTTCAAACAATGAATGCAGCAGCCATGGCCCACAACAGATCTGTCCTTGCACTTTTTGGTTATGTGACCCAATAAGTTCCCCCTCCTCCTTTCATATTTTGCTTAAGTGGTTCCAGTTGGGCTTCTGTTATGGCATTGACTGACTGATATAGTCTAATGTGACTGGCCAATAAATATTTGGAACCCACTGTGCCTTCTTAAATCTTCCTGATATTCTTATGCATATGCAGGGAGAGTGATCAAATACCAATTTGTAAAAGCTGAACATTACAACAAATAATACATTTTATCCTAAAAATTAGCATAACATTTGAACTAGAATTAGTCTCACGAATAATGAAATCATATAAGAGTGCAAAAATTCAGTTTATTTTTATTTAAAAGGGGGCACATATAGGCAAGAATTTGATCCTCAACTGAGAANATAACATTTGAACTAGAATTAGTCTCACGAATAATGAAATCATATAAGAGTGCAAAAATTCAGTTTATTTTTATTTAAAAGGGGGCACATATAGGCAAGAATTTGATCCTCAACTGAGCCACAAATGCATGGTAAAAGCAGATCTTTATTCTCCACCTACCTAACTTTTCTTCTAATTCATTGTTCTCTCTCCACCACTCCACTGGAATTTGGTAGGAATTAGCCAGTTAAGGTCCTGTCTTCCAAGGATGGACCCTACTACACATCAACCTGAACCAAGTAGATTGTAGTTAAAAAAAAAAAAAATCCAGACCTTCTGAGATTATTTCCTATTTTCTGCAATTAACAGAGAAGGTCAAATGGAATATGACATAAAGAGCTGATGCATTCCTAAAGTCTGGCCTATAAGACCAGCCAATGAAAAGAGTCTCTGGCCCTGAAACAAGNTCAGGGTCCTGGGATGGAGGCCCGCATCGGGCTCTCTGCTCAGCAGGGAGCCTGCTTCCCCCCTCTCTCTGCTTGCCTCTCTGCCTCCTTGTGATCTCTCTCCCTCTGTGAAATAAATAAATAAAATCTTTAAAAGAAAAAAAAATAAAAAAAAGAAAAGAGTCTCTGGCCCTGAAACAATAGTCACACTCAGAATCTTGCCTATGGGGAGAATTTGAAAGGCAAGCGTCTGCTTTGGGGATCTTTTCTTCCTTTATAAAAAATTTTATTGAGGTGTAATTGACATGTAACATTGTGTTTCAGATGTAGAACATAATGACTTGATATTTGTTTATATTGAGAAACAATGACCAGAATAAGTATAGTTAACATCTGTCACCACAAATAGTTACAATTTTTTTTCTTGTGATGAGGACTTTTAAAATCTATTCTCTTAGCAACTTTAAAATATGTAATATAGTATTAATAACCATAATCATCATGTTGTACATTACATCCACTTTGGGGATTTTTGACCAACAGACTTACTCTTGCTTAATTCTCTTCAATGTCTTCAATGGTCCATTTCCCAATCTTTTAAGAGTCTTCTTATATGTTGTGTATTATGGTAGGCACTAGTGATACAAACACCTCATGTTTCATTCCTTCTCTGGTACTCACATTTTCCCAGATATGCCTCATTCCAGATTCTAATTCCTAACCTTGAAACTTCTCAAGAGTTTGCATTCCCCAACCACCACCCCAAACTCCCTTAGGTAAGATTTGCTTTCCCAGTACCCTCTGCACTCTGTCTACCTGTAGTATGGTCCTTCACACTGCATCCTAAAGCTATGGACTGTGTTTGTTTGTGTCTCTCACTTCTCAAAGGCACAGTATTTGCCTTTTCACATGAATTCCCAGAAATTATCACTGTACATAATAGCTCTTAATAAATGCTTATTGAATGAATAAACCAATACATGAATGCATGAACGAACGAATGAATGAATGAATAACAGCATGGCCCCTACTCTGAAGAACCTCACTCTAGCTGGGAAGAAATAACAGTTTGGCTAATTAGCAATTAACCAATGCATAATGGAGATAAGATCCAAATATTGATAGAGAATAACATGAACAGAAATTAATTGTTCCTTTCATTGTATGCTTTTTTCTTGATGTCTCCTCTATTGTCATGCTCAGAGGAGTGTTTAAAATTCACTATTGAATGCTCTATGAACAAAACCCCGATTTCTTTTGAAGATAGGGTCACCATACAAATCTAATAAAGAAATACAACAAATAAGAACATTAGATAAAGAAAATACTTCTGGATGCCTACAGAAATACAGTGAGGATATCTCAATGAGGATAATTTTCATACAAACCAAATAAAGGGAGTAAAATCTTCAGGGTTTTACCAAGTTTTTTAGTGATTAGAGGACAACTGATGTTATATGTTGTGAATATAGAAATTCCAGAGACAGTTATGATGAGTAAACTTCACAAACAAAAGCTAGTCCTGCTTTCAAGTGTTTAAACAAAATTTTGAGAGGCCATGTCTGCAGGAGGAATTTCTCAATATTCAGTCTCCATCTTGTTTGGTTTTACATGTAGGCAGTTGGCAGGTTTGTTACTAAGAGCTATAGATGGCACTAAAAAGAAGATGGAGCATTCCTACCACTTCTTTCTAGTTTTTGGTCCCAACCTTTTTCAGTCCTTTATCATTTTTAGCCAGAACTGTAGCCACTTCAGTGCTCTGTCTCCAGAATCTCCTCCCTATCATTGTATTTTTTCACATTGCCAACAAAACAAAACAAAAACAAAAACAAAAAACAAGTGATATTTTATAAAATAGGATTAAATCCAAATCCTCCAATATCTTTAAGGTGCATTGTTTTTCAATGGGGGTCCTTTGGAGTCTGTGGGAGGGGTGCTATACTATTTGGGTAAAGTATACAAAGCTGTAGGAAAGTGATGGATTTGTTTTTTGTTGTTGTTGTTGGTTTTGTTTTTATTTTTGGGTTTTTTTTTTTTTGAGGATTTAGGATTACCTCAGTGGTAAGTAATTTAAAATATTTTTTAAAAATGTTAAACAAAAGGGGCATGTGGGTGGCTCAGTTGTTAAGTGTCTGCCTTCCACTGGAGTCATGATCCCAGGGTCCTGGGATCGAGCCCCCATGGGGCTCCCTGCTCAATTGAAGCCTGCTTCTCCCTCTCCCACTCCCCCTGCTTGTGTTCCCTCTCTAGCTGTCTCTCTCTCTGTCAAATAAATAAATAAAATCTTTTTTAAAAAAAATGTTAAACAGATACTGTGATATCATGAAGGCAAATATAAAAGAGGGCTTTTCATTTTATTTGAAAGGAGAGAGGGAAAGAGAACATGAGTGGGGGCAGAGGCAGAGGGAGAAGCAGACTCCCCAGTGAGCTGGGGGCCCACCTCCAGGCTCCATCCCAGGACCCTGGGATCATGACCTGAGCCGAGGCATACCCTTAACCGACTGAGCTACCCAGGAGCCCTTAAAAGACGAATTTAAAAAGAAAGCATGAGACCTTAAAAGAATGCCAAGTGTTTGACGGTAGTTGTCGAATTTTACTTAGACTCCTAAGGCACTTTTGTGAAAAGGTAGTGAAGAACCATCTAGAGGGAAAAGTTGCACCTCTCACAAGTCCCTGCCCAGTGTAGCCTCTCCCTGGGCCAGGAAAATACCTGTTCTCAGAAGACAAATGAACTTTTGTGTCTCCACAGCTTTCTTCTTGTTGTTTTCTCTGCTAGGGATTCTCACCCCTTCTCTTTTCACCAACTTTCCCTCCCTCCCTCCTTCCCTTCCTCCCTTCCTCCCTTCCTTCAGTAAACATTTCATGAACTCCACTCTGCCACGTGTCTTACTAGATTCTGGTGATGTAGGGATAAAATGCAGAGATGGTGAGGGGGGCAGAAAGAAGTCATACAAAAACATTACTAAACAGAATAATGACTAATACTGCATGTTAAATACTTAGCACTGTGATGAACATTTCCACGCATCACTCTATTTAATTTTTCTGTCAACCCAGAGAAATAAGTTTTGTCACTAAAACTTGCCTTGATGTCACACAATAAATGACACTCATCTCCATGGCATATAATAAATGACTTAGCCAGAATTAAAACACAAGTGCATGGGACTCCAACTTATGCTCTTAAAATCACTTGATACTCAATGTGATAGGTAATCTTCTAGATCCAGATGAAATGTCCCATCACATCTCTCTTTCTTCTCTGAAAATTCTCCTTTTAAAGCATAATTACTTTCCCTCTAAGTGTGTTCCTGTATTCATTATTAGCATCATTTCATTACGGCTATTTGTAATGTTTCCTCTCTCACCAGGGCTAGAAAGTCTCCAGAGCGGGCACCATCTCTGGTCCACATGCATGTCACCCTCTCCTGGTGCAGAGGATGGGCTGAATGCAGCAGGATAGGGTGGACCCTACGGTAAACCAAGAGCAGGAAAGCTTTGCAGAGATCACACTTGTCTGCCCACAGACTTTAAGGTGTGCCTTGTTTGGCTTAAAAAAGCATTTTGAATGAGTTAATTAAAGGTCTATTTATAACTGACTCACGGTCTTTACGTACTTATTTCAGCTCACGTAATGGGTTATTTACAGATGACTCTAGTACTGCTGGTAGTGATTATAATTACAGAAAAATCCTTTTCAATTTGAAATCTTTAAGGCTTGGGACAGAGATTGGGGCCAAGTCTACCTTTATATTGTGACAGTTCTTGAAAAGATTTGCTAAGCACATCTACCAAGTAAAGTGTTTGTAAAAGAACTGTTTACTTGACACAAATTTTTGAGTCATGAATTCCCAACAATGTAAGTGCATTGTAAGCAAAAGCTAGATATTGCTTAGGTTGGTATTTTGCTATAATAGGTACAAATTATTTTTATCTATTCTTTAAAGTAGGGCTCCTGCTAGACAGTACATTTTTACCCTAGTTCAAATTGCAATATTTATTTGAAAACAATAAAATATTGTTCCTCTGAAATGTATTATTTACTCTGATTTTTAATCATTTCAACTCTTTTCCTCAAGTCAACTGACTTATATCTGAGTCTACTTAGTAGAGTAAGTGCAAAAAAAGGAGGTCATAGTTTAGAGTAAATTCCAATTAGTCACCTAAAGTTTCAACAGTCACATCCATTCTATTATGAAGCCATGCTTTAATAATGCGGCATGGCAGCAAAACAATAAAGGTCCAAACATGATGAATAGCAGGTTAACCACCTCTGTCTGCAACAAAGAGAACAACAATACCAAGTTATCCCATTTCTGCTTAGTCTTGTAGTGGAGAAAAATCAGTCTATAGTTTTATTTATCTATTGCATTAGAGGGTTACCCAACATCTCAAGATAAATTGGAGTGCAAATAAATATCTTACCTCTTTCGATAATCATTCATATGAAAAATCATGTGTTTTATAGTGCAGAGAAGAACCTTAGAAATAGTCAAAATTGAGAGTAAAATCATGTCCTACCTGGGTGACTTTCTCTGTCACATTGTGTGTTCGATCTTTAACCTTGGGTGCAATAATGGTTTTATCTGAAGAAGGAGGGGATGCATTCTTTTTTTCAGTTTTGACATCTGAAAAATTCAGGGTGAGCTGTGGAATCTTGTTAATGGTGCTGTATTTGTTGAGATTTGAATCTGACGTGGATCCCAGGAGGCTTGACTTGATATGATTAAAAGGCCCTAAAAAAATTGGAAAATATTTGTAAAAGCAGTAACAGGAGAAATAGAAGAAAGAGATGGTCCTGAGTGACCCGCTAATGATCCACAGCCAGTGTGACCCTGCTTCTGGAGGGACTAAATGCAGCCAGCTGATACCTGAACACAAGGTTTAGGGTCACTGTCTGCTAAATGGAGTGACACGTGAGTATCCGAGGGTAAGATGGGGTCCAAGGTGTGTACCCAGAAAGCAGATGGCATCTTTAGCTGTTAATTAACTTCTTTCATTAAGGGCTGGAATAAAAGAAAAAAAAAAAAACCTCCACTCCTTATTATTAGCCTATTATTGGCCAAATTGGTTTCTCAAGAATGTCTTTTTATGATCCAGGGATTATTCAAGGAAGGACTTGCCTATGGTTAAAATCACGTTGGCAATGAAATTTCTGAACGTGTTGTCTACCCAGCTCCAATATGCATTACTCCCCTCTATGGGCCATGATAAATGACAAGCCAGCTGAGTTTTTTATATGCTTCTATTACCTGTATGAGATGTTTTATAGAGCTTCTAGAAGAGTTTAGCCCAGATAGAGGAATTTCAAGTAAGACTGAGTAGGGCCAATGTCTTTGTGTATATATGTGTGTATTCTATTGAAAACTCTAGAATCCTGTGTGAAGTTTTAAAAATCTTTACTTTTTTTCCCCTTTTATTTAAATTTAAGACTTTTTGGGTGGGGGGGAACCTTTATAAAAAAACTGTTCCAGAAGAAGGCTTTGACAAATCTAACTTAGGACTGAAGTGACATAGCTAGGTTGGTAGTACCTGGTTACTTTTTTTTTTTTAATCATGCTATACCTTAGATCCCCAGAACTTATTCATCTTATATATGGAAGTTAGTACTATTTGTCCAAACCTGGTCACTTTTCACATTTTATTTCTTCCCTTTGAAGACAATTGTTCAAGGTTCTAGGACTCCTGGCCCCTTTGTCCAGGAAGAATACACTGACCAGCTACACCCTGAGATGAACTTACTATGTGTTGCTTATGGAAAGTCAGGAAATGCTCCAAAAAGTTTCTTGTACAGTGGGTTTTTGCAACTTTTACAATTATATAGCTCTTAAAAATTGGCATCAGGAAGAATTTTATAGAAATCCCGAGCCCACAAGCATTACCCAGCTGTTATCCTGCTGCCTCAGAGTGCTTAAAACATAGAAACTGCAGGACTGAACTTGCTAGTCCGCAAATTTTGCCTTACGCTATTTTTGTTATTGTTATTCAGAATGAAACAAATAAATTTTAGGAATCCAAAAGCACTTTATGCACCAAACAAGGTCTAAACACCTGAAAATTATATTTACAGGTTGTGTATTTTGAACCACAATAATAAATCAACTCAGCTCAAATATAATGCTAATAAAAAGATATCCATCATTTAGTTCATAGTTGACTTGGAGAAAATTCATTCAATATTCATTTATAAAAGTATAAGTCAGGTTATTATAAAAGTTTAAAATGATTTTAAGAGGATTTTCACCTATGTGGCAGATACTGTGTTCCTTGAGGTGCATTTCTATTCATTCTTTGAGTTTTATCCATGATCATGATCAAGTCTATCTAGGTGAAAAATGTCATTGAGCTCTTTGGACATTTATTGTCCAATACGCTCTCATTTGCATATAGATTCATATTCTCTTTTCTATTTATATGACAAAGAGAGAAATATGAGACAAAAGTGGTAGCATATTAATCTAGAGTCCAGACAGGTCTGACAGAAACTCCATCCTCTAAGTCTCTGTACAAGCTTCCACCACACACCATTGATTTATTATTGTAACATATCTTTGATAGCATTTCCTTTTTTGTATCATTCTATGGCTATATTCCAGGCCAAATCTTAAAATTTATAATTTGTAAAACATTCTAGGATTTTAGACGTCTTAGACAATGCCTTTTCCTCAACTCTAATGTCATATTTTCACTCATTAGGTATTTTTACTGCACACAGGGATACTGAGAAGAAATTAGAGAAAGCTGAGCTCAGATACATAGTTGTGTTTAAAATTCTTACAACCATCTTTCAATTCTCTTTATCATCCCTCTATGTGGTGGATTTCTGTAGCGATTGTCTACAGAGTTGTTTAAAAAATCGGGCAAAAACATGGATGATCTATGACGTTAAGGCAGATGAACACTGTTAAATATACCTTGATGGTCCTTGTGGTAAGTTCCAATAAATTCCACTGAATTGGCTACACCAATGAGCAAGAGGGGTCAACTATCACAATATTTCATATTAGGGGCATTTGTGGGGACATTTTTGTTTCTCATAATGATGGGAGGTGGCAATTCTTTCACCTTGAAAAACAGTCCAATATGTTCCTGTGGGCATTCATGTAGGTGAAAGCCTGTTTATAATGATGTGAGCGTTGAACCCGTTTCACATATAAAGAACACAATCTACTTTTAACATGATTTTAACATACATTGAGCTTTCCAAAGCTACAGCTACCTTTACATTGTTTTGTTGGGAAGTTTACCAAAACTTGTTTATCATTTTGGAAAACTGTATCACTTGGAGCTATGCTACTTGCGGCATTTGAATTACAAATATGAAATTTCAGACTTTAGGTTATAAGGTTATAATTTGTGTTTGCAAGTTATGAATACATATGTAAGTAAAGAGATTTGAGGGGTTTTTTTGCAAGTATTGGAATCAAAATATTCAATTTGCAGATAATTATAGGAATCACAGTGAAAATCATTAATAAAATTTCTTTCAAAGGTATTTCATATTATTGTTCTCTATGTATGTAAATTGATACATGATGCAATTAAAGGGAACTATGTATGAGAGCTAAACACTTGAAATCATTTGTCTTGAGATTGCTGGTTTGTTTTCAATCTCACTTTAGTAACTCCCTAGAGATCTGCCACAGCTTTACCTAAATGTCTTGATTACCATTTCTTGCTCCAATCCATCTTCTAGTCCCATTGTTTAGGAAGGCATATAGCCTGCTGCTTTTTGAAATATTGGAAGAGGAATAGATGTTCTGACATTTGGTGGGATTTCTTTCTTCAGTGCAATTCATTAGTATTACATGTTATCACAAAAGGGATCATGTTGACAATTACACTGAGGTGGTAAGGGGTGGCTCATTTGTGAGAATATCTTACTTCCTCATTTTCTCTCCAGTTCATCTTGGTGTATTTTTCAATTTGGTTATTTCCTATTTTTAAAATTCATATATAAATAATCCTGATCTGTTATTATTTATTCCAATAGTGGTTTTTGTTATCTACCCATACTCCTGTTCTGTCACCCAGTACTTATCTGGACAATTTAATGCTCTTAAAACCACTTTTTAAAAATGTCTGATCATTGCATTATATCTTCTAGTGTAGTTATATTTGAATATCAACATATTGAAAAAATAACATTTTATTATAAACTGCTTTTCTTGTATTTTTCCTTTACATTACGGTTAAAGAATCATGTTGATCTCTTAGAAATAGGTTAAATTATCTCTAAATGTTGTTACAGGATAGTAAAACAAGTATAACAAAATATTGTAGAAATAAGTGGACATTGGGTCTGACAGGGCTGAGAAACCACTGGTCAATACATGTCATACTCAGATTTGCCCTCAGAACAATATGACGTCATTGAGTCCATATTTTAGCTTCTCATATTTGCTTGTGGATAAACTTTCTGAACTGTTACTCTATTCTGTGCTTTTTTAAAAAGTTCTTAATATTAAAGATTTAATGTAGGTTCTCTTTTAAATCTATACATTTAAAGAATTAGAAGAACCTAAAATGTTCCTTAAAATAATCCATGCATGCTACTTAGATAAGACATTTATAGTCTATTTCATCCTGCATAACAAAGATAATTATGCTTTTTTCCACTGATTTTGAAGCAGATGTTTATATGCAGAAGTCTGAGTCTATAAGATGATCAGCATTGGCTTAGTTTCCTCTAAAACCTATCTAAATTCTAGTGAAAATTTTTCCAACACTTCAGTTAAGATCAGTATCCATAATATTCTCATTTTACTAATTGTAAACCTAAGCAGACAGAATGTGAGGCCAAAGGGGAATAAGCATCAAGGACTAGAAATCAGAATACAGGGTTTCCTACCTCCTAGGTCTATATTCAGAGAGGACTTGGTTGAGGATTTAAAGGTGAAGGGCAGCCTCCCTGAGAGTGATCATGAACTGATGGGATTTAGGACTCTAATGAAAGAAAGGAGAATAACCTGAAAAACAAAGTAAACGAATTTAAATAAAATAAATGGGCAGAAATAAAGGGAAATAATAGATTCAACAGAAAGGAATGTAAAACTCCAAAGTACATAGGGGCACTTGATATTCTTTAGAGAAACATTTGCGAAATGGGTGACCAGCTTAAACGTTCCAGTGTACTAGAAGGATATGAAAAACAGGTGACCGAGTAGACTAAACCAACAGCCGGATAAAGCTCTAATATATTACAAGTGTCTGACTGAGTATAAGGTAGACCAGGTTCCAGCTACAAAGAAATATCCTGAATTTAGAGATCAAGCCAGAGGCTAAAGCAACACCTGGGAAGAATTTTAGATTAAAGATATTTAAAATTTTTATGATGAGGCTATTTGAATTTATCATGATTTACAAGAAGCTGAAAGAGAATATATTTTCTTTTAAATGGTGCTGGAAATATAGCCAAGGACATCTGATAATTAAAAAAAATCATAATGCTATTTTCTTTTTTAAAGATAGCTGCTCTTGAGGATCAAATGGGACACAAGAGAAGGAAAGCAAAAAAATTAAGGTTGTCAAATCATCAGCTCTTTACACAGTATTTCTTAAGGCACTGAGTTTATTAGGCTAAAGTTTAATATAAATTGCTAAAGTAACTTAACATTAAAAAATGCAAATGAAGTGCCTAGTAATTGGATTTTGTAAAAGAACACTGGCAACCAGTTTAACACTTAGAAAGATAGATAAGTAATTACATTATTTGTAGTCAATATTCATATTGTCTCGGTTCAGTGCATGACACACGATTTTCAGAAGAAAACTATCACCACTGAAAATCAGTTTGCAAATTCATATAAGATCACAAAAACTTGGTAAGGGCCAGTGTAGCTTATGAGAAACAAGCTGTATCAGATCAGCTGATTTCCTCTGTGAGTCTGACAGGTTTTGTGGCTTGAGGAGGTGAAAGCAGTAATAAATCTTCCAAATAGTTTTGTTTCTGATTCATATGTCAGATTCATAGACAAGATGGAAACTGAACATACCATTGTCAGTGGGATGTAGTTACTTGAAATAATAAGGAAGTGGAAGCAATAGAGGGCTAAAGTTATATTAATGATCTATTTATTAAGTAGGGTAAGTGGGGTTAATTTTTATGGATGACTTGAAAAGCAGAACAGGCAGAGAAATCACTAAATTTGAGGTGAAAATCACTATATGCATAGTCAAGATAAGATTAGGTTCACCTCTCACAATATTAAAGAAATTGTTTAAAAATTTTATGTACATACACACGTATAAATAGCATACACAATTTATTTGAATTAACTTTTTCAATCCTTGATAACAGGCTACACTTAGATCTCTGGAGTCTTATTTCAAAGAGTCAGAGTGCCAAGGAAATTTATTCAAGGGAAACAAAATTAATCCTAAGAAAGAAGGTTAAATGGAAATGATTCCATTTTAGAAGAAAAGACTGAGTACCAATTTGCAGTTTTTATACTGTGATATTACATCAAGATTAAAAGTAACCAGCTGGTATCTCTGTCCACTCAGGATAGATAAAGGGGGCAGGAAAATTGCATTTCAGCAAGAAGGATTTAGGTTAGCTCTTTGTGTAACAGGTAATAAAATAGATTTCCCAAGAATGTTAAAGAATGGGATCCTCGGGAGATAAAGATTCCTCCACCACCTGTGTCAGGGATTTAGCCAACACCCTGGACCGAGGGACATAAACTAGATGATCTTGAATTCCTTCCAAATGCCTGCCAAAATTACTTATTTTATTTTGGTAAAGAAATTATTTTGGGGTGATTTAGATATTGAAAAAAACCTGTAATTATGCATTTGTATACAAAGAAGTATAGAAATTTGTCTTTTATTTTTTAAACCTCTTATTTAAATGTGGTTTAGAAAGAACACCAAAAAAAGTTTAGAAGCACACTTAATGTATTGTTCTATAGCTAGCTAGTATATTAACTGTTGTGAGAAAATCTTAAAGAGCCAAACATTTAAGTATTTTTTGATAGTTTCAAAACCAGAGTCTGGAAACTTCAGAGTTTTAATGTAAATTACATTTACATTAATTTTAAAATTAAATTTGCACTTTTCCCCCCCTCTATTTTGGGAGTTTAACTTCATAAATATTAACATGTGAGAACTTGCTACAATGTTTTAGAGTTTCCTAGCCCCAACTTCTGACTTCGATGATTCATTTTTATTCAAAGACTATTGCTGTTCAAAAAATGGAGGGTTGAAGGAAAGGGTTGGAGATTAAATGGATTCATTTATGAGAGAAAAATAAAATTAATGTAGTTTGAATGGCAACTGTGTGAACTGCTCATTTGGAAGATAAGCAAGCTCGATTTTCATTTACTGAGAAAAATTGGATTCATTTCTCACCGCATTTAAAAGATCACTGGAAAATTAATGTCTAATAATTAATTGCTAATTGTTAAATGCTAAAGCCAGTCATATTTCATATATGCGAGTTGGCAAGAGGTGTCTGTATTCTGTTTCTTGACATTATATCCTGAATTATATCAACGCAAATCACCATCACAGCTGACACTAATTTGCTCCCTTTTAGAAATTACAGTAGACAGGCCAAGGATAGAATAATCATGTAGATGAAGTACCATCCTGCCATTGGAGGTCACCAGCATAGACCCATTTTTGAAGTGCTTGAAAAATAAAATTGGGATGGGGAGAAGCTGTCATGATTTTCCTTCTTTTCAAATCACCCTAGACAGCTGACCAGAAAACAGCTTTAGTGTCTTGTGCTATTAATTCATAACCATCACCAGCTCTGACTTAATTAGGGAAGCAATTGAGAAATCAATATACAAAACTTCATATGACCAGAGTAGCAGTGACATACAGAAGAGGCCAAAACAGTGAATTTTAAGTAGTGATGGTTACTGGTGGAGACGTGTCCATGCAACACACATGCACAAAATGAGTCATTGTCACCATATGCACACTCACAGCAGCATGCATGGCCTATGTTAAAAGACGAAGCCCAAAAGTTTCCAACTTAATGAAAATAATATGATTATTGTACTTTGTGACTCCTTATATCTACTATGTTGTAGTAGAAAAAACCAGAGGTGAATTTCAAGTTTTTAGCTGAATCCGGATTTATCCAGAGGTATTGCCCACTTAAACATTACCCTACAGTAGCTACAGGTCATGCCAGTGATTTCAGACTAATCTAGGACACAATTAAGAATGACTGAAATGTAATATAGAGAAAGAGAAAATGACTCTCATGCATGTACAGTTTACTACTACAGTAAGCTTAAAACCATACCCCCTGCCATCCAGGAACGTGAAACTAGTTTTAAGGAAACAAAAGAGGAACAAGTGAAGTGATACTGTCATGTAGCACTTTGATTACTTAATTAATCTTGCACTCAAAAATTTTTTTTGTTTGAAATAGGCTTATGTGCCTCTTTCACACTGGAATATATTTAGCTTGATATTTGTTTCTTTCCAACTGGTTTAAATATTCGGGAGGTGTTCATTGTCAACCTAGTCTTATACTTCTTTCAGGATAAAGGAGCTCCAAATCATTTTGGTGACACGGCTGAGAAAGTAACAATGTCTCCAACAAAATCAAGCCATGATGTCTCCACCAGGCACCTGGACTAGCTAAGGGCCAGCATGATGTGCACTGAACAGGGCATACAGCAGGCAAGTTAACATGCCAAGTAAAGGGGCACTTTGAGCATCGGATGATGAAATTCGAGTTTGTACATTACCTTTGACATTGCGACCATTGTCTGTTTTGAGCACATAAGGATAAAAAAAGAAAGAAGTATAAAAAAGAAGACTAAAATTATGTTACATACATTGAATTACCTCTGTAAAAACAATCAGAGTAAACAGGACGTAAGGACTGAAAATGTATCTTCGAAATTAGCATTTTGTACTATTCAACCAAGTAAAATGCACAAACCAAAAGTACTATCTGCTATAAGCATGCATTTTCAAATATGTGAAACATTAATCTCACTTAATTAAACTGGATTCCAAGATACAGATTTTATAATTATGACAGTCTGGAGAAAGGCGTCTCCAGGTGCCTGCAGTTGTGATAAAAACTTTCAATCTTGTCGGAAGCCAATTTTAGGGGCAGTTCAACCATCATTTACAAAGAAAGACTGTGCAACATTTGGTGTCTAAAGTAATCATTTTTCCATATGATTTAACCTCATAAATTAGTAAGGACAAATTTACTAAGACAACAGCTTACCGTATAAACCAACTTGTGTTATTAATCAGAATTCTCTTAATTGCCCTTTCCCCACAAATATTCTTCAATGTATATTTTGAAAATACCAAATGGTACTCAAAGAGTCATCTTAGGAAAAAATAATTGTAAGAAATCAGGGAAAGATTTAACTGCTAAAAGTAATGTGAGATTTTTATTTTTTTATTTATTTTATTTATTTATTTTTTTAAAGATTTTATTTATTCATTTGACACAGAGAGAGAGATTATAAGTAGGCAGAGAGGCAGGCAGAGAGAGAGGAGAGAGGAGGAAGCAGGCTCCCCGCTGAGCAGAGAGCCCGATGTGGGCCTCGATCCCAGGACGCTGAGATCATGACCTGAGCCGAAGGCAGCGGCTTTAACCCACTGAGCCACCCAGGCGCCCAGTAATGTGAGATTTTTAAATTTATGTTGTCACAGGGGACTCAGTGTACTAACTAAAATATTTAAGAAATTCATTTATTTTAGCATGGGCTGTTTTCAAGTCTCAGAGTGGAGTGTTTTCAGATTTATTTTGAGATTAGCAATCTGACTCTTTGATGCATATTTGCTACTAACAAAATATGCATTACTAGTTTTGAAACAAACAAGCTTAAAATAAATGAAGTCATGTCAAAACCATTCAAATATATCCAAGATTTGAAAAATCTGTTCAACATTTGTTGACATCTATGCTACTGCTATGTATATTTAAAATCTTGGGATATATCATAATTGTTTCAAAGCTTACAACTGAAGCAATTTCAATAATGTGGTATATTGAATTGCTAGTGTAGACATTGCCTTTGACAGAGATACACAAAGTTGTGACCTTATGTGACAATTCTGCCCTCTTTGAGGGACCATAAAAAAGCAAATAGGGATTATAGAGAATTAATTATTTCCATCAGAACCTGGGCTTCAAAATCATTAGTAAAGTAACAACTGCTTACAAGTAGTTAAAAATTATAACATTACTTATGAAACCTCAAAGTTACATATAAAGATTTGCCAAGTCCCAAAAAGCCTCATTCAAAGCTGTGTCATATGGTTAATGGTGCTTTGACATTCTAAGAGCCTTCAGTCTGTGCCCTGGTGCTAGTTGAGACCTTATTTTTTAACCATGACAATGGAAGTGCAGAAACTAGAGTAAGAATTTAGAGTCTTATAGCAATTTGACAGAGCAACTTTATGTCTGGTTAATCTAATAATAAAACAATCAGGGTTTATATTTTCTATGTCTATTTTTTAATTTCATTTTTCTAATAGTCCATTTAAAAATATTTGTAAATGCATTCATTTGTGATGGATTAGAAAAAATTCTGGTCCTTTGCCATAAATGGTTTGAGAAGTAGAGTTCTAAGGTACTTGGTAATGTAGATTAAATAAAAGGATAATGTAAAAAATTACACACTACTACATTTGCAAATTATTTAAAGTTCTAAAAAGATAGCCAGTATAGAAGGAAATTTCTCTTCTTGAATGAGGCAATAATCTGAATTCAAAATCTGCTGCATGCGGGATTTAACCTGTTAACCAGTCACATGAATTCATGAAACTAAAATCAGTTTAAAATTTTTTTCAAATTCATGGGGCATTGTGTGTCAGCTATACTCAAGTAAAAAATATAAAACATTTTAAAAAAAGTCTTCCAGCTTCCTTTGTCAGCAGCTCAGTTTCTAAAATACACCAAATTAGGTACCCTTAGGAGGTGTAGTTTCTTCTCTGCTAATCAGTGACTTTGTAGCTAAAATTGCTCTAAAGCTGAACTACAAAATACCCTCTGAATGTATCAATCGATAGCCAGATGACTGGAGCATCTGTCAGAAAGTGATACTTTCTTGGAAAGTAACTTAGCCTGGGTGGGGAAAGAAAATAGAAGATGACCTCATTACTGAGGGTTCTGCATAGAGAAATCCAGAAATATTTAATCATCCTTTCCCATAATTGTATCAGCAACTATGTACTAAACAGAGACCACATATATTTGAAGAAAATAAAGTGAAATCATGGAATCTGATCTAACCTACTCAGCACCACTATCAAAACACAGGCGAAGTCTGGTACCATGCACTGATCATGTATCATGTAATGTATAAGAATGTTATTATACTATAACTCAGGCAATAAGGCAGATTTCTGAAGTTAGTATGATTCCTAAAGATGCTTACACTAACTGGACTAACTAAAATGTAAGTCGGGCATCTGAATCACCCTACTGGATTTATTGCTGTTCAGCCATGGGATTCATTGCTCAAAGATCAAATTTCAGAGGTTTTCAGTCAGGAGATCTTGAGCATGCCATTACTACACAGTATGGGGCCTGAGATGATTATTCAGTTTGCGAATTGCCCTTGATTTTATTTTCCTTTTGACCTTCTTTCGACCACAGATTAAAACGGATGTGCTAATTGCTTTTGTACCAGATACAGTTTCGCAAACCTATCCATGGAAAACTCTTCCGTGTTTGCGATACTGACTTATCTCTTTTTGAATTCTTCCTGCCAATTCATTTTCTTTCATCACTTCTGCCTTCTCAACTTCACCGTGCCCTTTACATAAAGTTCCCCCACATGATTCACATAGTAGGGGTACAATCCTTTCCTGTTGTATGTGGTTTTGAAACATACTTCACGAGCACTGTCCTCTCAATTTCACACCTACATTTATCGAGTTCCTGCCGTGAAAAAGGCAATCATGATTCTAAGACTGCAGATCTAACTGAGCCCAAGCTCCCGCACTGGGGGAGCTCACAGAAACATAGTTAGTGCTTTGTATTTCTAACAGAAATGACAGACTTATAATGTGGAATAAAGGTGGAATGTAAGAAACGCTAAAACATGTGCAAACACTGCTTTGCACACTCGGGTGTGAAATCATTTAATTCTTTTGGTTTGGGAAAGAAAGATGGGTCCTTATGCTTGAGAGAGGGAGAACGAGGAGGGACAAAGGGAGAAGAGTTATTCCTGGCAGAACAAACTAATGAAGCAAGAAAATGTGTGATACATTTTTGGGAAAAAGCAATTATCTTTGAGAGGGTTTCGAGTGGAATCTATAGTAGGGGAAGGAGTACTGTAGGAACAGGAAGTAAGGCTTGAAACGTAACGGTGGCCAGCTGGCCTAGTGCCCTACACTATGAGCCAGTGATCAGATCTATGTTTTAAGAAGAAAACTTGTAGCCACAGCTGTGATGATGCGCATGCCCCTGCAATGGATATCACGGGAAGAACAGTGGGCCTCTCAAGAACCGGAACTTGTGGGATTCAGAGAAGTGGGACTGATACATCCATTCAATGGGTGGTCTGAATCTCCAACGCTGGGGGAAAGTTCGGTGGGTCCCCAGACCCCTCCTACCACAGGAAACACGGCATGGTGGATCGTGGACTCTGGAGACGGGTGGTCCTGGGTGTGAAAGCCGACTCTGGAGCTCTGTAACCTTGGACCAGTTATTTATGTAGCAGAAATAGGCCAGTTCCCGCATCTATAAAATGAGGCTTAATAATAATTCCTAATGCACAGAGTTGTTGTGAAGAATTAAATCGGAATTAATGTGTGTCAAGCATTTACAATGCCTCTCACATAGCAAATACTCAGTAAACGTTGGCCATCGTCCTGTTAATGATGAATTATTTTCTCCAGTGTCTTTCGTGCATTGTTGCTTTCACTGCTGGCTAATGTAAGAGTGTGAACACCAAGAGGCTAGGGAAAAATAAATGAATTCTGATTTGCTCTGACTTTGTTTTTTAAGTTTTTTCTTTCACTACTCTCAGGGGATTTGTTTTCGTTGTTTACCCCCTAAACCTTTCCCCTTCTTCCTTCCTACCTCCAACCCACCCAATCATTTATAACTTTCCAATGTTGGAAAGTATGCCCACATGTTATACACCTCTTCCTTTGGAAAGATTTGGTTAATAGTCCTGTGAAGGCACACCACTCGTTCTGCCCAAGGCTCAACT
This sequence comes from Ailurus styani, assembly GCA_002007465.1. NCBI lineage: Eukaryota > Metazoa > Chordata > Mammalia > Carnivora > Ailuridae > Ailurus > Ailurus styani. The sequence continues at coordinate 1,492,214 of LNAC01000174.1, read as the reverse complement.
ATTTGCTAAATGCAGCAAAATTAATTATGCTTGAGATGATAGTGTTATCACCTAAGCATTTCTTATATAAAGCATTAATTAACACTCCATAAGGTAGGCAGATATTGGTTATCAGACCATTTCAGAAACTCAGAGAGAAGCCAGAAGAAACCAAATTACTCACTATGATTCAAAGAAGAAATCAGTAACAACTCTGAATGTAGGACTCCTAATTTTTAATTGCCATCATTTACTTGCATTTCTTCCCTCAAGGCATAAGGATTAATGTCAAAATTAAAAACAATATGGAAATTACCTTTCATTACCCATTAATATATATTTCCATATTTAAAAAGAAAACATACCTTCACTGGCATGTCGGTCTCTAAAAATGTTCTTGGGGTGGACACTGAATCCTTCTATATCATGAACTGAAGAAGCCCTCCGTATACTACAAATGCTTTCCTTTGATCTGGAATGAGTCAGCTGGGTACTTGACTGCAGCATGTCAGGGTAGAGTCGGTCCCATTGCCTTTTGGGAGAGGAATGGTCAAGAGGTCCAGATATATTCACCAAAGGGGAGCATTTGCTGGGTTGTATCAAGGCTTTTGTATCATCCGCTTCGGAGGGGCTGCAGCTCTCTTTTGTAGGAGACTTGAAGTGCTTCATGGCTACTGAATCATCGCTGTGTTTAGATGAATCAATTACGACCACATCAGGGTCTTCTTGTGGTAAGGACTGCTTTCTGTAAGTGAGAACTCTCAGACCAGGGAATTTGAACCCAAAAAACTTCCCTACAAATGGAAACAGGAAAAAACATTATTATAATATAAACACATACAGACACACACACATACGATACATGTATGGGATATAAGACGTATCCCTAAAGACAGATGAACAAATATCATTGACTCAAATTTAAATACCATGTAAAAAGAGTCATTAATCAAGACTTAATTAAGTCATTTACAGTTGGAATGAAGGATATTGTAGAAAACTTCTGAGACTAATATGGATTGTCACATAAGCAGTAAGAAAATAGTAAAATAATCTTATCATGTTTCTGATGGTTAAATATACTCTAGGGACATGAAAACATTATTTGGATGACACAAGATTTCTTATTTCAATAAATTACAGACATATTACACATTATTACATATCACATAGTGTTAAGAACACTATACATCCGTTTTTAAGGAAATGTGAAGGGGGAATACAGTTAGAAAGGAAAAGAAGGGACGGGGCACCATATGTAAAAGGGACAGACACAGGAGAGATTAGAGTGCATATGTTTGCTTGGGGGACTGGGAGCTATTGTACTTTAAGTAAGAGGGAAGAGAATGAGGTGGGCATAAGAAGTTGGCCTGCCATATCTAGGTTTGTATTAGATAATACTGTGAGTCAGGTGTAGATTGGAAAAGTGGGGTCAACAGTGTATGAAAATATTCCTCATTCCATTTGAAATTTTTGAAAGGCTTTTGGTTTCAGATAGAGATGTAAAGATAAGAATTTCTTTTCCCTGATATTTTTTTGTTTTAAAATCTGACAATATGGCATGAAATGTTATACAGATCTCAGCGGATGATGCTTAGAAGGACAACCCAATCTAACATTAAAAGGTGGGTATTAAAATTAAAATATTAACTAATAAATACGTAAATTCACTGGCAGTAAAAATGAAAATCAAAACAAAAGCATATAATTTTCCACTTTTCAATTTAGCAGCAAATAAAAAAACCCCACATAGCATGTAGTGATGGCAAAAAATGCCGGTGAGCATTCTGGCACTTGGCTGATGAGATGGAAAATTGCTATAGATCTATTAAAATGAAAATATGTACTTTTCAATCTCATTTATAGGGTAGTACAAAGACACAAACACAAGACACATTCTGAATATTCATTAAAAGAGAACGGTTGAAAAAATCATGGCATTTTTATACTTAGGAATTGTCTTTAAAAAAGTATATTTAAATAAAAATAATAAAAATAAAAAACATGTTTATGTTTTTATTAGAATTAGAAGTTTATTCAAAAACAGTGTAGTGAAAAAGTAAGTTTCAGTTTAATATTTATGACATTTCATTAAAAATAATAAAAGGCTGTATTCGTCCATGTAAGTTGTATAGCAGTAGAGAAAGATGTGGAAGAACACAAACCAAACTCATAATGTTAACTGGCTAAGTGGTTTGGAAGTGGGGGAAGGAAATGTATTGCATTCTTCTTTATATAACTTTATTGTTTGTTACATCAAGTTGTACATGTACAATGTTACATGCATTCCTCACATATTTTTTACAAAACTAAGAAGGTAAAACTTCTATTTCTAAAAGAAAAGAAGAGGTAAGAGAAAACATCCAAACACTATTGTATGATTCAAATCTTTTCTAAGTATCACCTACAAGAAAATACAGAGTTTCTAGACCCTGTTGCCAGTGCAGTAGTCTATGTCCACATGGCCCCATGGCTTGACAATTACACATTGCCCTTCTAGTCAGTCAGTAGGTAGAATACTATCTACCTTATATTCTTTAAGTGTCACGGGTACCTCATCTTTAAGATATTTATTATAAACGTTTCCTCAGTGCATTGAGGGTGATTTTAAAACATGGACGAATGCTCCCAAAACTAATGGACTTTTCTGCATTTTATTTAAATATGCTCTTCCAATAAATGGTCTTATCTGCACACATAGTTTTATTTCCATATTTAATCCAATAACTCATAAATCTGCATCTCTAGCCAAGACCTCTTCTCTTAGTTTCAAATTCATATACCTCATTGGCCTCATTGACATCTTCACTTAAAAGTCTTAAAAACACCTCAAAATCCTATAGCAAATCCAATCTCATGATCTATCTCTCTGATTCTAGCCCTTTTCTTGATAAACATTTCTGTCCCCCAGTGGACCACAGGCCTCGTGAGGGTGGGGCTCCAGAATATTTTGCTTACAATTTCCACCTCTGACAAGAATGCCTGAGGGTGATCAATGAATTTCTATAAGCAAATCCTACACTGAAAATATGTTTCAATTCTGACTGTGGAAAACTAGGATGTTTAATTGTTCTGACCAACCTAATCAGATAATTTTAGACGTCTGGAATTGTACTGATACACGTTTACCAAAAAGGATTGATTGAGTAGAACTCAGTAGCTCATGGAAATGGTGAACTCTCTCTACCATGCCCTTTGTACCTGATGCACCTTTTATTGTTAATTTCACCATTTTCAGAGGTTATTAATTGCTACTATTCTGGTTTTAGAACATGTATAGAAATGTTTCAAGCTCATTTTATGTAAAATACCCTTACAGAAAATTTTAGAATTAAGCAGGCTAATTTATTATTTTAAGCTTTCATTTGTGGGCTAGTAGTTAACAAAGTTCAATAAAATTATAATTGAATTTATCTTTCTGATATAAGACACGACACAATGTGCAAACTCCAAATATCTTTACCTTTAAGTTCTAGATTAATAAGTTGTAGATGAGAGTAACCAGTTTGTGCAAATAAGATTAAACAACAGTGTATCACAGTAACTGTTTTGCAAGCATTCTTACATAATTCTAACAACTCTTACATGCTCAAGTAACTTGCCAAGTTAAAAATCAGTGAACTGCATCAAAGTCACTTGATTAGTTTTTAATGCACATGGAATTGACTTATAAAGCAGTTTACAAATCAATTCTGCAAGCTTATTACAATGCACTGAAGGTCAATGCCTACTTTTATTCATTTTTCATCAGTTACATTACCCTCCTCCTTTAAAAACAATTCACTGCCTTTCTTAAATTAATGACCACATGAGGCATTTAGTCTGCTCCTATAGTTTGGTCATATCCAAGGTGGTACAGATGGTCTTTTCTGCATCACTAGGTTCATATGACCATGTTATATTGCATTACAGATTTAGTTGTCTAACTGCAGCTCATCCGGAAAGAATACACATTGAGAATTTTGTTCAATGCTAGCACTTTCAGGCATGAAATATAAAGCATAGATGAGTATAATCCTGCCATGGTTCTTACCACTGAAAAATACCCTTATAAGTTAAGTCTCCACATTGTACTCTATTTGCTTTCTAATTTAAACAACCAAAATAGATACTATTTAGCCTTTTGTTTACTATAACATTTGACAAATCTGAAATAAGAACAACAAAATAAGAGTTTTTACCCATTTTTATACTCTCCCAAATAATTATAAGTACTGATAAACTGCTTACACGAACATGATTTTCATCTAAGATGTATCTAGTTTCTAACACACACGAATGAACTACTGCTACAATGTCTTTCTCAGACCATGTCACTTTTTTTTTTTTTAAAGATTTTATTTATTTATTTCACAGAGGGAGAGAGATCACAAGGAGGCAGAGAGGCAGGCAGAGAGAGAGAGGGGGAAGCAGGCTCCCCGCTGAGCAGGGAGCCCGATGTGGGCCTCGATCCCAGGACCCTGAGATCATGACCTGAGCCGAAAGCAGAGGCATTAACCCACTGAGCCACCCAGGCGCCCAGACCATGTCACTTTTAAGAAGCTGCCCAATATGAGTTTGGAAGCTTCATCTTCATGTATCCTGTATCATATTTAACTGAGAGCTTTTTACTTCTCACCCATGTAGGCACACAGATAATCCATTATTCTCTCTTTAAAAAGCCTGGAATTAGGACTCCAATCTATATACACAAAGATGTCAAATATGTGGCCCAAGGCCAAACAGGAAATCAGGATAAAGTGAGAATAAAACAGCACCTTCTTTTATTTAATTTCAGTTCTACCCAAGAGTTGATGTTTTCTTGGGACACAAATATCCATATTGAGGATTTAATGAGAATCATAACTCTACTCTAAATAAATATAGATAAATGCATACACACAATTTTATTTTTGATATCAGAGGATGAGTAACAAAATCCCTCTCCCCCAGGGAAAACCCTTCTACTAACCTCCCCCTGGGGTTCCCTGGGATTAGTTGACTTTAAACATTCCTTCCAGTTCTGAGAGGAACTGGATATATTTATGCTAATCATAGTTTTCATAAAATTATAACAATCACAGCTGCATTTCAACCTGATCTCCTGTGATAATGGGATTTTAGAATAAAGTTTTACTAAACTTTTCAGAGTGGAGAAGACCTCATCAAACTGAACTGCTATTTCTCTTTCTTTCTTATCCTCTCTTTTGGGAGCTAGATCTTATCTACTTGAATTTGGAAGAAAACAATTTTTCTAATTTAAGAATCAATTTGGGAATATGAGAAATAATAATATTTCTTTCAGAAAAACAAATATCTCCAAAAAGTCCTCCATATATTTCTAGTGATGGAATTTCCTTACAATTACAAATTCCCAATCATTCCCTTCGTTCAACTTCTCTTCATTTCTGCAAACTCTTAGAACTTGGATTATCTAATAATTTTACTATGAAAACCCAGTTAAATATAAACCAGAAGCAATTTATTCTTGCTTGGTTCTGCTTCATTGAATTAGAGAGAAATCCTTCTAAAAAGCAGGCAGAAACTTTAGTTCAAGCAGTCATGCAAACTAGAGGATATAGTGGGGTATGGGAGGGAACACGCATGGGCAGGGGGAATGGGTGTATTGTAAAGGGTGTATCTCTNGAGGATATAGTGGGGTATGGGAGGGAACACGCATGGGCAGGGGGAATGGGTGTATTGTAAAGGGTGTATCTCTCCTGAGCAGAGATATTTCCCCTTACAATGGAGTAGAGGTGGTGGGAGGTCGGATCCTGAGAAAGGTCTGTGCAAAAAGTCTTAAGACGGGTGTTCTCAAGGATACGCCTGAGGAAAAGGAGGAACACAGGATTGGGCAGAGGAAGTTAAACTCTTAAGCAAATGCAATGGGAGCTTCAGCCAGCTCTCCTGGGAACTCTAGCCCTTCAGAGTGATGCCAAATTCAAGTCAGGGTATCTGGCTTTTGTCTCTCTGCATCAACTAGTCACGTGCTACAACCACCCCATGAGAGGATCCATAACCACGTAAGGCAGTTCCCTGCCTTTGACTACAATTCTCAATGAGGAGCAGAGCAATGGCACTCAGTAGCCGATATTCCCAGCAGCAGGGTTGTCCAGTCCTGAGGAAGGTGTCTGGCTGAAGTAACACAGTATCCACAGTTCAGAGGAGGAACAATAGCCAGATTTTGGTCTGGAAAGAAACCTATCATCTAAACTAAGTCTACCATCAGCTATTATCACACAAAATAAGGATTTGTGAATTACTGTTTATGTGCCTTTCTAAAATCTTGGTATTCACACATCTGACACTTAAATTGGAAGCCTTAAAATCACTGTGAGATTTTCTCCAGCCAAATAGCTCTGGATGTGCAGAGAAATACGACTTTAATCTCTGAGTCAGAGAGAGCAACAGATTGAATTTGATGGGAGGAAACAGGGAAGATAATTGACATGTCTGCCTTATCTTTTTAGGGAGAAATTTCCATAAAGGCACCCTGCAAGGAGATCAATATTTCCTACTACTAAGTGTGCAATGAGTGTACGAGACTGCCCACAGGCTGCTAGAACAACCTGTAATATTGTCAAAGAAGGCAGTAGTTGGCAGTTAGACTGGGAAAAAGGATCACTCAGTGTGAACTCAGTGCTGACCTGATTAACCTGAATTGTGGGTGACAAATGGGCAGTACAGCCAGTGCGGTCCTAACGTTAGTGACCAGAAAAGATCACCAGGGAGTCCATCCATCTAGTAAACCTAAAGTTAAATTTGGAAGACTTTAAAGGAGCAGATACGGTCAGTAATGCCATATCTGAAAGGCTAAGACTCCTAGGAGATTTCCTAGGGTGAGAGATACCAAAGAGAAAGCAGCAACTTACAATAAGGCAGTGAGTGTAAGACCAAATTAGAATCTTGAAGCAATGTGAGTCCTGACCCAGTAGGGCATGGCACAATGGGTGGAAGTGGGGGGAGTTAGTGCTGCAGTAGCAGAGACAGCAATTATGGGAGCTGGAGCAGCAGCCGCAGCAAAGAACTTCTGGAACAAGTTCATAAATGCTGATGATGTCTGAGAGACACTGCTTCCAACCTGGCCAGGTTATCATGAAAGCAAAGAAGCAGAAAAGACAGGTTTGCGATAAGGGAGATCAGGCAGAAAACAGGACAGGGCGGTGGGCTGCTTTTAGCTACCCAAGGTTAAAATATCTCGGTGAAGAGGGATTGGAAATGAAAGCAAATGCCATCAGTAGTATATTTACCTAATAAAGTGTTTATGTGATAACTATTTAATATATGAATGCTTCATTTATTGATACTATTATTGTGTTTCTCTTCAATAGATTTCTTCCTTTTCCAAAGGCCAAGTTAAAGAAGCCATTCAAATTGTGTGAACATAATAACATCTTAACCTAAATTGATCTGGGATGACCATATACTCATCACACTGACAGGGACTCTCTCTCTCTCTCTCTCTCTTTTTTTTTAAAGATTTTATTTACTTATTTGACAGAGCAATAGAGAGCACAAGTAGGCAGAGAGGCAGGCAGAGAGAGAAGGGGAAGCAGGCTCTCCACTGAGCAGAGTTCCCGATGCGGGGCTCAATCCCAGGACCCTGAGATCATGACCTGAGCCGAAGGCAGAGGCTTAACTCGCTGAGCCACCCAGGCACCCCGACAGGGACTCTCTTGAAGGAGCATTCCAAACACAAATGGTACAGACACCAGTTGCCCAGATGTAGTATGAATAGAGACTATCCTTGATTTAGATGTTACTAGGTAACAAACGTTTCCAAATGATATGCACATGAGGACTTTCTGGCGTGGATATGCTGATTTAAACAGTCATTAGCATTCATTGTTAATAAAGAGATAAAACATAATTTTTTTCAACTGCCAGCACTTTCCCTGATCTTAGAAATATGTATTTTGCCCAAATTCTAGGGGGGAAACAGAAGATAAAGTTGATTGCAACCTGTGACTGAACTTTTCCCAGATTTCTTTTAGCAATCGTGTCATAGTTCCCTTTCTAGATCAAATTTAATCTTTAAAAAGAGAAAACTTCCAAACGTATGATAATAGTAAATATTAGTTACGTTGTAAAACCTTTAATTAAATTCATCCAAATAATAGATTGTTTCTATAGCACTGCTCACTGAGGGGGAAACTCTATATTACTACTGCAGCTCTTCATCTTTGAATTAAAGAATAACTTTCAGCTCCAATGGAGAATGGTGAAAATACTGCAAATGCCCTTTTATAATACAGGATATAGAAAATTTCTTTCTTCCTTAGTTTGAGGTCTGAAAACTGAGATGCAAATTTGAGGGAGTAATGTAGCTATTCAGGCAAATATATATTTTATGTGTCAATTACTCAGAATACTGGGTCCAAAGCATATGAATACATTTTTGGTGGTTTAAATTAGTTAGATAATTGCCTAAATTACCAGCTGCATTTTGTCTGTATAGACTTACCTTTGGTCAAGGCTTTTAGAGTAATTCAAACTTTTATTTTAATAAGCATAGAAGTAGAAATTCTCTTTTGATTTGGAGACTATAATTTTAATCATTTCAAAGATAATGGAATCTCCTTTGTCATACCTTAATAAATTAAATTAGATTAAAAAGTTCACTTTTGAAAAGAACCATAAGGATAAGAGATTATAAAACTTAACTTTATTATATTTTACATTTAATTTCATTTAAAATTTATAGTTTTATGTAAACATTAATTTACTTATACCAATAGTTCTCAAACTTTAGTGGCTACCAGAATGACCTGAAAGGTTTTTAAAACACAGATTGCTGAATTTCTGTGTTTCTGAATCAGTTATTCTGGTGCACAGCTTAAGAACTTGCATTTCAAACATGTTGTAAGGTGAGGCTGATGGTCCCACACTTGGAGAATCATTGGCTAATGCTCATTCAGTAGGAAAATTTAAAAAACCCACCTAATTACTCAATAAAACAACTTATCCATTTGTTTTCATATTCTACAAAAATGTATTGGGTATTTATTATTTGCAAAAGGTTGGGTATGCATGGAAGAAAATACATCTCTGCTATGAAATAGAACTGAAAGGTTCTTGGCCAGTTTAAATAAGGTAGTTTTTTTTCCCCCAGTTTTCCACAGACTTCACCTTTCTCTCTACTTTTATTCATGGACTTCTTCAGTCATTTATGTAACTTATCCACTAGGCAAACAGATATGACCAATGTCGCAGTAAAGACACGTATGAGGCACCGTGGTGTCACAAAGGCAGAAACAGCTAAATTTTTCTGGGCAAGTTAGGAATGCTTCGCAGATGAAGAGTTCTCTGGAGAAAGTATCCTGGAGGGATGAAGACATTCTAATAGAAGGGATTTCATGTTATACAAACAAGGTGGTATAAAGCATGGGGTGGTTTCAGGGAACCACCACTGAAACATGGGCTGTGATGGGGAGGGGAAGCGATGGGTTATGAGGCTACAGAAGTATCAGAGGTCATGCCACAGGCATTTTGTATAATGCACAGGGCTGTGGAGTTTTATCTTGTTAGTAACAAAGAACCATTGAAAGAATATAAAAAGCTGAGCATAATAATTTGATGTACACTCGTATACATATTATGCATTTGATGTATAATTTGTGTGACATTTGATCCTGAGCAAAAGTGGCTGAAAGCAATATTGCTGGACATTGGTTATGAGACCATTGCATCAGCCCAAGAAAGATATGTTGGGGACCTACTAGGTAATTACAGTGGGCTGTGTGAAAGAGATATCCACAAGGTGTCCTTGATAGAATTTGATCACTTTTTAGTTGGAAAAAGAGAGGGTTAGAGAGAAGGAGAAGTTTAGCATCACCCCATGTTTCCAGCTGTGGCGGCATGGATGACACTATTCAGGATGTATAAAGACCAAGATTTTTTGATGGAATGGGTGGACGGCAGTTGGAGATGGAAAGGTAAGTCTTAAATCTGAAATGCTGTTTTCCAGAAATTTAAAAATATTCCAAAGGAGATGTCCAGTAGGGAGTTGAATATATGAAGTTCTAAGTAATGAGGAAAGTCTAGAGAAAGGTATGGTCTGGAGATACTGATTTGTGAAGGGGTATTTACCCTATAGGTCATGGATGAGTTTGCCCAACCAGGGTGTATAGAGAAGATGACTAAGGAGAAGCATAGTAAGAGCTGTTACTGGGGGAGAAACAAACAGCGTGTAAGAGTAGAGTAAGAGGAATAGGAAAATGGTACCAAATTAGCTGCCACAGAGATCAAAAGAAACAAAGGAACATAAAAGAACAGAGAGAAGAGAATCAGATTTAACAAAGTACACTCAACCTAGAGGGCAACATACGGAACACAACAGAGTTCAGTTCTCGTGGGCAGAGAAATGAAGGAAATAAGGAAAATGAATGAGTAGATATGGAAAAATCCAAACGCTTATAGGAAGAGACAAGTAACATAAATGATGAAAGCCAGCTAGAAACAGACAATAAGGACAGGTAAGGATTTTGGCAAACAGGAGAGTGCACCCCATTGAAAGGTGTGGCCAGTATTCTGCTTCAGATTATTGACAACATGCAGTCAGATACTTATATTTTTCCAAATAAGCCAGAGGTTTTCATTTTATGTATAATCTTCCAATTTTTAAATGTTGGCAACAAACTTGACTTGTTAAAACTCTGAGAAAATGTTATGTGATAGTACAGGCTACTCTCAGCAGCATGAGTGCGAGCAAAAGGAAAAGAGCCAGTAGAAAATATTGGGGGCAGCAGCTGGGATTGGTGAAGACGGGTTTTGAAGGGATGGAGGAGAGACTGGGTTGCAAGTGGAATTTGAGCCTTGGTTAACGTTATTTAGACATGGGCTTGTTAAAGGAGTTCCTGCCCACACCTTCGCCCTTGCTCTGAGGTGTGGAAGGTGAGGGAATCTGGGAGGACAAATGAGTAGACTTGAGTTTAAGAGTCATGAGAAGTCTGACAAAAGTTTAAAATACTTGCTAAGGGAAAAAAGTAGAAATTTCTGAAAAAAAAAACTAAGGTCTCATACATAGTTTTGACTTGTAGTATAATCATTTATAAATTAATAAATAATAAAGTTCTTAAATTTTCTGGAAATAAACAATGTGGGCCTGTTTTCTTGTTGAGAAATATTTTAAATTTAGTAGAATGAGACTATTTCATAGATTTTTGACAATGATGGCAAGAGTAAATTAATTAGACTTAAATTTAAACAAAAACTATCTTAAACTGGTATGATAGGTAAAAATGTTATTAGTTAAAGTTTACTTGGGGATATGAGCTTAAGATCAACTTTTATAGTGACTCAAACTGACTCTTTGATTTTAAAATGAGAGAAACAGGTATAATGCATTTGTTTTCTGTTTGGATATATATTGTTATATCAAGAAATTTTTGTTTAATTGAGGTCCCCCATAAATCCCATGAAAAATCTTTAACAAACAAAATGTGTGTTTGTGTGTGTGCATGTGTGTGTGTGTGTGGGACTGGTGATTCTAGACATCTACTATAAAATAGAAGATATATAAAATTCAAATATACTTGTAAATAATTTAAAATGAAACTCAAATATATTTTATTTAAAATAATAAAGTGAAAGCCTCTTAAACTTGATTAGCAAAAACACATAATTTGGTTATCTTCCACATTGTGCAAATATTTCATAGCAACAGATATTAGAGCAGGAAAAAACCCCACATTTTCCCCATTCTATTAGTTCTTTTAGATATGGCCCCCATTTAGTAAGTAGGAAAAATACAATTTTCTCTTCCACTTGATATTGTTTCCATTCTTCAGATGTTAGGGTTTTTAAAGAAACCATCAATGAGAAAAGACTTAATTATATATTTTATTTGGCACTTATATTTTTAATGTTACAATTAATTGACTCAATTATGAAGTATTTATCAATTTGATAGACTTATCAATATAATACTCTTTCCTGTACTCGCTTCATCACAGGGGACATAAGACATCTATTTGCGGCTTGTTCTCTATCTCCAACAGAGAATAAGTTTGTGAGAAATTAGTTTTTCCCAGAGAAAGCTGCTCACTTTAGTTGTGTAAGGTTCCTGACCCAGAAATTAGATATTTGTACTGAGAAATGATTCACCACTTTATTTGATGCAAAACAGGTCTCTAGAATTTTCTCAGTGCAATATATCATAGTTCCTTTTTATGATACATTTTTCTGTTGTACACTTAGCTTCTTTTCTATTATTTCTCAATTTAATATTTCACCTTCTTCTCATCTGTATTTCTTCTGTTGTGACTTCACATTTTTCCCTTTATTTTGTCTTCGTATTGGGAGAGCCAGTTACATTTACAGAAACCCACATCTTCTCAAACAAACAGTAGCCTTTTCTCGATTACTCTCAGCTAAATCCTGACACTTGGGGACTTGCATACACACCCACTCTCACACACTTACATATTTCTTATTTAGATAAGAAATCAGGCATTTTGAAGGTTAAGATGTTTCGGCCAAAAAAAAGGTGTATTTAGATTTGATTTTCTCTAATTTCTTTTTTTTTGTTTTGTTTTGTTTTGGTGGCCACCACTGGAACAACAACGTTTGAAATAGCTAATACTGTTATTTTACCCAGGTAGTAAAATTGTACTTTAAGAAAACAAATCAGCAGGATTTTTCTCCAAATCAGAAATAATACAAAGTAGAATTTGGATCGTATCAGAAGCTACCAAGTGTAATTTGTCTCTCTTTAAATTTTCTGATCGATTTAACAATCAACACTTCAAAAACTGACATCAAGTCAAGGAAATTCCAGAGCATAAAATGACAGAAGGGTATAATCTAATCTAATATACTGGTTGTAAATAATAGTCCTTCGTAATGCTCTGGAAACGATTTTTATCTGCATATTTATACTTTCCCCAATGACTCTGTATAGGAGTGACAGCTGCAGTGTAGGGAAACCACTCTTATTCACAAAATAAAAAGCAATCCTACTGAATTTGTTATGGCTTACACATGAGATGCTATTTTAATCACAGTGTAAAATTGCATAGATTATGTGTTACATCCTGGGAAGCTACTGTATAGATTATCTTCCATTCAAGGAATCAAAGTTTCAATTCTCTCTTTGTATTTCAGTTTGAAATGAATACTTCATTTTTTTAAAAAAAAATCCCCCCTTTTTTTGCTATGCTGCTGATGCACAACTCCCTTTTCCACTTCCATTCAATTTGATGTACCATGCAAGATAACTGCTCTATGGGAAAATGAAGAATTAGTGAAGACAACAAAGAAATAAAATCAGGCATCCCCTAAAACAAAAGATCTTACTGATATTTATGACCAAGATACAAGCTGACATTACCTAAAGTATACTCCCAGGAATCATTCAATAATGACTGAATTGGTTAGTGGGAAATATAAAGAAATAAAAATAGTCATCAACTTAAAGGAACAAGACTTTGGTATTACATTAATTTTTTTAAAGTACTTCAATTTTGTTTTTAAATTTGTCACTTGGGAGACTGACATACTGGTGATTTTGATAAAGAGTTTTCCCCCAAGTGTGATATTGTTCAGAGTAAGATATTCAGTATATTGGAATCATATTGCATTAATATAGTTCTCCCAATATAGGTTTAACAGAGTATTGTACTGTCATTTGGACATACCCAAGGAAGTAACTGATATTATGAAAAATTCTCAGCTGGTCTGCTGGTTTTATTTAGTATCCAACTTAGATTTAATGATGTAGTTTGCGATCTGAATTTATATACCAGATAATAATTTCTTTTTTCTAATATTAAAGTTTTGTGACAAGGCTTCCAGCTCCCCACAGACAATAAGAGATACCTAAATTCAAATTTCCTCATGGATCTTCCTAAAACCCGCAGAGATCAATAAATGAGACAAGTAAAAATATCCATAAACTATGCCTAAAGAGTAATTAGAGACAGAGACATTACACAGTTTAATTTACATATAGGCGGGGAAATAAATTCCTAACACCAGCATAATTGGTTCAGGAAAGAACACTGCAATAGAGTTACGCAGAAACTTAGTGAAGAAAAGGGGAGTACAAAGGTCTTCTTAGAGTGATGGAACATGTATCAAATACGGTTTACCCACAGATGAAGAGGACTCCACACTATGTAAGAAATACTGAGAGCAGATGTGTGAACTGAATGGTCAGAGCACTGGTTAATAAAGAGACTACAAAAAGTGACTTGAAGAGTGCACAAGCAGCCTTGGAAAAGCATCACTTCTTTGGGGTGGGGGGGTGGAGACTAGTGTTAAAGACTGAATATATTTCACTAGAAATTTAAGACCAAAACAAAAGCCTCTGACAAGCTAGAAATACTGCAACAACAGCAACAATAACAACAAAAATGAAAAGAGAAGGAAATATAGAATAAGCTCACCAAGTACCTTGTTGGTAAAAGTTAGGAATCAAACAATATAATTTAAATTGACAAAAAAAAAATAAATTGACATTGAATGGTAGAAGACCATTCTTAGGAGTGCAAAGATAAGAATTAGAACTAACTAAAATTGCATGGTGGAAAGGGGAGGAAAAGAATTACACTAATTTTATTCTTGCTCATAGTAAGAAATCGAAACACAGTGTATGAAGAAAATGAGAGATTAAGGATGTTGTATAAAATTTTGTTATAAAGACAGTTACTAGAAAAAAACCAAATATTTTCAAATACCAAAATAAAAGCAAAAACAGGATAAAACATACCCAAAACCACAGTTAAAGTTTTTAAAAAAGCAAAGAGAACATAACATAATGACATGCTTTAAGAGAGTATATTTAACATAGAATATGTTAATACTAAGAAAAACATATTATTATATCAGTAAATATAATTACCTCTTATAAATTAAAAGAGAAGTATTTTTTTTTCTTATAAGAAACAAAGGAAGGGCTCCTGGGTGGCTCAGATGGTTAAGCCTCTGCCTTTGGCTCAGGTCATGATCTCAGGGTCCTGGGATCAAGCCCCACATCGGGCTCTCTGCTCAGCAGAGAGCCTGCTTTCCCCTCTCCCTCTGCCTGCGTATCTGCCTACTTGTAATCTCTATCTCTCTCTGTCAAATAAATAAATAAATAATCTTAAAAAAAAAAAGAAACAAAGGAAAAACGTAACTCCGGAATATATAAAAAACACAACTAAAACAAAGAAAGACTAAAAAGTGGTTTAAATATATAACAAGGAAATAGAACTGAGAAAATCTTTAAAAAATTATAAAAGACTACTTTGCATAATACTATTAAAATAAATTTTTAAAAGCTAATAAAATTCTTGGGAAATAACACTTAGCAAAACTGATACTAGTTGAGAGGGAGAAGGGACAACTTGAATAGTCCAATTTCTGGAGAAAAAGAAATTGTCAAAAAGCTACTCCACAAATAAGTATCAGACTTGGATGATTTCACAGGGGAATCATACTTAACTTTAAAAGTTCAGATAATCCCCAAACTATTTAATAGTTCTTCAGCATGGAAAATAGGAAAGAATTTCCAAATTATTTTCCTGAAGGAATTATAACATTGATACCAATATCTGATGAAATTGTGTGCATGCACACATACACACAAACACACACACATTACAGATCAGTCTCCCTAATGAATATTGATGTAAAAATCCTAAATTAATTTTAGATAAAGAGAATCCAACAGCATAATACAAAATGAAATACATCATGACCATATGTGACTCCTTTCAGAGATGTTAGTAAGCCCATTAGTAAAATATATCATAAAAATAAACAAAATAGCACACTCATTTCCACAGAAGCTGAAAAGGCAATTTACAAATTTTAACACCATTCTTAATAAAGATAAATTAATGGAAAGCCTTAAAAGTATAAAACACATACAACTCAACCCAAATGCTATAATTTGAATTAATGAAAAACACTTGCCATTCACACAAAAACCAGGAACAAGTCACGCTGTTTACCATCAATTTCTTTTTAATAATATGTTGGAGGTAACAGCTAGCACAAAAGAACAAGAGAAAACTACTAGATGTATAAGATTTGGAAAGGAAAATATAAAACAATCTCTATTTGAGATGATAGGACACTTGAAAAATTCATGAGAGTCAATGTATAAACCACTGGAAACTAAGAAAACTCACTAAGATAGTGAGATATAAAATTAGCATACTCAGAAAAAATCACTAGCCTTAAAAATGATCAGAAGAAATAATGAAGGAGAAGATCCTATTTATAATCTCAGCAATAACAAAAAGTTAAATGCCAAGTAGCAAACTAAAGAGTAAGAAAATATTGTGAACACTTACTGAAAGACAAAAACTAGACTTAAAAATGAAAATACATATAATAATCTTGCATAGAACCACTCAACATCATAAAGATGTTAATATTCCTCAATTTATAAACGTAATGCAAATCCAGTAAAAAAAAAACCAAAAGAATTTTTTCTTTATCTGGACAAGTTCTTTCTAAAGTTCATACAGGATGTTTAGCAAGAAATAACCTCAAACCCCTGAAAATTAATGTCAAAGGGAGCATGTCATATCAGAGATTCATTGTATATTTAAAACAGTGTGATTCTGAATGATAAATAAGCCAACGAAACAGAATAGGAAATCCAGAAATATACTCAAGCACATAAGGAAGTTTAGTATGTGACAATGGTGGCATCTCAAATTATTGACAAAAAGATAGGCTTTCTAATAAATGATGTCTAACTGGAGAGCGGTTGATAAAATAATAAATTAGATATATACCTTGCTAAACCAAGGTATATATATAAACCAATATAAACAAAGCTAAACTTAAAATGTATCAGAGATCCTAAAGCTGTATAAGTTCTAAGAAAATAATTTTTACAACCTTGGAATGGTAAAAGTTTTTCTAATAGTGACTCAAAAATTCAGAATCAACAGAGAAAAAGTTCGATAAATTTAGCTGCACTATAAACAAACAAACAATAACAACAAAACTTTTGCATGACAAAAATCAGGAAAAAGACAAAAAATATTTGCTAAGAAGAAATGTGCCATTGATTTTACCATTTGAAAAAAAAAAAGACCCAAAAAAAATGTATACAAGTAATGGACAGTTGACAGAAAAAGAAATATCCTAGTGCTTAAATATCTGAACTTCAATCATAATAAAAGAAATGTAAACTAAAACTAATTGAAGTACTACTTCTCACCTATCATAATGACAAATACGGAGAAGACTGACTCATTCTGTTAGTATGGCTTTGGCAGAAAGATCTAATACATTGCTGATGGTAGTGTAAAATGTAAAGAGTAAGAAAATATTGTGAACACTACTGAAAGACAAAAACTAGACTTAAAAATGAAAATACATATAATATTCTTGCATAGAACCACTCAACATCATAAAGATGTTAATATTCCTACCCTAGGGAGGGGAGTTTAGTAGTATTTAAAAAAATTGCATATGCATTTACCTTTTGACCTAGGAATCCCACTTATAGACTCTTCTCCTGGAAATAATTTTCCAAAAACATACATACATGTACTCAATTCATTCTGGCATTGTTTATAAAGGCCAAAATTTGGAAACAACCTAAATGTCCATCAGTAGGGGACTGGATTAACAATGGTATAACCAAGTTAAATAGCTGTAAAAGCAACTGATCAATTCTATAAGGCACCAAAGGGTAATGGTAGCTATGATTTTTTTAAATTACAAAATTATTTTATTTATAATGAAAACATTTTGAAAACTCACTCAAATGAAGAATGTATTGAAATTACTAGTAGCAGTCATATCAGTAGCAGAATATCGACAGCATTTATGTACATGTTGCCTTTTACTTACGGTTTACAGTTTTGACTGGTAATATTGGGTTTACCCTCTCTGGGGAGGTAGCGTTTTCTTCATCTGTCACATATTCAAAATTAATGATGAACATCATAGCCACGCCCTCTTGGTTTTTCACTGGAATTATGTGAGTGTTACAAATGAAAGTGGACCCTAAGGAGATAAAAAATGATTGTTAAAAAATGAATGTTAGGTCAAAAATATGCTTTCATTTTGAAGTGTTAGTAATATTAAAATTCTAATAAACCTTTAGAATTTTCTACCATAAATGATTATTAAAATTTAACAAAAACAATTTGACTTTTATTTCATATTTCATTGCACATATATTTACATGAAAACGTCCAAATTTTGCCATAAAGAACTTATAGGCAAATTCAGGTACTTCCTTATGGAAAAACAGAACATCAAATCTCATTTGTGTTCACACATACCACGATAATATTTAGTATAGGGAAAAAAGCATATTCTTTAACTTTGTAGAAAAACTCAGGCTTCTTGTATATATTTTGATTAATTCTGAATCTATACAAAATATAGCCATATAAACAGTAAAGATAACTCATTTGTCTTATCTTGATTTTAGTGGTAAGTAAATTATTTCCTTTTTCTTCTTTTAATTTCCTGGATGTAAAATAGTAAGCTATTGACTCTGTATATGTTCCAATTACTTCTTTTCTTTTTTTCTGTAAAATTCACAATGCCCAAATTACAATTTTTTTATTTGGTTTGTAATCTGTTAGAAAATTAGAACAACATTTTGTGTATCTTATTGTGTTAATTTGATTCCTTAACCAAAAAGGTGATATTCTCTTTAAAGCACAATTATGGGGCTAATAAGATTTATTTTATTAGAATCTTCTGGAAATGAGATGAACAAAAGGATGACTCAGTTTACAATTAACTACTGCCATCCATCCTCTAACAGAAAATCCAAGATCCAAGATTTAGAGAATTCTGTCAAGATGTTGATTTCTTTTAATCAATTGACTTCTGACTGACTTCTTGAACCAGACTTCTAGAACTAAGTATTTCCTTAAAGCAGCTTATTCACATCTTTACCCTCTGGATATTTCTTTTTTTAGTCATGGTGATGGAAACCTCAGGTTAGGGATTTGTTTGGGTTCAAAAGTATTGTATCTTTAAAATGCAAAACTTCAGGAAAAATTCTCAAGAATTCAGACAATAGAGCATTTTTTACTTTTTTTTTTTTTTTTTTAACTAGTTGGAACCATTGTCAATCCTGAGGAAAATGATGGTTCAGTGCAGAGAGAGGAGCAGGTTGGGAGCAAGCTGGAGCTGGGTACAGAAGGAGATGTAAGAAAGTGAGAGATCAAGAGTCTGAGGCCAGGGGCATTGTCAAATAACAGAAGAACATAGTTGGAAGTCCAATATCCCTAAGACCAGTGGATACTAGTATTCCAAAATGGTGTCCCATGTATGCCGTAACTATTAAAAACAAAGTAAGTGTGAGAAAATCCTTTCCTCTTTTCTCATCCCTAAAACATGGCTCCTACTGCCAGAGCTGAGAACAAAGACTGTTGCTAATATTGCTATAGACTGAGATATGATAGGTGGAAGAGCTTTTGAGGGTGGGCCTAGACATCTACTTATTATTTATGAAATTGTTTCTATGAGTGAACATGTTCTAATTTATGATTTATAAAAACACTTTTAGAACATGGACTCTTTGTAAGTTGGGGATGTCTATGTGCTAGTTATGATTCAGATTTTTAAATGTCAATAGCCTCCCAGATTTGAAAGGTAGAAGACCTTATTTATAATTAATCTCATATTTTCTATAAATATGGCCANATCTCTCTCCCTCTGTGAAATAAATAAATAAAATCTTAAAAAAAAAAAATTTAAAAAAAAATAAAAAAAAAAATAGAACATGGACTCTTTGTAAGTTGGGGATGTCTATGTGCTAGTTATGATTCAGATTTTTAAATGTCAATAGCCTCCCAGATTTGAAAGGTAGAAGACCTTATTTATAATTAATCTCATATTTTCTATAAATATGGCCATGGTTTTATAGATGTTGAAAAATATGTCTTAAGAATGACATGCTGCACCTTCACAGTCTTCAGCTATATCTTCAATTCACTTAATAAAATAGTTAGCTAGAGCACTTGTCATAGTTTCCATGGTAACAAACGGGATGACTTTAGTAAACAGAAAATAAGCAATTTAAGACTGTTCCATTAGAACTAAAAATAGAATTGCTTCAGGCCAGGCATTACAATACAAACTGGCTAAACAGAGAGACTGAGAAGATGCTAGAAATAGCCATTGTGTATTCTGCTAATGAACCAAAATACATATTGATATTACCGCTTAAAATGACATTTCTTGGATCATTTAGAATATCATTGTGAATTCACAGATTTGTTACTTAGCAGTTTCAAATCTTCCAACAATTGAAGTGTATTGCTGATTGTACTACAAGACATAAAGCACAGATTTTTAAGAAATCAATAAATAAAAGATGTGGGAATAGAGATCTAATAGGTTGGTAATAGAGCACAGTAATTTTGCTTCTGGTAATAGGGGCAAAATCACGTATTGCAATACTAAGGCTTGTAAATTTACTGGCTAGTGCTAAAAATCATAAAACTATAGAGCTTTATAAAAAAGTTCAGTTACATGCATTGGCTCCATAGCATATTGAATATGTGTAATTAATCTGGGATTTACTGCCCACTAGCATTGTTTCCTGCGTGTTTCTATTAAGCAATATATCTCCTCTAAAGTCAACTGAAAATTCACATTTACATTTTTTTCTCTTTTAGTTTTTGGATTTAATGTCTCCATCAATCTTGCAAAGCATCCTGGAAAGCAGTTATTGAAAGGAGATACATGGAATTTAGAAGAGAAGGAGAATCAAATACATTTTATAGAGCAAAAACATTTTAGCTTGTATCATTCTGCAAACTCCAAGTTCTGTCAAGGTATTAGTTTTGTAAAGAACATTATTTTAAGAAGGCATTACTGTGTGCTCCTAAATACTGTTCTTGAATGCAACATTGGGAGAAACAGAAATGGAAATATGATCCAGCAAACACTAATCTATCAATGAAGGAAAAAACCAGCACACTCAATAATATGTAAATTAGAGAACAAAACCAATCTAGAAATAAAAAGTTCAACCACCTTGTTAAAATGAATCAGTATTCAAATGGAATTAAAAATGTTTATTAAGAAGCTTATTTACAATAAGATTATCTAATAATTTTACAATTATACATGCAATTATACAAATATTAGTTAAACCCAGGTTCATTTCCATGTTTTCTCTCCTGAGTAAAAACATTCTCAAAACCAGGAAAAGGCACTTAGGAGAATAATGCTCATTATAATAAAATGTCTAGGATGTTAATTTTTAACTGTAGCCACAGAGCAAGCAAACTCAGGTAATCTGAATAATTTTTGTTTTATTAATAAATTGGTGGCCTACTCTTAGCTTTCTCATTTAAAAATAAAAGACAAGGACTCCTCCCTTTGAGCCACTTTAAGATGTTTTATTCTACTGTTTGGTTTTTTTAAAGATTTTATTTACTTATTTGACAGAGAGAGAGAGCACCCACAGGGAGAGCTGCAGGCAGAGGGAGAGGGAGAAACAGGCTCCATGCAGAGTAAGGAGCCCTATGGGGGGCTCGATCCCAAGATTCTGAGATAATGACCTGAGCTGAAGGCAGATGCTTACTCAACTGAGACACCCACGGACACTATTCGACTGTTTGTACTCACAGGGCATATATATGTCCCCTAAAATCAATAAATATTTATTGAGCACCTAATATTGGATCACACACTGTTCTGGGTTCTCAGATGGTGATAAGAAAAACAGCAATAAAAAAACAAAGCTTCTGCTCTTATGGAATTTATATCATCATAATAAATAAATGAATAGATACCTA
The DNA here is from genome assembly GCA_002007465.1 of Ailurus styani. Classification (NCBI taxonomy): domain Eukaryota; kingdom Metazoa; phylum Chordata; class Mammalia; order Carnivora; family Ailuridae; genus Ailurus; species Ailurus styani. The sequence continues at coordinate 1,470,534 of LNAC01000174.1, read as the reverse complement.
ATATATGAAGTACAAATAAGTACAATGAAGAAAGATAGAGCAGAATAAGATGATAGATCATAACAGTATTAAGGGAATGCATTTCTTTTGAAATGACATGTAAGCGAAGACATAAAAGACGCAATGAAATTCACTATGCGGTCCACGGATAGAGTGCAGCTGGAAGAGAAAACTGCAAGTACAAAAGTCTTCAGTTAAAAGAAGGGTTGTAAACTCAAGGAACAATGTGGAAGCCAGTGTGGCTAGGGCAGTATGTTGGTTGTGGGGTAGGATGGGATTGGAAAGCAGGTAAGGTTGTAGGAGGAGTAGGGAACCACACCACGTGGAAGGCTAATGCATGGATTTGGAACTTTCCTCTCAGACAAGAATGGTTTTGTGCAGAGGCTCACATGACCTGACTTCAAACTACCCCCTCTTACTTCTGTGTGAAGAATAGCTTGGGATGTTGGCACAGAAGCAGGGAAGCCAGTAGGAAAATATTACACCAATACTGACAAGCAGTAAGAGTGTCTGGACTAGGGTTGTATTGCTGAAACTGGTGAGAAGGGGTCTGTTTGAGATGTTTTCAAGGTAGGGATTATAAGACTTGCTGGTATAATAGATGGCATGTGAGCGAATAAGAGGGGTCATGGACAAGTCCAATCTTGGAAGTTGAGAAACTGGAAGAATGGAGATGCTTATTTATTAAAATGGGGAGGACTGTGGAAGGAGGTGGTTCTGGTGGTTGTGTAAATCTATGGGTTTGGGGTAAGTTAGCTCTGTGGTTGCTTATTAGATACCTAAATGCAGGCATCTAGAAGGCAGTTAGGTATAGGACACTGCAGTTCAGTTCAGGGATTGATCCAAGCCAGATATATGAACTTGAGAGTCATTAGGGAGTTGATTACATTTAAAGACAGTACAAGGTCATCTAGGGAACAAATAGAGAAGTTGAATTTTTGAGGCAAATATTAAGGGACTACAGCATCAAAGAAGGGAAGATGAAAAAACCAGAGAAGATTGTGTAGGAGTAGACAAGGAAGTGGGAAGAAAATCCAGAGTCTAGTGCATGGGGGGCTAAGAAAAGGAAGTATTGCAAGAGGAGGGCATGTTCAACTACACAAAACTTGCTAATAGGCTCAATGAGGGCTAAGAAAAGATCAAGTCATGGGTAACTTCTTTTAGGGACACTTTGGTAGATTAGGGACTAGGAAACTGGAATACATGTAAGAATGAACAAGTTTTTGAAACTGTAGAAAATAGTTTATAATCTATTGCTGGAGAGCATCACTCTCTAATCGGACTGTCTGAATCTAAATCTTGGCCCCATCTTTTATCTGTGGAGTAAACCTTGGGTGATTTAGAAATGCCACAGCAACTCAGTTTGCTCTTCTGTACAATGAAGATAATCCTTACTTCATAGAATTGTTCTGGGGACCAAATGAATTAATACCTGTGTACTGTGATATTAGAACAGAATTCTCCCTTTCTTAATTTTCACTCATGTGATATGCTAATAACTATCAAGTAACTGAAGTGAGAATGACCTCCTTCCAGTCCATACATGCGGATTATGAAGGAAATAGCTACAGAACCTTTATGTCCAGGATGTAGAACAGATAGGGAGAAGAGATTGGTGAGAGGATTGGGGAAATGATCTCTTTGGAGAGGGCTGGCCCATTGCTGCGAGTTTTCCTCCTTCCACCGTCAAGAGCTGCCACTTTCCCAGTCCAGGCCTAATGAGGGGACTTTAAGGCCCCACTCTAGGACCTTTGAAATATGTTTTCTGCAGTTGAGAGACGGGGAGAATGGGTATTTGAAAGCTATGTGGATGAATGGTAGGCCACCGTGAGGCCTCAACCATGAGGGTATGGAGGGCCAACAAGGAACAAGCTCTCAATTTCTGTGGCAGAGACAGTAGGCATAATTATTGGGACAGGCAGTTGCACCCAAGTATTGGCAGAAGGGCCTCATGGTCAAGTCTTCTGGATCAGGAGTGGGCACAGGGTCCTCCAGGGATAGGGATGAAAGAACTGCAGAAAAAGAGACAGATAGCAAACTACCAGATGCTGGAGGCCAAGGAGGAAATAGGCAAGGAAGTCCAGGCTGCAGGGATAGGATCAGCAGGGGAAGGAACCTGAAGGGAGGCAGAGTCCCACAACGGTTCTGAAGAGCCTGTCCAGGGAAGACAGTGTCAGCTCTGCCCATTTGCCAGATTCGGAAAAGACAAATACACCAGCCAAGTAGGAACTGTCCTGCTCTGTAATCTTTCTGCCTTTTCATCTTCTACTTGGAGGGAAGCAAACAGCAACCAGAGTGTGGGAAGAGGGTAATGGTAAGAGGTTGAAACTGGCTTTCCATTGCATTCTGACCGGAAGCTAGTTGGAAGTTGTAATTTTAAAGCCAAATCACCATCTGAAAACAGGAGTCAATTACTCCAGTGAATAAAGTTAAATGGGATGATGAAAGACAAAAGCTGCATTTGTTCACAATCCAAGGTTTACACTGACTGGTAGAACTCATATACATGCAAAGCTCTTAGACTAGTACCTGGCATGGAGCAAGACTCAATAAGGTGAGCGATTATTTTTGTCTCTTATTAGAGGATCTCCAGAGGGATCTCCAGTTAACTTTCATGGCTCTCTGTGTAATTTCCTCCAACCTTTAGCAATTCTTGAAACCAAAACCTACACTATTTGTATTTTGGGGCACCAAGTGGAGATTATTCTTCTCTGAGCTGATTGGTTTAGTGAATGCCTGAAAGTTTGTGATTTCCTACTTTCTAGTAGACTAGGGGACACTTTGATGATTAAAAAATACCATTAGAGACCTGCCTTAGAAGAAAAACAAAAGATAGCAGCCTCAGGATACAAAGGCCTCATCAAAGAAGCAGCATTGTTCATCGTGAGTTGAAAAGCCTTTTAGAAAAGCAAAGGGGATCATTGCACCTCCTAGAAGAAGAGAGCTACCCAGGCACAAATGACTTCGGTGGAATCAAGCAGAGGCAAAAATAGGAAGCAAGTGAAATATGTACTTGGCTTTTCTGAATCTAGAGTTTCATTTTATTTTTTTCTTTCCGCACTTCTTACATCTTCCTCTGCTCTCTCCAGGCCTCCAAGGTGAGTATTATGAACTTGCTCTTATCAAGGAGGAGCATCATGAAATATATTAATTTCACATAAGATTGTTAAGGACATAATGAATTACTATTCTCAGGAAATTATTTTTTAAGGGGGAGTGGTGAAAAACAATACTTAACTCAAGATGAACTCCAACGTAACCTCCGTGTAAAAGAAATATTTTGGTTGTACAGATAAGACCATCCAGATCTCTCTCAACTCACACCATATAAATAATTGCCTGCTGATATCAATATCATTGTAGGATCTGTTGTGACTTAAAGAACAGACGACCATAATGGAGTCCCAAACAGAACTAGAAGAAATTTCTATGATTGGAGAGTTTATGAGCCACTGTTTAGCCATTTGATTATATTTAACATATTTTCCCACTCTTGATAAGAAAAGTAAATACAGGGGCACTTGGGTGGCTCAGTGGATTAAAGCCTCTGCCTTCGGCTCAGGTCATGATCTCAGGGTCCTGGGATCGAGGCCCGCATCGGGCTCTCTGCTCAGCAGGGAGCCTGCTTCCTCCTCTCTCTCTGCCTGCCTCTCTGCCTACTTGTGATCTCTCTCTCTGTCAAATAAATAAATAAAATCTTTAAAAAAAAGTAAATACAGAGACTTCATTTGTACTCATAATCCACTTCCAGATTTCATTCCAAAGTTTGAAGAAAAACTGAGCAGTGAAAATGTTCCATTTATAGCACATTTATAACCAGACTATAAGCTCCCCAAAGACAAGATATTATCAATCTATGCACACGAGCCTCAACACATCATGGGAATTCAGTGAATATTTGCTGGCTACGTTTACTTCTTCCTGACAGTGAGATGTTCTTGAAAAGCTTCCCACAGATGACCCTTGAGCTAGGCAAGAGGAGCATTTGTGACTGTGGTGGGCCCATAGTCTTAAGAAGATGCATTTGAGTTATATAGAGAGAGACCTAGGTTCTAAACTTGATGAGTTATTTAACTTCTCTCTGTCTTGGTTTTTTTCTCTGTAGATTCAGAGCACTTATACTTATCTTTTAAAGTTGTAGCACTAAATGAGAGCATGCATTTAGAGCTTGGTGCCTAGCATACAGTAGATATTCACAAATGGTAGCTTATGGGAATGTAATCTTTTAATAGTATTAGTAGGTGTAGAAACTGAATATACCCAGTGTTACTCTTGTAAGAGGCCAGGGAATGTTGGGTTTGAGCTTTTCAGGCTGAGTAGGAGTAAACTTGGAGAAGAAGGAAGTTTCATGGAAAGGAAACGTATGCACAATTCAAACCAATTTCACTCTAACAACTAATTATTTAGAAACCACTATGTGCCAGGCACTGTTCTAGGTGCTAGTGGTTCAGCAGAGAACAAAACTGCGCTAAATCTTGTGATCATGTAGTTTATAATCTAGTGGAGTTGGGGGAGACAGAAATAAATAAGGAAAATAAGGAGTAGATTAAAGGGTGAGAGTATCTTTGAACATGAGGGAGAAAATAAAGGGAATAGTGAGTGCTGGGAGTAGGGAAAATTCTGTAACTTTCAGTAGAGTGGGAAAGGCCTCCCTGAGAAGGTTACATCTGAATAAAGAACTGATGAAATTGAGAAGTGAATCATGAGGGTATCTGGGAAAAGAGGTAACAACACATGTGAAGTATGTCCTCTAAAATTCATGCACTAAAGCCCTAACCCCAGCGTGACTGTATTTGGAGACAGGACCTACAAGGAGGTAATTATGGTTAAATGAGGTCGTAACGGTGTGGTCCTAATCCAAAAGGACTAGTGTCCTTGTAAGAAGAGGATGAGACACCAGGAGTGTATGGACAGAGAGGAAAAGCCATGTGAGGACCTAGTGAGAAGACAGCCATCTGTAAGCCAAGTAGAGAGTTTTCACAGGGACCAACCCTGCCAGCACCTTGATCTTGGACTTTGAGCCTCGAGAACTGTGAGAAAAAATATTTTTCTGTAATTCAAGCCACTCAGTCTGTAGTACTTTGTTATGGCAGCCTGAGCTTACGAGGATGAAGATAGGCTGAAGAGCAGACAGTCAGTGTGGCTAAAACAGATTAATCTGAAGGGAAAGTGGTAAGAGATCCAGAGCTGAGTGATAAGAGAGCAAGGAAGAGGGGAGAGTGGCAGAAGAACGAGCCCCTTGTGGGCATTGTAATGCCTTCCACAGATAAAGGGAAGCCATTGAATGGATTAAAAAAGGGAAGCGATAGTCTCTGGCTGCTGTGAAGATATGGACACTGGAAGCACTTAGTTTGCTAAGCAACTTGGTCTGAACAGCCTAGTAGTGTACCTGAACATATCACGTGGAATGGGAAGTGATGGATGAAGCTTTGAGGGGTAGAAGGTCATGTTGTGAAAGTCTTCTATGTCCCTGGAATTCAGTCTTTCGAGGTTGGGGTACAGTGAATTTTAATCCTGAAAGTATCTTCAAAAGTAGTATTTTAGTACACACTTTGGACATGGGCTGTTTTAGGTACTAGTGATGCCTTAGGGAAGAGAAATAAGTTCAAAAGATATAGGTGCTATTTATTTGAAGAGACAGAAGGTACACTTAGAAAAACTATTAACAAGAATAATGGAATAACCTATGGTTTATTTGGCCTTATGGATTGGGTCAAATGGGACTGTTCACTGGGAGGTAAATATTCCAATACTTGCCCATTTCTCTTATTTCCCCAGTCACATGGTTAAATCTAAAGGAACCTAAGTGAAAGCAAATTGGAGGAAGTCACGTGAGCTAAGAAAAACATTTTATACAAAAGCAATATTAACAAAAAGACTTAGCTGGCAAAAATGTGGCAGTGCACCTAACAATACGTTAGGTATAAAAAAGGAAACTTAACAGAATAATTACCAACACATACAGTTTTAGCATCACAATCACAGATACAATGAAATCATAACAATTATGAACACATTTAGATAGTTGATGAAGTTGACAGAGTAACATGGGACTAGAAGTACCTTTTTAGAATTTCCAGGAGAGATTATATAGATGCCTTTCATTGGAAAAACGAAGAACAAGCCCAATTTACACAAAGCTCTTGTCACATTCATGTTCTGGGTGGTAGTATTAGCACTGTCTGAGATGTCAACAACATGAATAATTTATTTTTAATTATTTCTTATTTAAGACAATTTTAAACATTCAGAAAATGCTGAGGCAGTGCCAATGAGTAGTAAATTTCTTGGATAGGGAGCACTGTGGAGCCTCTAGAATTGGACTAACTCAGCTCTGCCGTTATTCATGGAGTGGCCTTGGGAAGGTTAGTTAATCTCCCCAAGACTCAGCTTCCTCATCTGTAAAATGAGGAAAAGAAGGGAAAGTGCCTCACCTCATAGTGTTGTTGGGAAGGTGAAATTAGAGAGTACTTGTAAAATAGGTAACATGGAACCTGGTGTATAGAAATTGAGCAATAAATGAAGGTTATTATTATTAACTGGGGTGGGAAAAATAAATTTCTCAACTTGAAATGGTGGTTAAACTTCCCTCGAAGTTCGATGATAAAACTGAGTCATTCAACTCTTTATGCAGTTTCAGTGATGAACTCATTAGCTTGATCCCTTGTCTTCAGATGAGAAAATGCATCAAATGGCCATTGGAATGGGGTAGGGGCTTAGTAAAGACCCTTTAATTATCTACTATCTTAAAATATGTCTCCTTAACTTTGCAGACAAGGCCCTTGGTTTATATCCTATGTTTCTCCTGTCCCTATAAATTGTCTTATTGCCTCTAAAAAGAAAACTACAGATCAGGTAACTTTAATGAAAGCAGAGCTCTGCCTATCTGGGCAGGTCCCATCGTCAGTGGAATTCGGTATATAGCAGAAATGTGTGGAACAATCTTTAATTCTGGGTTTGCTCTAGGAGTACCATAATTAGTATTTGAAAGCACATGTTAGGAAGAAGAATAATAATAACAGCTAACATTTATTGGATGCCAGCCACCGTTTTAATGGCTTTATATGCATTAATATCACTTGCATTTTTACAAATGATGATGGCACCATTATCATCCCTATTATGTAGATGAAAAGTAAGCCATGCATATTTCTCTTTTTCCTTGATCTTGGAGCACCCCTTCCCCGTACTGTGATTAGGGAAGAATACTTGGATTCCAAATCCTTCATCAGTAGACCCTGACTTCTAAGAGATATTTATCTTTCATAAGTAACAGCCTGGGCTAAAACTCTTTCTTCCTTTTTCCACATTTCTGCTGCACTCCCGGGTCAGGCAGAGTTCCTTTCTCCTGCCACCTGAGAGGCAGGAAGTCACCACGCACTGACTGGGACTGCCGCAGTCCTGCTTTTCATTTACCCCATTCAGTCCTATACTGCCTGATGCCCTTTCCACCGCTACTCCTCCTTTTTTTTTTTTTTTAATCAGCCTAGGCTTTCTAGAAATAAAGGTGTTCTACTCTGCTTCCTCAGTCTCTCTATATTATTTAAATTTTTTTTATTTTTTAAAGATTTTATTTATTTATTTGACAGGGAGAGAGATCACAAGTAGTTAGAGAGGAAGGCAGAGGGAGAGGGGGAAGCAGGCTCCCTATCGAGCAGGGAGCCCAATGAGGGGCTAGATCCCAGAACTCTGAGATCATGACCTGAGCCAAAGGCAGACGCTTAACCATCTGAGCCACCCAGGCACCCCAGTCTCTCTGCGTTATCTTACTACTGCTGTTAACAACTACATAATTAAGTCATGGCTACTATTTTCTGAATGTTTTCTATGTGCCACATGTTTCTCATGAGAAAACGTTATCTTAGAGAGGTTTCTAAAGTAGGTAGTAGAACCAGGTTGGAACTCTGAACTTTCCAGCTTTTACTCTTTCTCCTACATCAGTGTTTCCCAGACAGTGAGATGTCAGTAGGTGTTATTGGAAAGTGCTCTCTATAATTAATCCAGTTTGGGAAGTATCCTTTTTGGGGAGATGCGCAGGGCATAGTATTGCATTAGAAGTTTTAAGAAGTTCTGCAAAAACAAGCATGTTTACTTTGTTCAATCCAGCACATCTCAAACTTATTTGACTCCAAACTACTATTTTAGAGAAATTTCCAGTATCATGTAGCTCCTTGCAAAGCCATTGAAAAACACTGAATTGTGTCAACACTCCCTATCTGTTTCAAAGACAACCTTCTGAGAGGGAGGAAAGTATATACCATAGGTGCTTATAGGAGGGGAAGTAACTGCAGAAAACACAAGGGTGAGGCAGGAGAGGAAAGAATTGCAAAAGCCAGTGTCACCTACTTAATATATTTTGTTTGGTATTGGTCCTGATCTGAGCATTCAGAAGCCCAGGCAAAATAGCATTGTCATATTTGATCACATATCTTGCAGTGATGATTTCTCCATAACCTAGCTTTAAGCTGAAAGGTTATCACTAAAAATGAGAGTGTTTCACATCCTACGTCCTACTATTTTTTTTTTATCCTATGTCCTACTATTTAACAGAGATCAGGTTTTAGAACATAAAAGTCTTAATTCAACAATTCATTAGGATTCTGCACCAGAAATTGCATGAGGTAACTCTGATATCTTCAAGAAATATTTTCACTGTTTCCTTAAGAGTCCTTCTTCTTAATTTTCAAAATATGGGGATATGTAACTTACAATTATTGTTTACTCTCACTCCTTCTTATTGACACATTTTCTGTTAACATTTATGCTCAGGTGTTAGGTTGTTTTTGTACTTATAAACTTGATTGTTGAAAAATTGAGTTCAGCTATTTTTCTATTTTCTTTATGAACCACTAATAAATTATTTGCGGGATTGAAATTAGAAAGGAAAAACTCCTACACCTTGTCTGGCTAGTAAATCAGATCGTCTCTTAAGATGTACTATTATGCCCAGTCTTGGTTCCTGTTTAATTTTGGAGCTGTTTGGATTGAATTAGTGTATTGGTGCTAATAAATGTTAGAACAAGCTGGGGTTGACTTACAGTGCTGTAGTCAATGTCCAGGCAAGCCAACTCTGTATTTGTAATGAGGAATTTGGGGGCACATATGTGACAATTTTTAATACTTTGTGGTTTTTACACTCAATTAAATATTTGGTTATTTGGTTCAAATTTTTTGGTAACACATATTCATGTTATCAAGCTGCAAATGTACCTACAGTAAGCTCATCCCACTAAACTGCCCTTTTTCTTTCAGTAAAGTTGCATTAATACTTAACGGATTGGACAGACTCAGAATATGAGCAAATTTGCACATTTCCGGAGTATGTACACACTACTGTCAAGGTCAAACATAATTAGAACCCTGAGGCCAGCACCACTGTGTGGATGTCATTGCTAAATAAGCCTGAACGTGTCACATGTGTGGTATGCTCCATTCATGCTATACTTGTGACTGCTGAAAAGAATTACACATTTTCTGCTCACACTAAATTTGCAACTTTGAAGCAAGAACAGAAGTTATAAATAAAACGAGTTTATTTCATATCTTAGAATGAGTAAAAATATATTTTAAATCAATAAAATTTAAAAAGAATGTGTTAGGTACCTACCATGTGCAAGGTATTACACCAGAAATTGTAGGAGTTACAAACACAAATAAAAAAGGAAACTTTCATCCAAAAAAAGAATCCACTCCTGGGAGTGTGCTATACCCAAGAAGAGGACAAGCCATTCATAGAAAAAGGCATCCTTTCAGCTGGGCCTTAAATGATTGTGATGGGTAGAAATTGGGAGTGGAGGGAAAAGTGCTAGAAATGAAGAAACATGGTGAATCTGGGGAAAAGTGAGTGGTGTGTGGCCTCCTCTGGGGCAACCAATTCAATTACCTCATGCCTAGTATTTCTGATTTTAAGAAATAGGTACCTGTTATTAAATAATTGCTATTGACCTGTTATCATGGTGAGTCCTGCACATGCTCTTATACAATCCTCATGAGGACCTTAATGAAGTACCTATAGTAAATATCCCCATTTTATAGAAGACCTTGAGTCATGGAAAGAAATAACTTCCCCTGAGTCACACAGCTAGTCTCTTGGTGAGTCGGGATAAGGATCTCAATGGTGCAACACATGCCACCATCTTCACACAGCACAGTGAGGCTTTTCTTTCCTACTTATCCAAAGGTCACACAGAGCTCTGTATTCTTCCAGGGTTGGACTTCAGCATACAGCTCCAGGACGCTAAGAGATAATCTCCATTTCATTCAACACAGGATAAAGTGACATTCTAAAACACCAAACAAATCATGGAAAGAGGTTCAGGACTCTTCTGAGAGTGCTCTATGGTGAGCATGGGCCTTAACAGGGTTAAAGGTAGGCTCTGTAAGCCTGTCTGGGACAAAAGCGATAGAAGTGGAAAAACGTAAAATTAAAGTTATCTCTCCAGGTAACTTAGCCCTCTCATCTCATAAAATTTTCTATCTTGTTTGACCATTATAACTTGGGATTTTCATTTTTACTTTTTGAATGCCTGGACTATTTTTACAGAATAGCAGATGGAGCAGAAAGGATGTCCTGGAAACTAGTGACAAATGGGTTTTTACTCCCATTGGCAGTGTTGGGGGGAACACCCTCTCCTAGGCTTTGACACCAGGCTTGGGGGCAAGTGCCTACTATAGACGTTCCCTGCTCCCTCAGGCGGCCCGAAGCATGGGCCTACAGCAGACGCCTGATGGCACAGCCATTTGCAATGGCTCCCATTGCCCTGGATATGGATTTCCAAATACAGTTGCACAGCAGGTGAGAGGTTTTATTTCAAATTCACAATGGCTACATTCATTGTTGCTGATGATGTTACCCACTTCGCAGTGTTATTGTGAGGATTAAGTGAGCCAATATCTGCAAAAAGTTTGAAATATTGCCTTAGACACTGAAAAAAATTGTTAGCTATTATTACCATAAAAGAATTATCAAAGAATAATTTTGAATTCTGTAACTAACAAGTCATTACTAAAAGATAGAACTAAACAGTTTCTTCAAGTTAAGGGGAGGATACAAAACGTGCTTATAATGTACTCACTTCCCTTGTGAGCATCTAACTGCCCGTACACACCTTGTATTTCTGGTTCTGTTGGCCTCTAACTGTACATTTCCCTCTTTAGAACTTGCTTCTAGTTCTAAACTTCTCCTAGGTTTTATCTCTTAGGAAAATTTACCAGTCCCTATATTTATCTAAGGGTCTTGCCTAAGCATTTGCTGACAGAAATAAATGGAGCTTAATTTTCAAATAAAAGAATAAACCTCAGCTCTGGTGCCTGAAAATCTTTGGCAGATAAGTCCTATGCTCATTTGGTTTTACCCATAACTAGACATATGTTGGACTTAAAAGCTGGGTTAGTTTCATCAGTGGGAGGTTAAGTCTTCAGCTTCTCCAAACAGAAACCTCCGTCTAAATACCAATGATTCCTTTTTGCCTGATGACTTTGTAGCTGATTAGTGACTATCGATCAACATATTACTTTTCTTAATCTATGTCCACTCGATAGGAACTTCCCTGGAGATAAAGTCCTATATTAGAGAAGATTCTCTAAAGAAGGGAATTTCACTTACTATGAGGAACCAATAAGATAGACATTTTGATGGCAATGGAAACTTATCACTCTTCAAATGTAAAGAACTGAAAAAAAATTATATTGAGCACACTGGTGAGATTTCAATAGACATTATAAAATCAATTGCAAGGCTGATTTATCATGTATTATATTTGAGAAGAAAAATATTAAAAATTTTAAGATGAAAAGAATTAATTTACTAGATTCTTTTCTCTGACTGTCATAGTAAATTGCTAGGGATGAAGACAGTAGGCAATATTATATACCATTGAAGCTAACAAGAACGAGGAAGGAGCCAACATTTGGTCATCTGCTAACATCACTATAAATACATAATAGGAAGACTCTGTATCCAAATTTCACTTCAAAAGAGAAAAATTCATTGATTTTGTTGATATTTTTAAAAATGTTTCTCCTTCTAAGAACTACACCGAGAAGCAATCAGTATTTTAGTCTCTACACGTGGATTTTATGGAGAACCTCCCAGAGAGATGATATCAAGTTGCATCTTAACGAAGTAAGCAAAAATATTTCTAAATTCATCTCAGAAGCCAAGGTGTAGAATGCTTGGTAAAATATATAGACAGCAAATGGTAATTCATAACCAAGCTAGAGGGAAAATAATTGAACAACGGCATATGTTCCTCTTAAGCCATGCCCTCTTTAGGAAGTCATTGAGATGGGGGTGTCAGTGTTGGTATTTCTGTTGAATTTATTCAGTTTGCCCTTCCAGGCTTATTCTCTATCCTTCTCTTCCTGTTCAGAATGGAGAGAAGATGCTAACAGGACTGTCTAATCCTCTGGCTTCTAGTTGAGCTTTAGCCAATAGTGATTTCCAGCAAGAGATCGAAGGGAAGGAAGAGAGAGATGGAGTATTTTTTCCCAGATTCTAGCTCTACTGGGTTGCAGTCTGGGATGCAACCCTCACTAAATTCATAGTACCCATGGTCCCTCAGCACATAGATCTGTCTCAGGATTCCAATAATTATTATCTCTGCTTGACCCTTCTAATGACCCTCCATGGTTACTAAGCCAGGGACACTGCACTGTTTCTTGTTGCTTCTCATAAACTCTATCCTCATTTTTGTAAATGGCTCTTTCACTAACTCTCCTCAAATTATCCGATTTGAGTGTTCCAAAAATATTTAGATACTGATTCATACAGGATAAAAATATTACTAGACAAGGAAAGTAAGTGAAAGCAGACATTCCATACTTAAACAATAAAGATATAGCAAGATATGGGTATGATGAGAATTAGTTGAATATGTCAGACAAAAAGAACCTAAAAAATCAGGCCAGATAATAATAATAATAATAATAATAATAATAATAATAATCAGTGCACTACATTTGTCCCCATATCTGATTGGCAGAAATCTTGAGCAGGAGAAAATATGAGTGTCAGGTATCTGCAGAAGATAAATGAGTTTCCAAGATTAAATTCCTTTAAAACTTAAGCGGAGATGAAATATAAGAGATCTGGTTCTGAGCGTTGGTCAGAGGATGGCAAAGCAGTAAGCAGTACCAGCCTAATAGAATTCAACATTTTAGTGAAAGTGAAAGGAACTAAAAATAACCACCAGGAGAGTGCTTAATGATGGAAAACAAACAAACAGAAAAACCTGACATAAGATTTAAAACATTTTTTAATAAAGTACTCATTAATATTCCAGGGGAAACCATTAGATCACTTAAAAGCACCACAATGTGTTTCCAAGAAAATAACTTGACCACAAGCCCTCCATGACCAAGTGGCAAAACTATACACTTGAATGAAGAAAACAAACAAAAAGTTAAGACTTTTTTTTTCCAAAATGAAGAAATTGTGAAAGAAAATTAAGGAACCTAGTAAAAGTCAAAAGTGAAGTGTAAAAAATTAAACCAAAAATAATTTGAGAGGTACTTGCAAAGAATTTTTTAGCACTTAATTAAGTTAAATGAGTTATTGGAAAGTCAAAAAAAAAAAAGGAAATAAACTGGGGAACAAATGTGATCACTGAAGGCACATTCACTGTAGAAAAGGAAACTCAGTTGAAGATCATTTTACAAGACACAGAAGAGTTAGAGAACCACGTGTAAGTTCAGCTCATTAAATGTATTGTATAAAAGTAATATAAATAAGTCACCTTCCATGACCAAAATTTAAAGCACTGAAGGTAGCGTACTGGTGGCTAAAGTATGTAATGTATTACTTTAATGACCAATGTGCTGTCAATGTGATTCCCATGCTAAGCATTTAAGAGGGATCAACAGATTAGAGCAGTGTTTCTATGCCAGGCAAGCTGTTGGCAATGGCTATAAATTGCAGGACACTAACACCCTATTGAGAATAATGCGTTGGTGGAAAGGTAACATTTTTCTGTAAGGCAAAATCTGGTCTGTTTCATCTGTTGGGTATTTTTCAGCTTAAGTAAATATCAAGCAGGACCAAAATGAAAAAAGAGAAATAGAACAATGGAATAGAATTTGTTAGCTGGCCACACTAGACCTAGCACTGTGGTAGGGATTTTAACACATCCATTAAATACTAACAGTGTTCTGAGGTTAAGAATTATTGTCTCCATTTTACAGAAAGGAACAGGGCCACATAACCACATCACTAACTGGCTAAGTTTGAATTGCCATGGAGAAGTAGAATCCAGACTCCTGCCCAGGTCTGTCTGGTTCTAAGTACCCTGTTTGTTTCGGTAAATTCATTTAGACTCCTTAAAAATTCTTAACAGATATTTATCAGAGATTTTAGGTTTTAAAAGATTGAAGAGCAGTCTTACTTGGACAGTGTTTCATGAAGATAAGGAGTTGATTCAAAAATAAGAAAGAGAAAAGGACAGGAACTATCAGACATTTCTATGGCTGGGAATCATTAACAGTGTTTGCTAGGCAGAATTCTAAGATGGTTCAGGATTTCCTGCCTCTCATGTGCATACCCTGAATAATTCTAGTGACTACGAATATGATCAGTCTGACCCTTACAAGTAGTTTATGCCACATGGTACAGTTGACTTTAAGAAAGGGAGATCACCCATGTGATCTTAACATAATCAGTTGGAACCTTAAAAAGCGGAGCTTTCTCTCGGGCTGGTCACAAGAGGGAGAGCCTTCTTTGACTTGTGGCCTGGAAGAAAGCAAACACTCAAAACGTTTGAACTCTGAGAGGGGAAGCCCCTAGAAGCTGAAGGGGTGCCAAACTGACAGCTAGCAGGAAACGAATTCTGCCATCAGTCCTTGTACTTGAAGAGAAGCTCAATCCAGATGAGAACCACAGCCCTGAGATGATAGTTTGTTTTCAGCCTTGTAAGATCCTGAGTAAGAATCCAGTCACACTGTGCCAGGATTTCTGACCCACAGAACTGTGTGCTAATCAATTGTTCAAAGCTGCTAATTTGTGATATACTATCCTGCAGCTTTAGGAAGTTAAGGCACAACAAAAACAACTCCTGGGAATTGTCTTACTTGACATTTTTACAAAAGTTCAGGTGACTGAACAGTAAAATTACAGGAAGATTTTGCATATAGCAAAAGTTTGATATGTGGTGAATACACTGAATGGTGACTGAGTTATGTGGACTGTGTGAAATGGCAGAAGTTTCAGTTGGGGCTTCAGGCAAGGCATTTCAGGAACGATTAATCTTGATGATATTTTCAAGATAATAGATGGGTCTCAACCAGCAGTTAAGATTCATTAAAGAGCTACAGTGTACATTTTCATTGTTCTCTGTAGACATGGGCTCAACATGATGCTGTTGAGCAACAACATTTCTGAGTATCCTCAGGAAGTGTGGTGGAAACTAGAATCAAAGGTCTGGAAAAAAACATGGTTAATCCTTGCCCTTGATAATGTGAAGTTACCCTTCTTAAACATCAGGAAATGCTTAAGTGATAGACCAGGTCCCCAGATGAGAAACTAAAATGAGCAATAATCCAAACTTTCTTCAGAAGAACAGTTTACAACTATGCCCTTGATCTGGAGACTTAGAGATTGAGAAAGTAGTCTCAAAACTAAAAAAAAAAAAAAAAAAGAACTTCAGAAAAGGTGTGTTGGTAACAATCTGAGAGGCCAGTTAGTAGGAGACATTGCTTCTTTCCCTTCGGTGTATTTCGTCCATGTCCCAGAAGTTAGGTTAGTATAACACTCCTGACCATTCTATCCCCTTTGGTCACCTTTGGGAAAGCAGAGAAAGTTATCGGGTTGGTAAGATTGACGTGATATACTGGGCATGCTTGAATCAGCTGCTCTTTTTCTCTCTTAAGAATAAGCCTGACCAAAGAGAGCACATTTTCTCCTCTGCATGTCTCTGAGTAGATAAAGCTGTTTTATTCTGCGGCTTAGGATGAGGAGGTCTAAACCTCCCCAAAATATAAGCCATAAACTTTACCCTAGCCTTTTTTGGAGTAATAAAGGTGTGGTTTTGTTCCAGAAATCATATTTTTTTTCCTGTTATTTTTCCACTGGTTTAATTTACTGTGTGGTAGGGAAAGAATACTTTTATTAGGTGTCCTCAAAGACCCTGACAAGGAGCACAAGGTAGTTCTTTCAAATATTACAAAAAGCAATTGTAAAACTTGAAGCTTAAAACATAGGGTTTTTTTTTTCAAAATTGATAGTAATTTGATAGTATATTGATAGTATTGATAGTATATTTAAGAAATTTTTTACTTTAAGAAGTGTACAGGATGAAATTACAAAGGACATCAAGGAATGTTTAACAAATCTAATTATTATAAATTTAAAAAGAATTAAAGTCATGAATACATCCCCACATTTCTAAAGTCATAAAATGGGGTTCTTATATCACTTTACATAGTATCCTTGGTATAATTTGATTCATCTGCTGATTGTTCATCCAATAGTCTAAACCCATGCAGCATTTTTAATATTTGCAAAAATTTCCAGCATTGGAAATATTTCTAATGTCAATATATAAAGCATAATATATATTATATATAAATCACTTGTAATATATATTAAAAATATCACATATATAAATTATATATTATATATAAATCACCCATAAGCCTCAATAAGATTTATAATCCTAGTTCTCGTGTGTATTTTTCTCTATTCACTACTGACTTTATAACCCCAAGTTTTTAGTTACTAAATTCTTCATACAGAATGTCAATTTTGCTTTTATTGATTCTTCTAGGAATTGTTAGTGCTTCTAGGAGCACTTTAACCAGTGGAAATGCATGACAAACAGTAATTAAACTTTTAAACACAAATCTCCCTAACAAGACAGTGACAAAAGATCTAAAATGAGGGCCTTGATTAATTTGTTAGGTTAGACACCTCATTGTCATAGTTCCCTGGACTCAGGAATGAAAAAGAACCGTGTTGCTTTTGTCTAGAAAATACAGTTTAAAACCTGTCACTTTTCTCTTTGCAGGAATTTAAGGAGTCAAAGGCAATGTATTGGACAATTCCAAAGGACTCTATTACCCTTTTATCTGGATCTCTTCAGCATTTTTGAAAGTATTCTGCAATTTGTTATAGCATTTACATTGATGGTTTATTTCATGGGATTCCATCATATTATTTGTATATTAACTTCCCAATTTGAGTATAAGATGAAGATATACATTTCTTTTATTTATGTTTATTAAAGCACAACCCCTTTGTGCACAAATGTTTTGTTTAATGAGTAAATAAAGTTCCCAGAGTAGGTCCCACCAGAAACTACATGGCTGTGACTCAAACTGGGGTCAGACCTGTAGTATCTATGGTGGTTGAATTTGCCTACACAACCGTGGGATA
This sequence comes from Ailurus styani, assembly GCA_002007465.1. Taxonomy (NCBI): domain Eukaryota; kingdom Metazoa; phylum Chordata; class Mammalia; order Carnivora; family Ailuridae; genus Ailurus; species Ailurus styani. The sequence goes on along the minus strand of LNAC01000174.1, from coordinate 1,453,169 downwards.
CTACTTTGTGATGTTTAGGGGCTACTGTGTTATCAGTGACTTAGGGATCCTAGTTCAAGAAACAAGTCACTTTATCCTTGGCATAGCTATAGCGATAACATAAAATCATTATTACAAAAAACAGTAAAATGAAGGTATAATTTACTGTTAGAAGGATGCAATTGGAATAAATGTTTATGGAAGAAAACTGAGGGAAACAAGTGAGGTTGAGGATTGCAAAGACAGGTAGAAAATACAGTCATGTTTGTGCTCGAATCAGAACTTAATCAGTTGTGAATGTAAAATGAGTGCTTCTAGCAGTCACACTCTTCTTATCGCACCCACTTTACCGTGAAGAAATGAGCTATGGAATTCTTTATACCAATGTACTTCATTGGTCATATAGTAGTTTCCTGTTGCTGCTATAGAAAATTACCACAAATTTAGTAGGTTAAGACAACATAAATTTATTATTTTATAGTTTTGGATGTCAGAAATCCAAAATGGGTTGGCAAGGGGTGGCAACTTGTTTGGAAGGTGAAGTCTAGGAAACTTACTTTGGAGCTGTCTTGTCATAGCAAGTTCGATATTTTTACATTGATTTTATGTTTATATGGTAGCAGACTGAAGGCAGGACCTAACAACTCAGGAAACAACAGATGTTGGCGAGGATGCAGAGAAAGGGGGGCCCTCATACACTGTTGGTAGGAATGCAAACTGGTGCAGCCACTCTGGAAAACAGTATGGAGCTTCCTCAAAAAGTTAAAAATAGAGCTACCCTATGGCCCAGCAATTGCACTACTAGGTATTACCTAAAGGATACAAACTTAGTGATTCAAAAGGGCACATGCATCCCAATGTTTATAGCAATAATGTCCACAATAGCCAAACTATGGAAAGAGCCCAGATGTCCACTGACAAAGGAATAAAGAAGATGTGGTGTGTACACACACACACACACACACACACACACACAATGGAATATTAGTCAGTCATCAAAAAATGAAATCTTAGCATTTGCAATGACATGGATGGAACTAGAGGGTGTTATGCCAAGCAAAGTAAGTCTATCAGAGAAAGACAATTATCATATGATCTCACTCATATGTGGAATTTAAGAAACACAATAGAGGATCATAGGGGAAGGGAGGGAAAAATAAAATAAGACAAAATCAGAGGAGACAGACCATAAGAGGGTCTTAAGTATAGGAAACAAACTGAGAGCTGCTAGAGGGGAGGTGGGTGGGGGATGGGGTAATTAGATGATGGGCATTAAGGAGGGTATATGATGTAATGAGCACTGGGTGTTATATGCAACTGATGAATCAATAAATTCTACCCCTGAAACTAATAATACAGTATATGTTAACTAAATTTAATTTAGATAAACTTAAAAAAAAGCCTTTTGGAATCAAATTTTTCTCTTTTTCTCCCCTCTCAAGCCAAACCCTTAATTCTAACTAATGTTAGAACTAGATCTAGGGTGGTTCTGCTAGTATTAGAAAATTCTGCTTAAAGGAATGGAAAAGAAGAGAGACAAGGCAGGCAGGTTGGTTCCACTGTGTGGAATTTACTTGGTGTTAACACTGACTGGTTAAACAAGTTCTTATCTCTTTGACATTTTATTTTATCCATTGGGTCAATTCAGTGTTAGTATGCTAGTGTACCTCAGCTTCACTCAATTTCTCAACATTTAAGATTGATACCCTTTACCCAAATTCTGTTTTCAGATACTCATGTATATTTGGAACTTACTTAGTCTTTGATTAGAATTTCACTTGACATAATAAAGTAAGAGTTCTCTTTGTGACATACTAAACTTAATTTTAATGTAGGAACCCAGAACTTTGAACTAAACTTGATTATTTAGGTGACTAACCTTGGTAATATTATGGGAATTTTCGGTTTCATGTTTCTCTAGTTCTTGTAGTCTGCATATATTGGTTTTATCAGTATTTATTTTTATATGTATATTAGCAGCCTCCTGGTGTCTGTAAAGATTTAGAATTAATAAAGCACTTGACTTATGATCTAAAACTAATATATTTGAATACAAATTTCCATATATTTAGGGTAATAATTTTTCCAGTTTCCTTGTTTATAGGATCCTATGTGTTAGATAGATGTTAATAAAGATGTTCATTACAGTGTTTTATATGCTGGCTCAAATGTTAAAACAAACACAAAACATTCAAATAGAACCTTGGGGAATTTTCACATATGTTGTTGATAAATTGGAATACAATGTGGTTGTAAAAAGGAACTAGGCACATTTCTGTGTGTTGGTATAAAACTATATTCACATGATATAATAAAGAATTGAAAAATCAGCTTGAAAACTGAGCATTTATGATTCCATAAATTTTGCTAAAATGTATGCATATGCATGCTTAGAATAGAATCTGGAAGGAAATACACTTGTACATTGAACTGTTACTAATTAAAAATAACACTGAATGCTTATTATATGTCAGGCTCTGTTCTAAATGTTTTGTATGTATCACCTTATATAATTCCACAAGAAGCCTATGAAATATTATCTTGATTTTATAGAGGAAACCGAATCACAGAGAGATGAAATAACTTGGCAAAGACCACTTGGTTATCTAACACTATCTTTGGGATGTGAATGTTCAGAGGACTGTTACCTCTACTTTGTTCATAGTCTATCCTGGAATTTTCATAATAAGTGTATATGTATTACTCTTGTAATTATGAAAAAAGCTATTTTTCATTTGGGGAAAAAAAAAGGTCCCTATAAAGGAAGAAATCAGTTGTGAACATCTGGCTGCAATTTACTTGACATGACACAGTATTTAAAATGTAAGGAAACTGATACTTGAAAACCTATCTTACTGTGTTTTCAAAATCCATTACTTTTGAAAATAAATTCAAATTCAATTTCAAAATTCCCACACAAATAATTGAATAAGAATTCAATGACTGTTTTTAGTGTTTACATGTAAATTCCATATTTTCCTAAATATTAATTTCCACACTAAGCTGCAAAACACATGAAATAGTATCTTCATTTTAAAATTAGTCTAAGGGCCCCTGTCTGGCTCAGTTGGTAGAGCATGTGACTTTTGATCTCAGGGTCATGAGTTCAAGCCCTACATTGGGCATAGAGCCTACGTAAAAAAAATAAAGTAAAATACAATTAGTCTATGAAATTTTAAAAGTAACATAATATTAAAATGATACAATCACTAAAGGTTTTTGATTAAAAGTCAGTTGGTTTTAGTCAAATTGTTTTAATAGATTCACAGAAAGAAACAAAGAACAAGCTATACAGATCAGTTGTTGTTCTATCTAGTTATCTATTGCAAACCATCCCAGTAATTAGTGTTTAAAAATGACAGTTTAGAATTATTTTGCATGGTTCTCTAGGTTAAATTCTGATCTGGGTGATTGTAGCTCAGTTTCCTTCATGCTGTTGCAGTTGGAGTTTGGTTGTAGCTGCATTCATCTGAAGACTGGCCTGGACTGAACTGGATACCCAAGATGGTGGACTTTAGCTGGCTGGTAGTTGAAGATGGCTGGTGGTTGGGAGTTTAAGTACACTATACACTAGAATGCTCATAAATGCCTTCTCCAAGTGGCTTGGGTTTCTCAGAAAAAGGTGCTTTAGTTTTTAGAGGAAACATCCCAAGAATGAGTGTTGTTGTGAGTTTTACAAGAAGCAGAAAGTGGAAGTTGTTAGGCCAATTAATGGCTAATTCCAGTACCAGTACCGCATCACGTCCAAAATGTCACAAGGCCCACCCATACTCAAAAGAGCAGAGAAATAGACTCCCCATCTTGATGGAACAGTGGTAAGAAGTGGGAGACAGAGCTAATAAGGGTGCAGCTGTCTTTGGAAAGGCAATCTGCTGCAGCTGACTAAGAAGCAAACTTCACCTAGTCTTTGTGAAACATATTCGATGTAAAAAAATTATTGCATCATTGGCAAGGGATGTTTAAATTCCTGGATACATGAGCTTGGTTACCACAGGTGTTACCTTTATCATTGATGGTGATTATTTTAAATGATGCTGTATATGTTACTTTACGTTTCTGACAGTCTATTCTTCTGTATCAGTTGCCTTTTTTTTTTTTTTT